>JZKD02S0079439.1:194112-227880 GCA_000966675.3 Picea glauca | reverse complement strand
TGAGGTTTTCAAGGGTCCAAAATTGTCTTATTACAGATTTGATTTTTAGCTAACATTGTCTTCAGGGTTTCTAGCAATTATATGTCTTGCAGATTCGGCATAAGTTAACGTTGAACCGAAAAAACTTATCAACTATAGATCTCAATGCCAACACCTCAGCCGTTCATCTGTGCGTTGTCTTTAATCTATGAACGCAAACTCATATTTTCTTTGAAAAATTAGGATAAGCATTTTAAGTAGGTTTGTCCAAGCTTTCCCTATTTTTATCACCATGGGGTTAGACATTCAACTTTCAAACATCAAAGATAGGGTTCAACATCGATCATCATGCATGTTTTATTGAGATAAAGAAAAATAGCCTATAATCTATCCTAATTACCTATGACATTTCTCCTAGATTAAACTATTGGAATAAGGAGTTACTCTATTCTGGGGTTATTTGACCAAGATTAGGCAGTTTGGTCAAATTTATTCACTAGCTAACCTAATTTTCGTGTCTAAGATTAAACAGTTTAGCCAAGCTTATTCACTACTCCTATCAACATCAATTTAAAGGACCTAGCCATGCTTAAACTGTATGGACCTAGTCATTGTTATTGCATGGGGCTTTATTTTAAATTTCTTTTATGCCCTCTTTTATTTTTTTTCTTTCTTTTCTTTTTCTTTTTCTTTTTCTCTCTTTTGTTTTCTTTTTTCTCAAATTATTTGTAGAATGAAAAATCATTTGGAAACCAAAACAATAAAAGGATAAAATTTTTAGTCACCAGTTGATCCTATAAATTATAGGGTTATAACAGTGGCTCCACCTGGGGATGGTACTCTCCTTATTAAGTGCCAAGAATCTCATTTTCTAATGTTCTAAAAAAAATCTCCACAGTTTCCTTTGTTGTTTGATTTGTTTTATTTTTGAAAGTTTGATGACAATGTTTAGTGGCTTAGGGCCTTCACTGCGGGCTTCAACCATCTGATCAAAATTATTTACTCAAAAACTTGCAAGCATAAAAGAATGATTTGTACAATGGAAAGGAGTGACTCAAGGTCCCTACTGAGGAGGTGAGTAGTGCTTCAACATTCTGCCATTCATAGGTCCTCCTGGTAGATTGGTCCCATCGTTGTTGTTGAGCAGGAAAGCATTATTTCCTATGAATGCACGAATTATGTAAGGTCCCTTCCATAGACTATCAAATTTTCCATGCTTCCCCTTATCTTCATTTTGGGCATCCCATCTCAAAACCAGGACACTTAGCTCAAAGTCATCTTCTTTATTTTTTTTATCAAAGATTTTTTTTTATGCTCTCCTAGACAAACTGAGTTTTGTTGTATACTTCTTCTTTGGATTACTGCAAGTGGATAATCTAGTTTATCCTTCTTTGGGAATTGTTCGACTCGACTTGCATCTCTTGCAGTAGTTTCATGACAGGAACCCCTAAGGAGGTAGGAAAAACTTCTTCAGTGCCATAGACCAACTGATATGGAGACATACCAATTGACCTCTTGGTGGTCATTCTGTTGGCCCACAGTGCGAAAACCATCTTGTTATGCCATGAATTTTTGTTTTCTTGCAACGTCTTCTTAATAATGTTCACCAGGGTTTTATTAGATGACTCCGCTATACCATTTCCTTGAGGGTAATAAGATGTGGAATGTCCCAAACTGATATGATACTGGTTTCAAAATTTTATGAGCTTCTTGGATCGAAAAGCAACTGCATTGTCAGTTATAATTTTTCTTGGACACCCAAAACGAGACAAGATATTATTTTCTAAAAATTTAATAATGCCAGAATCAGTAGCTTGTTTGCTTGGTACAACTTCGATCCATTTTGTGAAATAGTCTGTAGTAGTAAGAATCCACCTGTTCTAGCCCGAAGAGGGAGGATGTATTTCTCTGATAAAGTCTAATCCCCATTGCTGGAAAGGAGCTTGAAAAAAGATTGGTTTCATGGGAAAAGGGAGGAGCTTCTTTTTTCCCTTGAACACTTGACATTTATGACACGAGGTCACCTTTTGATGCACATCAACAAATAGTGCAGGCTAATAGAACCCAACTCCGAGGATTTTATTAGCTGTGGTCTTCCAGCTCAAGTGACCACCATAGTCTCCTGTATGAAAATCCTGCAATACTTTGTCAGCTTCATCCTTTAACAGACAATTCAACAAAATACCGCTAGGATCCTTCCAATAAAGATTGCCTTCTAGAATGAAAAATTTTAATGCTTTCAATTTCAAAAAACTAGCTTTAGTTTTGGTCAGACCAGGGGGAGCTTGTAAGTTATGCAAAACAAATATCAAGTCTGCATACCATGGAGAGTTCAAAAATACCTCTTTCATGCTTGGAGTTGCCTGCTCTCCCTGTTCATCTAATGTAGCTAAGAAATTAATATCAAGAGCATGAAAATTGGATTCAACCATTAACTTTGCTAGACCTTGAACTTTAATCAGTTTAGTAGGCTTAATCTCTATGTCATACTCTAGAATGATAGAAATCCATTTTCCTCTTCTGCCATCTGGATTTTCCTAGGTTAAAATGTCCTTTACTACTATGTTTGGAACGTATGCAATGGTGTGGGAATGGAGAATATATACTCTAAAATCCTTTATGGATTTTACCAGGGAAAAAGCTTATTTCTCCATTATTTTATAATTCAAAGAAACATTTCTTAAAGATTTACTGAAAAAGGCTATGGATTGTTCATACCCTTCGTTGTTTTTTTGTAGTAATACTGTTACAATGGTATGTTCAGAAGCAAAAGAAAAAAGGTAAAAATTCTTGGTGAAGTCAGGACTGATCAAGACTAGAGCCTATGTGAGTGCATGTTTAACTTGTTCAAAAGACTTCTTGGATTCAGAGTCCCATTTTATTTTTGTGTCCTTTTTTAACATGTTGATGATGTTCTTGAGAAGCTCAGCCAGGTTAGGTATGAATCTTCTCAGAATGTTTATTTTTCCAATGAAAGATTGTAACTCTTTGATATTCCTTGGGTGTTCTAGTTTATGAATGGCTTCTATTCTGTTGGGGTCTATTTTAATTCCATCCTTAGAGATTATGGGCCCCAACAACTTACCTTCCTCTAATCCGAAAAGGCTTTTCTTAGGATTCAAAGAAATCCCAAATTTTCTGCATTTTTCAAACACTCGTCGGAGATGTCACAAATGCTCTTCATTGGACCGGGAATAAACAGTTACATTGTCCAGATAAATGACAATAAATCTTCCAAGTTCTTCCACAAAAGTGATGTTCATCGCTATTTGGAAAGTGGCTACAACATTCATCAAACCGAAAGGCATCTTCACGTACATGAAGGTACCCCAAGGTGTTGTGAAAGTTGTTTTCTCTTGATCATCTGGGTGAACAAGAACCTGGTTATAGCCTAAGAAACCATCCAATAAGGAGATTTGTATGGATCCAACCACCTTTTGTAATATATGGTCCATTTTTGGTAGTGGGTAGTTTTCCTTTAGGGAAACCTTGTTCAGGTTTCGAAAATCAATGCAAAGCCTGATTTCCCCAGTTTTTTTCGGGTCGAAACTAGATTTGAAACCCATTTGGAAAATCGTAGAGGAACTATGATTTTAGCATCATACATCTTTTTTATTTCTTTTTCTATCAGGGGAAGTAACTTGGGATTGATTCTCCTAAGTTTTTGTCTGAAAGGTTTTTGATCTTCTTTTATCGGGATCCTATGTTGAATGATGCTTGTGTCATAAGATTTTAAGTCGTCATAACCCTAAGCAAACACGTCCACATATTCCTTGAAAAGTTCAATGTATTTGAGTTTCTTCTCAAGGGGTAAAGATTTGGAAAGTTTTACCATCCTGGGTTTCTCTTCTGTCCCTACGTTACAGTCTTCAACCTCTTTCCCACTGGCTTCAATTTTAGGTTTTTTAGCTACATCATTAAAATCAAATAAGTCTTCTAACGGGACTAAACCCCTAGGTAAAACATTACTCTTTAACTGCAAAACATCAGAATCTATCTCATCTTCGCCTGATTCTTCTGAATCTATTTTATTTACACTATTATTTCCAAAAATAGATTTATTCACATTTTCATCATTGTTTTCTAAGTCTATGTTTGTACACTCAAAATCATTTTTACATTGTAGAAAATATTCAATTTGGTCATCGTTCCCAAATACCTTCCAGTATCTGATGTTGTCCAGGATAGTCGGTCTGTACTTTACCTTCACCTTGTACGTGCAAGTGGAATGAAAAGGTATCTTGCATGTAGCTGTTGACGTAGCTAAACCATCTATTAAAATGTTATGTCCCCTAGGCATCACCTGCAAATCAACTTCAGTGAAACATTAAAGGGCATCCAAAACAATGTTTCTATAAGCTCTAAGCCTGGGATGTTTTGTTGCATACTCACCTTTAATTTTTTTGATAATTAATTCAGAATCACCTCTTACCATGATTTGTTTGGCACCAACCTTATTTAGTAGTTTTAGGCCGAGAATCAAAGCTTCGTACTCGGCTATGTTGTTAGTGCATTGAAAATTCAATTTGTAAGAATGGTTTTCTGAATACCTGGTTTTGTGATTGTGCAACCAAACTCCTGCTCCAACTCCTTCTTTGCTTACAACTCCATCAAAGTCCATGCTCTAGAAATATGCTAGTAATTCTTCACTTATTACATTTTCCTTCCTTTCTGCCCCAGTGATTTCATGGCCTTCTTTTGGATCAAGTGTATCTTCTTCCAGCTGAGCTATTTGTTCTTCCATATCACCATCGTTATACAGGATAAAGGAATCTAGATCAAAGTGTGCAAAGTACATAGGATAGTTATGTGGATTTTATTGGCTGTTGACCATATATTTCATCAGCGTCTCTCTGTACAGTCTTCTCTATTATCCGAATAATGGGATGGTGGCATATGACATATCCAAGTGCAAAGTGCCTTTCAACTTGGCCCCTAATACCTGGATAGAAACATACCATATTTCGGGGGAATGTTCATGACCACAACATCCATAACCATTCTTTTTACTGGAATCTAAACTAGGGTGATGAATAAGTCTTTGATTAAATTGATACATCTGACTTTGCTGGAGTCAAAAGAATGAAAATCCTTGTAGGGCCTGGTGACCTCGAGTCCCAGTTTTTCCATCATTTCTTTAGGCATCAAGTTATGGGAAGCACTCGAATCTAACATAGGATTGTGTAGAATCAGGTCATGTATATTGAGGCTGATGTAAAAAGGAGCGACAGTACCAGTGTCATTCTGACCATCAATTTCAGGGCCAAACAGGAGTTCAGGTTGATCATCGATAAGATTTACCATGTTCGAATGATTCACAGATCGAACGGTTAAGGCCTTCATGCCTATATCAGGCTCAATGCTCAGCGCTTTGATCACCTACGATTGCTAAGCATTCTTACTCATGAATGTGAAAAGGGGAATGGGAATTTTCACTTTAGCTAATTCCCCTTCGAGGCTGAAAGGAGTAGGTGCTCTGCTTTGGCTCAATAATTCTGATCTATCCACCATAGTTTTCTGGGCAGAAGTATTTGGTCGGTTGGTTGATGAAACCTCATTCTGCATTGATGTTTGTAAAATGATAGGGTTTCTTTTTGCTAGAGTTTCAACATTACCTTTCTCGGGGATCTTCTTGGTAGAAGGCTCATAAGCTTTCTTGGTTTCGACTATTTTCTTCGTTTCGATTACCTTTTTTGGGGAATTTTCATCTGTATTTTTACTTCATAGATTGTACTACCTGTGTACCTCCATAATGGAATTTTCAAATGCATGTTTTTTGGTCTCTTTGACTTCCTCACTCAACTCTATTTGAGAAAGAAGAAAAATTTCTTGCTATTCCTGAGTAAGGAAAATGGCTTCGTTATCATGAATGCCCATGAGGTTTATCTGTGTGTCCTCTAATTCTTCAATTACCTCTTCACCTTCATCGGCATAATTTTCCTATAGGGGTGGTCTGATTTGTTGATCAGGACCCCTCTGTTCTCTTTGATCCCTATGATCTCTCTGCCTGATTTGAGGAGGATTTCTTTTGAAGTTAGGATTTTGAATTTGTGGAGGAGGTTGGTTTTCTCTAGGAAGATTTCTTTCGGCTACAGTAAGTCTCTCCATCATCCTTTCCATTTCTCTAGCTAAGGAATCTAGTTTGGCATCAGAAGAAGATGTGGAAGGTTCCTCTTTAATCGTGACTCTCCTTTTCGTCCTCTGCCATGCCCTTTTAGCCAACAGGTTGGCCTCTACACTTATTGCACTTTTATGCATGTCCTCCAGGGTGGTGGAGTTTCTTTCCCTTAATTGATACGACATATCAGCGCTGAAACTGTCAGGGAATTTTATCAGTGTCAAACCTTGTGGGGGTTTAATATTAGTTGGAATTGCATTAAACAGATTGTTGAAGAGGGTGCAATAGTATTGTACTGTCTCTCCTTGATTCCTTCTGATGTTTTCGTATTTTAACAATATTTGGAGAGGATTTTTCTTTATCTCCCATCTATCCAAAAAAATTCTTTGAAATGCTGTAAGGTCGACCACTGAAGAAACTCGTAAGCCTTTGTACCATTTCTTAACATCCCCAGTCAGACTCTGTGCAAAAATTCTTATTTGAACGTCAGCTTCATCCACTTCCTTTAAGTCAAAATAGTCATTCATTTTATCAACGTGTTGTTGTGTGTTCAAGGGCTCTGTACCATCGAACTATGGGAGTCTCGTTTGATAATCCTGGGGCATATCGTGTAGAGGTGTCACCAACACCAAGGGGGCATATCTGGCTTCCATGATAGGTGGAGGAGGCGGGACAAAAACCTGGATGATAGGTGGGGCGATGGAAGAAGATGAGAAGGATGAGGGACTAGCTGACACAAAGTGAGTTGTTTGAGGTTTTGCAGTGGGAGATAGTATTTTAGGGGTCCGGGGTTGCAGGATGGTTGGATATAAAATGGTTTCAGTCAAAAAGCTATCGGATTTCGTTCTAAATAGGCTTTGTTCAAAAATTGTGTCAAACTCAAGGTCTTGAAGGGAAACAAGTTCCTCTGGAAAACAAGGGGACCTATGAAGGGGACTATGACTCTCTGAACCTTCTGCAATGATCTTTTTTCTGAGTAACTGTTATAGATTATCAGTTGCTATCGCAAGTTCCGGGTCTGGGTGGGATCGAGTATAAGCTCTTTTAGGAGCCATATTTTTAATTTTTATATATTTAATTTTTTATGAATCCGAAATTACTATGTAAAAGCATTTAACAACCTCTGAACATTATTTCTTTCTCAGATTTATAATTTTTTCAGAAACAAAATTTTCTTCTAGGGAAAAAGAAAACGCGGGGTTGAATGTTTGTTCAGTCCCCAATATGGTCCCCACTATGTTAACGCTCTGTAAATACCCAGAGGTTGTCAGCATAGAATAAATTTACAAGAGGTAACTTTATCCAACCACTTCGAAACTAGAATCTAGCCCTACCACCTTCAGAGAGGGATCTCTCTGTATGATTTAGCTATGTTTTAACTTAGGCTAGTTAAATAAAATAAGATTGAATGGTTTGTTTTTGTTTCTGTTAAGTTGGATGAAAAGGTTTTTACTCCTCCGTTGGGCTATGGGGTCTGTATTATAAAGATATAGGTCTAAATATAAATTAAAAGATTCTTTTCACAGGGAAAGATAATGCATTCATTGGATTCTTTAGCAATAAAGTGATGAAATAGCAAAAAATATGAGAATATCAATTAAAGTAAAGAAGCATTTAAGAATTTCTTCATTGTAATATCAGAAAGATAAACATTTAGATATTTCAAAGCCAGAAATAGGGTATACAAAGATAAATCCTGCAACATGTGCTACTTTTAAAAGATTAGATTAGAAAACAATATGACAACTGAGGGAGGAAAACATTTAACATAGAAAAGAAAACATCACCAATAAATAACACGCGAGAATCCTGTGAAATGTCCCTTTGTATTACTGGAAGATATCTTGATAAAAATTACAGTCTTTCTGGATTACACGACGTAAAGATCAACCCTCGATACTTCAAAGTTTGAAGTATTTATAATAAAAAATTGCATACAATCCTGTCATTAAAGATCAGGATGCGGTAGTTCTAAATTTAGCTAACTAACTCAACAAAATACAAAAATTTAGGAATTGTTTGATGATGTGTTGAAATCTTCATGCTAATTTCTGGGGTAAATAATTGGTGAGTCCTCTACATGACCTTGTCTGATTGGATAGTTGACTGGGCTTGGAAACCGCATCTCCTAATCGATCAGATTGCATAACTCTTCCCATCGAAGGTGACTGGGAATGATGACTTTGAGTAGTCTTCAGTATACTTCATCCATCTCTGTATACTTGGCAAAAGTTGGCTTGACGATGAAAATGTACTAGATCTCGTGTTGTATGCTGATGTCTAACTGTAAAGCTTCTAAGAACGCATTGCCTATGATACTACCCTGTATTCCAGAGAATTTCTAACTATCTTTGGCCACAGTGGCTAGTTTATTTTTATAATAAGAAAGTGTCATTAACTTTTCATTTATGGACCTTAAGCTAGGGAGGCCTTTCTTCTGCAGAGCTTCAATTTTGCTGAAAAATATTTGCACTCCTATGTCCATAGTTTGGACTTTGTCCTCCAGCTGTAGCATCAATCCTCTTTTGGTCAAGACCCTCTTGACCTCGAGGATGGTATCCTTTCTATCTTTAATTTTCAAATCCTCTAACTCTTCTCTAGTTTTTGAATTCATAAATATAATGATCTCAGTGGCTTATGTGGGCATCTCTCCCAGTTCTCCTCTTATTTTCTCAATAGCCTGCTTGCTTCTTTTCCCTAGTTCGTTTTTCTCAAACATGATTTGTACCATAGGCCATATTTCATTTACGGACTTGGTGATATCCATCCAGACACTTTCCTTGACCTCAACAAGTGTTGTTCCTGCCACTGTTTTCTTTTGAAGCTGTTGCAATTCCTGTTTGAGCTTGTGTGATGTTTTTTTCTTCTTGGAGTAGCTGGTTTGATAAGAAGACTTGAGTTCCTAAAGGTTCTCAACCTCCTTTTTAAGTCTTCTAGTCTCTGTCTCTTGCAAATTTATCTCTTCCATGGATTTTTCTAGTTCTATTGTCTTCTCCAGAGCTGTCAGTGGAGTTGCTGAGGGAGTTTTTGCTGAGGGGATTCCTGCTATGGATGTTGTTCTTAATCCTGTGAGTGGAACTGCGCTCAATGGAATGACTTCCATAGGCTTTGATTGTTCCTTCTCTTTCAATAACCTTTCCAGTTCTACTTCCATCTCTTTCAACTGTGCATTCTTCTCCATAATCAACTTGAGCATCTCATCCTTTTGCCCTTCTGTCTCAACTATCTCCTTTTCTTGTGCATCTTCCATTGGTGGCAGTTTCAACTGTTTCCTCAGAGATGTTATATCGACATTTTTATTTTTTAACATCTCCTCAAATGATTTCACATTTGCGGGGTCATACCCGAACTTGAGGACCAATTCTTCCAACGTCTTAATTCTATTATCTTTTGCAAAGGATGATATATTTTCTAATTTCAGCTGTGTCTGAAAATTACTCAGAGATACATGTAATTTAGCAGTCGTAGTAGAAACATTTTCCAATGTAGAGAAAACCATTTCTTTAGTTTGCCTGTGCAAATCCATTTGATCAGCGGGATGCACATCTCTAGTATGAAACTCAAATGTTTCTCTTTTTTAATCAGTGATGGATTTCAGGTCCGATACCTGTGCCTGCATAAATGCCATGTGCATTCTACCCTTCTCTATATCGAATGCAGACAACAGTCTGTGTTGTGCCATTGAAGTCTGTTTCCAAAATTGAGCTTAAGTACTGTTGGTCAGTGTCTGATTTTTCTTTTTGATTAGGTCATACTTCTCAAAAACACTCAATTTTGGTCCTACTTTACTCGGCTGGTTGACTAGTGGAGTATTCGTGGGATTCTTAGGAAAAATGGTAGACATGATTTTCTTGTTGCTTGTGCTAAGAAGTGACCAATCATCTTTCATAGTTGCAGTGGATTGGATTTCCTTTTCACCAGTCGTGTCAGGTGTATGACTGGTTTTTGGCCTTTTGGTGTGTAATTGGAAGTCTTCAGCCAAGAATTCGGTGATGGAAGGTGAAGTATCCTTCCTGGGTATCTTCTCCTTGGGAACCTGTGGTGTATTAGTCTATGAGATGATGACCAAAGTGTCTTGCTATTCTATCTCGACCAGAGTGTTCAACTCCCATTCTGTTTGATTTGCGAACTTCTCTATCTCAGGCTTGGGTGTATGAACATATGGGACTTTTTTATTTTTAATCCTCATCTTAGAAATTATCCTGCATAGATCATAGTTCCATATGAAACTAACATAAAACTTCATTTATTTCAACAGTATTTCTTCTTCCTCTCCGACGCCTCGTCTATTGCAGATGAAAGACCCTATTTGTCCTTTGATTTTAAGGTATTGTTTATTTTTCAGAAACACAAAATGTATGTCATTGGAGTTAATCATTTTCTTTATGTACTCCAGGGAAAATATCCTCATGGGAAGATACTTGGGTAGTTTGTATGGAGCTAAATCACATCCATATACTCTATCTCGGTGTGGTTTTGGTAAAGATACCAGTCTCCAGTTTTTGCAAGGTCTGAGAGGTGTAAAATCCTCTGAATCTCCTCATTTATTCTTGGTTCAGGTCTGTCGCTGAGCATGCTCACCATTGGATGGTAGAACTAATCGATAAACTATTTGAAACTGAACTATGTTGAATTTTGTCTGAGTAGTGAAGTCCAAGCTGTTACCGCATGCGGCCTCCCGTCCTTGTCCATTTTCTGCATTGAAAAGGAGAACTTGTCCGCTTGAAAGAAAGTGAACATGTAGGCCAGTATTGAGGAATACCGGAAGATGCCTTCTGAGGTGAAATTTGAGAACTTCTCATGAATACTGTCCGCCAGGAAAGTGTTATAGTCGAACTGAGTGGTGGGTCATTCTTCTATGGAGAATATGGATAGAAAACCCAATATGGGTTCATCCACCCATTTGTTAAAAAAATAATCAAGCAGAGCACAGAGTGATGAAATGACTTGGTTTCCCTTCTCTGAGAATAGGGAGGAAGGGTAGGGGGAAATGTATTGGGGAGACGGGCGGCCTGAGGGAGGAAAAGCTCGAAAATATGGGCTCTCTGAGGGAATGATAGTTTCTGGTGTAGCTCCGTGATCACTTTGATATTGAAAGGGGATGCAGATTCAACTCTAGGTATATGCATCATCTGATCAATGGCTTCTGGTGTAATGAAGAACATAGTTTCTCCTGATGAAGATACTATGGATCTCTGGTCGGGGAGGTAATGAGCCTGGCATTTGAGGGAAAATTCAGGGAAATGGTGAACCTGGGGGATAAGATACAGAGGAAGGTTGGACTCCTAGAGCCCAATTTCATCACTCTGATCTAAGAAAGTCTCCTTGATCCATGACTGAAAATACGCAAATTCGAATTCACACTTGGTGTCTACGATTAAATGATATTTTTTAGCCAAATGGATCTTGTCGAGATCAACAGGATGCGAGAGGAAAGGATTTTCCTCGGCTTTTACTTTCTTGGATTTTGGCGCCATCACTGTGAAAATTCCTGCAAGTCAAACAAAACATTAGTGGGGATGACTGTGGTTTTGTATGGATGACTAAAACAAAGAGGAGAAAGGGAAGAATTCTCTGGTGCGATGGACAAATTAACAGTGGGAGAATGAAGGAAAGAGGATAGTTTTGAGCAAATGGATACTCGTTGGGTGCGGGAGACAGATCAAAAGGATAACAGATAAGTTAGCTAGTAATAAATGGCCAATGGGTTCTTTAGAGCGTGATATGGAAGGTAGCAATGAATGACAAGTAGGATAGGGTGACATGGAGGGTGTTGATTAAGAATTTACCACGATGAAGGGACTTGTAACGTGTGAACAGAGGGGAGTGGACTGACGAAGTTATGAGATGTGATCTTTAGGGAAAAAAGTGGAAAATGATGTCATAGGGTGAAGGGGGGTATGTCAAAAAATGATGAATGGTACTTGGTGGGAGTCTAGACCAATGGATTCCTGCCACGTAGAGAAAAAGGACCTACCAGAAAACCACTCCATTTTGGACCCCCCCATCGTAAAAAGAAGACCGATCAGGGGGGTCCAAAAAATACCATCAGTCATCCATCGGTGCACCTGCTGTTGGACCGTAGATTTGAGCGCGATGTTTAACCGACATTCCATACCCCCCCTCCCCCCCCCCACCATTAAAATAAGAATGGTCGGGTGGGTCTGTAATTTAATCTCAACCATGGATCTAGGCACTGATGCCTCAGCCGTTCAGATGCACACCTTTGTTATACATGATTCTGAACACCCCCCAACCGTTAAAGGTAGAACAGTCAGGGGCGTCTGGAAAAAATTATCAACCATAGATCTTAGCACCAACACCTCAACTTTTCATCTGTGCATTGTATTTAATCTGTGAGTGCAAACTCATATTTTCTCTGAAAAATTAGGATAAGTGTTTTAAGTAGGTTTGTCCAAGATTTCCCTTTTTTTATCACGATGGGGTTAGACATTCAACTTTCAAACATCAAAGATAGGGTTTAACATCGATCATCGTGCATATTTTATTGAGATAAAGAAAACTACCCGATACTCTAACCTAATTACCTATGACATTTAGCCCAGGTTAAACTATTGGACTAAGGAGTTACTCTATCCTGGGGTTATTTGACCAAGATTAGGTAGTTTGGTCAAATTTATTCACTAGCTAACCTAATTTGCTTGGCTAAGATTAAACAGTTTAGCCAAGCTTATTCACTACTCCTATCAACATCAATTTAAAGGACTTGTCCATGCTTAAACTGTATGGACCCAGTCATTGTTATTGCATGGGGCTTTATTTTAAATTTCTTTTATGCCCTCTTTTATTCTTTTTCTTTCTTTTCTTTTTCTTTTTATTTTTCTCTCTTTTGTTTTCTTTTTTCTCAAATTATTTGCAGAATGGAAAATCATTTGGCCACCAAAACAATAAAAGGATAAAATTTTTAGTCACCAGTTGATCCTATAAATTATAGGGTTATAACACATGCAACATATATCTAGCAGTTCACAGGACTATCCTCCCAAGGAGAGGATGTGTTGAAGGGATTTCAGGGCCTCGACAAGAACGGGAAAAAGAAAGGCGAGATTAGATTATACGAGAAGTTGAACACAAAGAGAGGAGGACGCACAACATTCATTGAACCAATACTGCTTGAAATAGTCCAGATTGGATGCTACGTCATAGAAAACATGGTTATGAGGTATTACTATTAGGGAGAATGCACCCTAGATGCATTATCAGTTGTAGACTTTTGCACACAGGGAGAAGTATTCAATTGGTGTAGTTTTCTGCTCGAGGAATTACTAGTAGCTTGTGAGGAAGCAAAGGAGAAGGGAGGAACCTTCACCTATGGATACCTACTTGTGGCATTCACAATTCTCAAATGAAATCCACTTGTTGGAAGACAACCCACAATAGCATATAAGGGGCGCATGGTGAAGATGTTTGAGCCATGGCAGTCCAGACCAGACTCGAAGAACATAGCACTCAACAATGAATCCTTTTCCAAATGGTATAATGCTATGATAGATGCAACGCAGAGGCTGCACATCCCACAGGAAATCCTCAATTGCAATATGAGGAATATTACATTCAACATGAAATGACACAACACATTCATCTGGCCGAGGCTTGCTAGTAGGGAAAATTTCCACACATGGATGCTATCGTTCTATTTAGACGAGGAAGATTTTGATAAAGAAGTCATGCCATGGCCAGGATTTAAACGCAGTTTGCATAAATCAGGGATGCATTATATTCTGCCTGTGGAGCTACTCAAGAAAAAAGACAAGGAAACAGGAGAGGGACCGAGCTCAGGCCCCAAGCATAAGAATTCAGATGCTTTGACACAAACAGACTCATAAGAGGAAGAAGGGATACCACATCTGGAGCAGAAGAAAAGACTGCCCCCTCGACAACTCCTGGACGATGTTCTGTTGTCAGGTGCGCAGGTCAACTATATCTTGGGCATTATTCTTGGTACCTAACCAATGGTGAAGAGGACTAGAATGGGGGTCTCACCGAACAAAACCATGAACCCACAACCCCTTGCATTTTCCACTACTCGGATCCGCACGATGACCAAAGACACCACTATCATTGATATTCTAGATGACCCAGACCCTGAAACACTTCCATCCATATTTATCATTGAACACCCTCCACCACCACTCTAATTACCAAACCTCATCATGACCAGTCCACATAAGACAATAACCTCAGAGACAATCCATCTCGACCACCCAAAGACAGATGAACGTCAAACCCTACAAATAACCAGAGAACCACCCAAGACAAGGTCATAAATTCCTAACCCTGGCCCTAAATCATCAGAGAAGCACACGATGATGGATGTTCTGAATCTGAACACCCAAGAACAATAACCTGAGTCTTCCACACAAGAAGAAGACGCCCGCAATAGAGAGGATAAGGAACCCGATGGAGATCGACAAATCACCTCACCGACCAAAAGTGAGGGTACCCAAGAGATCACGGTGCATTACGTAGACACACCAAAAGATACAGAGATACCAGATGTGCACAATGCACTAAAATCAACAACAGAACAAAACACCATAGCCATACTAGATCAAATGGAACAAGTTCTTCAGAAACCCCAACAATGTGTGGAATTGATGCAACTCTGCATAGCCATAACAGAGGTTATGACTCTTTTTATAGTAGAGCTTAGGTTGAGAATCTCACCTACACAATCAATAGAGGACGAGGTGGAAACTCGATCATACCATTCAACAGGCAGTGGACTCCCACTACAATGGCGAGTACCCACCGACATAGATGTTTCACCTGCTGACCTGGTATAGGAGTCGGTGCCACACTTATTTGGCCTAATCAGGGAATCTATGTACCAGTTAGAGAATACACTCTAGGAGGTCGAGAGATCTGTTGAGATCGCAAGTAAAGAAAAAATGAGGGAGCACACATTTAGAATGTAGGAAGCACATGGCAGACTCTAAGTCTAGCACAAACTTGGAATATTGCAGGGAAAACTTGCAGAAGCCTGGTCGGAGAATCGGAAGGTCGCACCTAAAGTACCTGAGGCCAGTGACACAAGCAAGCTAGAGGAACATATTGGTTTGTTACAACAATCATGGACACAACTCGCTACCCACACCAAGCAGATATAAGCGAAGCTACAAAAAGTCCAGCAAGAAGAAGAACAACATCCCCAGTAGCTCTAGGATCAAATGTTGAAGATAATATTGCAAGGAAACAATGCCAAAGCAACACTTCATAAACACACCATAGATTGCACTAAAATATTCAAAGAAGTTAGCGACTAGATGGGCATCATCGCTCAACAAAATCAGGTTTTAGAGTAGGTTAGAACAAAAAATCAGGTGTTGAATAGGGAATTTGTGGTCACAATGGACCCTATGGAGCAGCAACAGAAGTTTGACCAAATCCAACAGGCCAAGAACGAACTAAATACATTCTATGAGGCACATTCCATAGCCAAGAAAGAGATGCGCAACTTTCGATCGGTAATCTAGATAGCCTACATGCAAATGCATCAGGTCGATGCAACAATAAACTCTGACTAGAAATCATTGGTTGCAGCCAAGCCAAAGGAATACAACAAAGAAATGACCCAATAATTCCTTGCAGAAGCATCACTCCTCGCCCAAAAATGGTAGGATAAAGTTGAAATCTTTCACGGAGTAAAACACCAAGCTTGAGAGTTGGTACCATAATTGGGCCCCTCATTTGAGGAGGTAAAGGAAGAAAATGCACAAACAAAAGAGACCAAATAAGAAGAAAAGTTGGACAAGAGAAAACAACAGTTGCTCTTGGAGGATGTGAAAGAACCAAACCCTTGACTCAAGGATGAGTTAAGGATTGTGGCCGGAGCCTGCTGGGCCCTTCATTTTTGGGAAGGAACTACGCAAGTTTTGACTAAGCACAAGTTGCACAAACTTCATCAGAGTTTGGGAGAAAGAGTAACAAAAAATAGTTGTGGAAGTCAGCACAACACCAGCTAAGTAACAAATGGTTGCAACAGAACAAGAAATCGGGCAAGCCAAGAAGGAAGACATAACCCAATAACCCAACTATATATAGGGTTGAATATAATTGTAAAAGGGTTGGGTTTTGTTGTTGTTGGCTAGTTAGGTCGTGTTGGCTCATATTGATCAGAGTAACCCAAGTTCTCGGATTAGTTGTTGATACCTACTGTAAAGTCGAGATATGACAAGCAAGAGTCTATAATATTCGCTACTGAGTGAGTTTGAGTCTGGGACAGATAAAGATCTCAAGGGTAATATGAAGAAGGAGAAAATTTTAAAATATGATGTGTCTTTGTATGTTTACTTTTGCATTACAACATTTCTTTATGGTTTATGAGTTTTATTTCATGGTTCTATGTTTAATCATTGATAGAAACATAAGTAGGTTCACTTCTTGCATTTAGATGGTTCAGATCTAGTAATGACTCTTGCGCAAGAACAAGGAATAAGTTATGATTGCTCTATGGATCCCCTTTAGCCTTATCCCTACCCTTCCCTATCTATCTGTCTCAGCATCACTTCAAGTGAGACTTCTTCTCTTATGAGGAGATGAAAATGCCAATGCTCTAGACTACACAGTACCTTTTGTTGGTAACCCGAGAAGGACCCTGGTATGATCAAATTCACTTCAACAATCATCTCATACAATCACTTTCTCATATTTGTACGCACCTTCCTACACTATAGCTTGCGTATGTACACACTTTGCTACATTGTATCCTATGTACATATGCACCCTAACTGACTTGTACAATGTGTACAAATATGTTCCTATTGTCAAAGATTTGATATGTTGGATCTTCATGTAGTTTCTCTTGTTCTCTCTTCTCCCTAACCTATATTCATCTCTAGATGAAAGTACTTCTCCACCTATCCAAGATCTACTTTAGTCATAGTCCTTCGTGATTCAATCTTGAGAAAAAATCCTTCTTTTCTCTCCAAAAGTATCTTTATCCTTCACCCTATCCTTGATTTTCTAATATTGAGTTATGACCTAACCCTAATCTCCAAAATAATTAATGGTTGAGATTAGATCTCACCTCACTTGAGATCAATGGCTAAGATTTAAGTCAACAATGCTAATAAATTTAACATTTCATTAAATTAAAATGAACTAATTAATAAAATCATTTTGCATTAGTGATTCTTTTAATTAAAGTAAATTACTAGAATAGAAGGATTTGGAAGACTTCCACATGTATAGAAACTTAGAAATGTGCAAAAGTACCTATTCGATTCTACAAACATCAACACTCCCTCTTAGCAAGGATGGTACTTCTCGAAGAGCCACCTAGAATTGGTTTTCCCTCCAATCCTACACAATATCCTACACATCATATTATCCCATAGTGATGCATCCCCCCTACCCTCCTGGGCTTCTGTGACCTCCCGGTCGCTGCATATTTCTTTCTCTTGAGTCAGATAAACTCTTCAGGCTCATGATTGAACCCAAAATGATTTTACACAGGCCCCTTTTCTCCTTTTGGCATAGGTCCTGTGACACCCACACCCTCTGTCTGTGCATTTTGGTGCTCTTCAGTTTGCGGGTGCTAGCTCCTTTTCACAAGCCCTTTCTTCATATGACCATGGGTCATGCCTTGTGCTAATAAATGATTGTGGGCATGGGAAAGAGTGGTTTCAAACTAACCTGCATTTCTCCCTGCAATCCCCCTCGTGTTGCCATGTATCCCTTTGAAAATATCATGGTTCTAGTTGCGGCCCGCTCCAAAATAATTATCCTCCGTGCAAGTTCTGGCTCCGCAATCCCTTTCGTCCGTCAATATCTACTTCTTTGGCACTTCCTGCGATCAATGACTGCTATCGAGTCTTCTTTCCTTCCTCCTAGGCATGATCTTAGATCTGTGCAATATGTCGACATGTAGCTCCCCTATCAATCATCGATTATCATTGATTCTGAATTTTTGGCCTTTGGGAGTTTCAACTATAAAACTTCTCTCTCCTCTATATGGAAATGTTCCAAAGTGGAATATCTGTTGCCACCTGTCTCCTTGAATCTACGGCCAGGATCTCCTCCGTGAGTACGGCATTCAAGAATCTTGATTCTCAACCTCCACAAGCTCTCTTTTCTAAGGTCCTCCTTTGCATGTGACCTTGGACAATGTCCTCACATGACCATGTGACTTCCTGTTAAATCTCACATACCTTCAACCCCTGAAATGTTGTGGGACCTTCGATCTCCTGATCTTGACAGTATCTCTGGATTGACGGTTTAAATCTTCCCTCTCAAAATCTACGAACCATATTTCTTTTCCATTCTAGACTTTGGGAATCTCAATTCTCAAATCCTCGCCACTCTTGAGAGGTTATATTCCAGATTTTTGGATTTGGCGCCACATGTCCACCTTCACATCAACGACTCTCATTGTTTTCGAGACTTCGGCCTTTGTTGATTTCAAATATCAACCAATGTAAACCTATGGAGTGAATCCTTCTAGAGTTCACGATATGGTGACACCTATCTAGCCCAGATCAACGACTATTGTTCACTTCGACTATTCGAGCTTCAATAATTTCAAGTCCTTCTCCTTCACGTTCTCCCATAATGATTTCACCGGGTTTCACAATCCTTCACCACGTCCTCTCCTGGATCCCACAGTCCATCTTCTCTTTGACACTTCAGGCTTCGGTGATCTCAGTTCTCAACTAATACTTCACTACAACTTACCCAGAGCTCGCAATTTGTTGACAAGTTTCCCTCTGCAGATCGATGACTCTCGGCCCTATAGAAATTTTAATACAAATTATGTATTGCCTGGATTCTCCTGATCTAAAAATTAGATGCCACTGTTAAATACATAATCACTTCTAGAAATATTCTTACGAAATTTAAAACATGATTTCCAATTGCAATATCAAGAAGAAATATCAATCACACATAGCACAGATGTTTTTACTGTGAAAGCATAAAGCTAAAAACCCCACTATCATATATTATGTATATATATCATGGATCATGAAAAAATCTCATACAAAACTCTTATCCAAGAGCTCTCAGTGCAATATATAATCATCTCACACTTTCATACAAAAATTGGCAAATTCATGTGCCAATTTACTACCTCCAGACAACTTGCCTCCTCTGTGCAATCCCTACTGATGGAAAACCCTATAATGAATTCAAATTCCTCTTGCTTAGGCTGCACATTCCTAATGGTCACATCCACTGTGTGTGGTTGCATGAGCGCACTCACTAGTGTCACAATTGATAGTCAAACTATCCCTTTCACATGTTATCTCGACTAGTTCTCCAATGGATCTGACATTCATGTAGTTAACAATGGTAAATCTTCAGTTTCATGTGAGATCATTGATTGTGAATTAATTAATAATTAATTCACTGATATCTCACTAGTGTAAGTTCAGTTACAACTAGTACAATTGATCTTAACTCACTTAATTGAGTTAAACTACTTTACAACTCACATAACTACACATATAACTCTGTTACAACTTCAAATCAGTCGGTTACAACTAATATGAGTTTCATGTCCCACCATTCAACCTTTGAACTCGAATTTCCTATAGCTAACTGATTTTCCAATTCAATTAACTATTTCAAGTGATTATGAGATAATAGATTAATATTTATTTTCCAATTTATTTAAGGGAAAAATAATTAGACACACCTTTCTTGTTGACTTTTCAACAGTCCCTCTCAACAAGAAAGGTAGTATCCTTCACCCCAATCCTGTCTCTATGGTATTCAAATTTTCTCCTAGTGAGCACCTTCGTCAGAATGTCTGCATCCTTATCTTTTGTAGGAATGTGCTGAAGCAACATGATCTTCCGCTACACACAATCTCTGAGATGATGATATCGGATATCTATATTCTTAGATCTATCATGAAACATAGGATTTATCAAGAGTTTAATGCAACTTCGATTATCACAATGAATCAATATCATATCTAAATGAGAACCAAACAAACCAACCAAGATCTTTCTGATCCAGATAGCCTCACATGAAGCTTAACTCGTTGCCATGTATTCTATGACTGTTGAACCGAGTGCCATGGATCTTTGCTTCCTTCTGTACCAAGAAACAATTGTAGATCCAATACTAAATATCCCCCCTGATGTTCTCTTTCTGTCCATTGGGTTGCCTTACCAATCTGCATCCGTGAAGCCATGCAACTTCACCTCATCCATCTGTCTATACCATAAGCCATAATCAAATGTTCCCCTCAGGTATCTCAAGACATGCGTTCCTGCCTTCCAAAATATCTTGGTAGGCTTAACTATCGCTTGACTCAAGTGGTTAACTGCATAGAAAATGTTCGGTCTCCTGTTCACTAAATACATTAGCAAACCCACTAACTGTCGATAGATAGTAACATCCACTACCTCTCCAAAATTAGCATCATCTTTCTTCCAGTTTCCTTGAAGAGGATTATCCATGGGTTTGCAGCCCTCCATGTGAAACTTACCTAGTATCTCCCTTGCATACTTTCCTTGAGACACAAAAATTTCACCATCTCTCTGCCATATTTCCAATCCAAGGAAATAATGAAGGAGGCCCAAATCCTTCATCTCGAACTCCTTTGCAAGGTCCTCCTTGCAAGAGTGTATCAACTGCTCATCACCAGTCAATATTAAATCGTCAACATAAAGAAAAATGATTAAAATCTTACCATCCACCACAATTTGGTATAGGTTTGCATTTGCTTCACTTTTGGTGAAGCCCGGTCTAGTGAAATAGTTGTCTATTCGAGTGTACCAAACACGGGGTGCTTGCTTCAATCCATACAACATTTTCTTGATTCTGCACACATGAGACTCCCTGTCAAATGTCTCAAAGCATTTTGGATGCTCAATGTACACTTCTTCCTCAATGATCTCATTGAGAAAACACAGTTTTTACATCCATTTGGTGAATGCGTCAACCCATCTGCGCTGAGAGTGCAAGGATGGATCTTATGGAAGAGTACCTTGTGACAGGTGCAAAGGTCTCATCATAATATATCCCCTTGATTTGTGAGAAGTCCTGAGCCAGAAAACTAGCCTTTTATTTCTCCACACTCCCATCAGCAACTTTATTTACCTTGTATATCCATCTCGAACCTACCACTGATTTGTCGACCGTTCTTGGGACAATTTCCCATGCACTGTTTTTGACAATGGAGTCATAATCCTCAACCATAGCATCAAACAAGGTGGGATCCTGCACTGCTTCCTGAAAGGAAGATGGTTTAGTAACAATACATTTTCTCATGAGATCCATGTATCCAGTAAATCGATCAGGAGACTATCTTTGTCTTCACTGTGAAGTAGGGGCTCTTACATTTTGTGCAGAATCTAGTCTCAATCTATCAGCTTCTGTGGTACACTTTCTACAATTTATGATGGATGGATCTACTTGAGTGGCTTCCTCCACTCCATGAACCTCTTCGTGTTGTTGATCCACATCTTGAGACTGATCTTTGGGAACCAATAGTTCCTCCTCTACATGCAAGTCCAACTTCCTCTCAAGAAACAACTGCGTGGCTTTCTCCTCATCGAATTTTATTTCCC
Source organism: Picea glauca (assembly GCA_000966675.3). Lineage (NCBI taxonomy): Eukaryota > Viridiplantae > Streptophyta > Pinopsida > Pinales > Pinaceae > Picea > Picea glauca. The sequence goes on along the minus strand of JZKD02S0079439.1, from coordinate 206,241 downwards.
GTTGCACAACAATCATCTTAATGTTTAAAAATTAACAGGATAATTATGGGGTGTTTCTGTGTACCCCACAAATATCCCAACTTTAGCAGTCAGTTCTAGCTTCTTCCTGGCATCCTTGGTCACATGCACATAAACAGATGAGCCAAAAATATTAAAGTGTGAAACATCAGGTTTCTTACCAGTGAAATCTTCTTCAGGTGTACTCATGCCAAGTACTCTATGAGGACAATGGTTTTGCACATAAACCACAGTATTGCATTCTTCCTCCTACAAATGCATTAGTAGGCCCTAATCATGCAACATCGCTCGTGCTACACCCACAATAGTTCTGGTATTCCTCTCCGCGACCCCATTTTGTTGTGGGTTATGAGGCACTATGAGTTCTCTTCGCATTCCTTCTTTGCTATAGAAGTATTTGAATTCGTTAGAGATGTATTCTCCACCATTATGGCTCCTCAAAGCCTTCCCTTTCTTTCCCAACTCTTTCTCCACCAATTCTTTAAACTCACAGAACTTTTAGAATGTTTGATCCTTCTTCCACATGAAGAAGATCCAACATTCGTGAGAAAATTCATCAACAAAAATAACATAATACTTATGTTTTGTTGTTGAAGCAACCAAGAATGGTACACACACATCTGTGTCAACTCTCTCCAGGATCACCGAAGCACGGTTCTCCTTTTCATGAAAGGTGGAATTTACATACTTCCCCATGGTGCAACCCTTGCACTGATCTAACTGAGAAAGTGTTCGCACTGGAATTCCAGTAGATATTTGTTGCATTATTTTCAAGGCTCCATGATGAAGATGGCCCAATCACCTGTGCCATAATTCTCCCTCATCCCGACTCACCACTTTTTATGCCTTTCCCATCATGGAAGCGCAACCATCTACCTCCATATTGTAGCTATTCTTAACTCGAATCCCTATCTTCTTGACTTGACCCATTGTTTTATGTCGCGGAAAATATTTTCCATCATTGAAAACAACATCATAGCCTCTTTCCTCTAGCATTGCGACTAAGACTAGGTTTTTCTTTAGACCTGGAACATGCATAACATTTTTCAATTGAAATGGTTTACCTAAATCCCTATGAAAGGTAATGGTACCAATTCCATTTGCATTATATCATCCATCATCGCCCATATCAATATGCATTTTGAGATCTTTCTCCTCTAAGTCATTTAAAATCTCCTTATCTCCCGTCATGTGGAAGGAAGCGCCACTATCCAAATACCACACTGATATCAATGCACTTGAATCCATGCATGCAATAAAAGAGAATTAAACTTCAAATTGTGAGGCAAGGGCCTCACCAGCTGCAAATCCAACAACCTTCTTGTTCTTCTTCTTCTGCAGATAGTTAGTAGTGAGATGCCCATGTTCGTGACAGTGAAAACAATTCACTTTGGACAAATCCAGCTTCTTGCCTTTAGACTCGGATTTTGAATGGAATTTATTCCCCTTCCCTTTCCTTTCCTTGGAAGCCAAAGTAAAATCCTCTTCATCATCATTCTTTGATGAATATCCATCTCTGGTGTTTCTCTTGAACTCCTCCTACACTAGATCTTACCATAGTCGTTCCCAAACTGGAAAATTTTCCCTTCCATTGACAGATTCTTAATAACTGTGCCAACTCTTGGGAAGTCCTAGGAGTGCCAAGCTCACCAAATCATCATCAGTGAATATTATTCCCACACTCCCCAACTCATCTCGACATTGGAGAAACTTAGTGAGATATTTTTGAATGGAGTCACCTTTCTCCATCTTGATCTTCCTGAGTTTTTCTTTGAGTGCCAATTTCCTATGGTCATTGTTGTTTTGGAATAGATCCGTCAAAGAATTCCACATTGCATATGGTATGAATTTTGTTGGCATGTTTTACAGGTAGTGTATTCTTATCATTGATGGAAAGTACAACAACGACGATGGCTTAAGTACAGGAAGAATGTGCTAGGCAGGCACTAGAAGTATTTTGGGAAGACGAAACAGTGCAAGCTCAATAAGATCAGAAGAGATAGTGCAGAGTATGAGTGTTTGTCATTGATGGAAAAGATCATGACCAGTAGCACAGGGATAATGGCATGGAAATGGAAAGTTTAACAAGTGATTATTGGATCCCATTCAGAAGTGTAAACTCAAGGAGTCAAGGAAGAAACTCACAACAGAAAATCATGAAATGTGAAACCACGACTTAATCTCCATTTTGGAGTTTCGGATACTGGGAGTTGGAGGTGTCTAGGACACTCACGAAAAGAATACCAAAATTGTGAAATGCGAAACCATGACTTAATTTGAGTCGTTGATCAAAGGGAGATCGTGGACTATTGATTTGACTCCATTTTGGAGTTTCAAATATCGGGAGTTGGAGGTGTCAAGAACACTCACGACAAGAATGACGAAATCACGAAATGTGAAATCGCGACTTAATCTGAGTCATTGATCAAAGGGAGATTGTGGACAATTGATCTAACTCCATTTTGGATTTTTGGATATCGGGAGTTGGAGGAGTCAAGGAAGAAACTCACGACAGGAACTCGTGATATGTGAATTCATGAAAAGATTTGGACCCTCGAACGATCAAGATTGTGGACCGTTGATCTGACTCAATTTTAGAGTTTCTCCGATCGCAACATGAAGAGTTGAGACTCTTCATCACAAGAGTCCCGAAGTTTCAAAATGAGAAATGCTAAAAATTTCAAGGTTCGTGACTTGGAGTGTCGAAACACTTCAACACAGAAATGCCGAAACACCAAAATGTGAAACACCGAAAATTTCAGGGTTCATGACTTGCAGTGTCGAAACACTTCACAACAGAAATGCCAAAACGCTGAAATGTGAAACATCGAAATACATTTTGGTGTAGGATATGGTCACTGGCAGTGGTCATGTGAGAGGGAGGAGCTAGCACTAAGCTAAGCTCCTTTTCAACAATTGTAACATGAAGAGTCGAGACACTTCACCACAAGAATGTCGAAATGTCAAAATGACAAAATGTGAAATGCGTGTTCAGAATTGGCCCCTGGTTATAACCTATGGTCACATCAAGGAAGGCTCAAGGGAGGAACTAGCATGAAGATAATCTCCATTTCAGAGATCGTGACTTGGAAAGTCGAGATGCCTCACAACAGGAATTGTCGAAATACGAATCACAAAATCACCTTCTGAACAGGCGTGTGGTCACCGCCCGAGGCCACATGTGAAAGAAAAGGTGAAAGGTGCCAAATACATAAGGCTCAAGAGGTTCACAGTGTAACTTCCAGAAACCACTTATTGTTTCTGCACAGAAAAATCAAAGAGGCATCAGTGTGATTGCCAGAGGAGCTGAAGAGTCTCAAGGCATCTGCCAGTGGAATGAAGACTGTTGATAAAGGTGATTGACAAATGGAAGAGAATTGAAGCCTGTAACTGCAACAGAGAGGATGAGCTCGACTATGATAGAGAAGACAAAGAGTCTCGACTGCTACATAAGCTAAGGAATCTCAACATAATACCCAGTGATGATGAACGCATGGGTATAACCACCAGAAAATCTAAGGAATTTCCATGATGATCAGAAAGAGGACTCAACATGAGGAGAACATGTAGAACAGAGAAAGTGTGTTGATGCTCGAGGGAGTGAAGCGGTGGCAATGTGGAGTGGCAGTGAATATCCCAATCTGGAGAACAATGGCAGAGAGTAGAGCATGCAAAAGTATTGTGCATATAGTATGCACAAGGTGCATAGAGACTATAAGAATGCAGAACAATGAAAATATTGGTTGTTGTTGAGAGTGATTTAGGCATGTAGAAGGAGGCATTGTGTAGCAGCTGAAATACACAGAAGAGGAATGGTGCATTGAATGGACATGGAACATAGAGCATAAAAGGCAGAAGAATAGAAAGCACAAGGCATGTGTGCAGAAAGATAGTGAGGAAGACAGAGCAGGGCAATGTAGCAGAATAGTGGTGAGATTGGTAAGCCATTGATGAAAATTATATCACTGTAATAACTTTTAGTAGCAAAGATTGATATTTCAGGGTGGTAGGGAGGTGCTAGGGAGGACTGTTGTCCTTAGAGGTTCAAGTGGGTACTTGAACACAAGGATTTGTAGCTTCCAATTGGTTTCAACCAGAGAAACGAGGGTGGCAGGGTGGTGCAAGGGAGAACATTGGTTCACTGATATACAGGTCGGTGCCTGTCTAACTAGAAGTTGGTGCTGGAACTCTTAGGAAGTTGGTGCTTCCATCTAGTTGGTGATGGAACTCTTAGGAAGTTGGTGCTTCCATCCAATTGGTGCTGTAACTCTTAAGGAGTTGGTGTTTCCTTCTAGTGGGTGATAGAGAAACTAGGGAGTTGGTGCTTCCTTCTAGTGGGTACTAGAGAAACCAGGGAGTTGGTGCTTCCTTCGAGTGGGTGCTAGAGAAACTAGGGAGTCGATGCTTCCTTCTTGTGGTTGCTAGAGAATCCAGAGAGTTGGTTCTCTGAGCAAGTAGCAGCTTGAAAAACATAGGTTGTAGCCTCATTATGATTTGGTGCTTAAAAGTATGATAATGTACATAATGTAAAGATTACTTATCATATAAAGAAGAAGAGGTTTTTACCCTTTATGGGTTTCCTCAGGAAATAACTATCTCTATGTATCTCATATGTGTGAATGATGCTAAATGTTATATTGCTTACTTCCCTGCTTTATTGTGATTGTCATGGAGTGCTCTGTAAAGAGTTTAAAATAAGCATAATTGTTTAAGAATGGTAATAACTGATTCACCCCCCCCCCCTCTCAGTTGTCCAACAATTGGTATTAGATCTGGCCCGTTTTATCTAAGGGTATATCCTAGAGCTTAAACATGTCAATCCATGAAGGAAATGCAACCAATAAGGCCCCTTTGTTCAATGGAACAAACTTCACCTTCTGGAAGGTTAGAATGAGAACATAGCTAATGGCCTTAGGTGCTGATGTTTGGGATGTAGTAGAGACTGGATACATAAAGCCTGTTGTGCTAGCTTCCAAGGATGATACATTAGAATTTATCTTTAATTCTAAGGGAATGAATGTTATCTTGAATGGACTTTCAGAAGCGGAGTTTGTAAAGGTGATGCATCTTCAAACTGCCAAAGAAATGTGGGGAAATCTCATTAGCAGTTATAAAGGTAATGAGAAGGTAAAAGATGCCAAGCTTAAAACCTACAGAGTACAGTTTGAAAAACTACAGATGAAAGAATATGAAACCATTGGGAAGTATTTTTTGAGAGTTTAAGAACTAGTAAATGCAATGAAAGCACTTGGTGAAAAAATTGAGGAACCCTCTTTAGTTCAGAAAATTTTGAGATCTCTGCCGGATAGGTTCAACCCAAAGGTCTCAGCTATAGAAGAACTTAATGATATAAAGGCTTTGGATTTTGATCAACTTCTAGGAACGTTGACTACATATGAAATGAGGATAGTTACAGATAAACCCACCTCTAGAGAAGAATCATTTAAAGAAGATAAGAATGAAGATTCTGAGCCTAATGAAATTGAAGAAAAATCTGTGAGAAGACTAAAGAAAGGATCAGGCAAGTACCAAGGTAAGCTTCCCTTCAAATGTTTAAACTATGGAAATATAGGTCATTTTGAAAATAAATGTCCACACAAGAAACATGATCAGAACTCTGAAGGTGAAAAGAATTTCAAACCTAAGAGATTTGGCAGAAAGAAAAGTTTATGTGTAAACGATGTTAACCCTTCAGAAGACAGAGACAGTGACTCCTCACGTGGAGATAAGGAAAATGACTTCATGCTTATTGCCCAAGATGATTATGATAATAAAATCATAGGAAGTGAGGATAATGAAGAAGAATTTGTGGTTGATATGGAAGGAGAACTGATTAGTGCACTGGAAGAGATTGACAGACTCAGAATTAAGAATAGAAAGCAAAAACAATTACTGATACAGTTTGAGAAAGATAGTAAACAGCCTGATGAAGAATTTTCCCTGCTAAAAGTGGAATTAGAAGAGGCAAAGAAAATCGAGGACATTCTGAAACAACAATTTCCTTTCATTATTTTATGGTCCAAACATTGAGTGCTATGTGCAATGGAAAGTAAAAGTCACTACAATTCCACTTGATATTAGGAACACATTGAGTGCCATATGTGCTGAAAATTAAAGGACATCGCAAATGCATTCCCCTATCAAGCAAGACTTTTTTATTTTTAAAGGTCCTTCATGTTATGGAGAAGCATTCCATTTCTATGAGGAATTTAGGGTGAGCATCTATAAGGATAGATTATGTCTTTTGACTTTTTCTAGCTACAACTACTCTAGGCCTTCACCCCTTTAATTTCCCTGGGGGCCGACTTCTCAATTTTCTTATTACAATTAGGGTTTGACCAATCTGCAAAAGGGGATTTGGTCATTTACAATATCTGACATGATCAATCCACAAAATGGGATTGATATAATGAATAATACATCAATAATAAATAGAATACTCTTTGCAGTTGCAATATTTCAACAAGAACGAGGAAAGAGTTGGAGAAGTTTGAAGCCTTGTATCATCAAAATCTGTCGAGTATCAAAGCCTTAGAAGGATTAGCCACCATTTTGAATCAGCAAAGGAATCCAAAGTTGAAAACAGGGCTGGGTTATGAAGAGGGATCAAGTAGTGGTCATCCAAGTAGCAAAGACTTCATCAAGTTTGTCAAATCTACAACCAATGATGACAACAAACCTACTGAAACATCTATCCCATGGAATAAGTAGAAGAAGAATCATGTCATAAGATGGAAGATGAAGTTTTGAAGGTTGAGAAGTCAAACACCCAAAGCAAGTTCTTAAATAGCTCCATGACCCTGGATAAGATCTTGGATAGTCATAGATCACCAAATGACAAATCTGGTATTGTATACAACAGGGAAGAAATCAATACTCCTAAGAAACTTGATACAGGTCCTTCGTCTATGAAAAAGAAAAGCAGGTATGAGAGTGGTTGTAGCAGTTTTTTCTTGTGATTGAATATGGTCATAAAAACCTTGGATTTTATGCATCATGGAAGAAAAATGAAATTGCAGTAATAGAGATCGATGAGAATCAATAGGGAGATCCAAGGGTTATTTAAAAAGTACAAGCTACAATTATGCAGTGTTTTAGTAGGACAACAACATCTTCAACAACAACATTTTGTTTTACAAAATGATATACATGACATCCTGTAGAGATAACAAGAGGAAAGACCTTGTCAAGGAAAGCTAACCTTTTAGGAACAAAGGGGGAAAATAGTTAGAAGCAGAGAGAACAGTGATAGGGGGAGTCATCCAATTATGACAAGAAAAGGTTGATGAAGGAGTACCAGTAAGAGAGGTGAGAAATATTGAGTATTCTACAGAGGATACAGCGGAAGCTGAAGATGAATAGGTCCAAGAATCATTGGAGAAGAATCTGGTTTAGATACAAATATTTTGCAGGCCTCAAATTAGAGAGTCCATCCTGTTAGGGGGAGTTTGTGTTGGTTTAATATATGATACCTCATAAAAATACTGTAACAGCTCAGGGGGAGTGTGTTTTCTTTGAAATTGATGTCAAAGGGGGAGAAAAGAGTCAGGGTGGATTTGTTTCCATCAATGCCAAAGGGGGAGATTGTTGGCATGTTTTACAGGTAGCGTATTCTTGTCATTGATAGAAAGTACAACAATGATGATGCCTTAAGTACAGGAAGAATGTGCCAAGTGGGCACCAAAAGTATTTTGGGAAGACACAACATAGCAAGCTCGATAAGATCAGAAGAGATAGTGCAGAGTATTGGTGTTTGTCATTGATGTCAAAGATAATGACCAAAAACATAGGGATAATGGAATGGAAATGGAAATTTCAACAAGTGATCATTAGATCCCATTTAGAAGCGTAAAATCTAGGAGTCAAGGAAGAAACTCATGGAAGAAAATTGTGAAATGTTCAACGACGACTTAATCTCCATTTCAGAGTTTCGGATACCAGGTGTTGGAGGTGTCTAGGACACTCATGACAAGAATGCTGAAATCGTGAAATGTGAAACCATAACTTAATCTGAGTCATTGATCAAAGGGAGATCGTGGACTGTTGATCTGACTCCATTTCAGAGTTTCAGATACTGGGAGTTGGAGGTGTCAAGAACACTCACGAAAAGAATGACAAAATCGCAAAATGCGAAACCACGACTTAATCTGAGTCATTGATCAAAGGAATATTGTGTACCGTTGATCCGACTCCATTTCGGAGTTTCAGATATCAGGAGTTGGAGGAGTCAAGGAAGCAACTCACGGCAGGAACTCGCGATATGAGAAATCACGAAAAGATCTGGACCATATTCAAACTATCAAGATTTTGGTCCATTGATATGACTCGATTTCGGATTTTCGACGATTGCAACATGAAGAGTCGAGACTCTTCATCACAGTAGTCTCGAAGTTGCGAAATGCGAAATGCTGAAAATTTTGGGGTTCATGACTTGGAGTGTCGAAGCACTTCAACATAGAAATGCCGAAATGCGAAACACCGAAAATTTTGGGTTTTGTGACTTGGAGTGTCGAAACACTTCAACACAGAAATTTCAAAATGCGAAACACCGAAAATTTCAGGGTTCGTGACTAGGAGTGTCAAAACACTTCACCACAGAAATGCTGAAATGTCGAAATACCTTTTGGTGTAGGCTGTGGTCATGTGAGAGGGACGAGCTAGCACAATTCTAAGCTCATTTTCGGTGATTGTAACATGAAGAGTCGAGACTCTTCACCATAGGAATGCCGAAATGCAAAAATGCCAAAATGCAGAAATGCCGAAATGCGAAATGCATGTTCAGAATTGGCCCCTGGTCATAACCTATGGTCACATCAATGAAGTCTCAAGGGAGGAGCTATCATGAAGCTAATATCCATTTTGGAGGTCGCGACTTGGAGAGTCGAGATGCCTCACAACAGGAATTGTCAAAATGCGAATCGCGAAAGCGCCTTCTGAATAGGCGTGTGGTCACTGCCCAAGGCCACATGTAAAAGGAAAGGTGAAAGGTGCCAAAGGCATAAGGCTCAAGAGGTTCACAGTGTAACTACCAGAAACAACTGATTGTTTCTGCACAGAAAAACCAAAGAGGACTCAGTGTGATTGCCAGAGGAGTTGAAGAGTCTCAAGGCATCTGCCAGTGGAATGAAGATTGTTCATAGAGACGATTGACATATGGAAGAGTGTTGAATCTTGTAACTGCAACAAAGAGGATGAGCTCGACTATGATAGAGAAGATGAAGAGTCTCGATTGCTAGACATGCAAAGGAATCTCATCATAACACCCAGTGATGATGAACACATGTGTATAACCGCCAAAAAAGATGAGGAATTGCCATGATGATCAGAAAGAGGACTCGACATGAGGAGAACATACAGAATAGAGAGAGTGTGTTGATGCTCAAGGGACTGAAGCAATGGCAATGCGAAGTGGCAATGAATATCTCGATGTGGAGAACAATGGAGGGGAGTAGAGAATGCAAAAGTATTGCACATATAGTATGCACAAGGTGCAAAGAGACTATAAGAATGCAGAACAAAGAAAAGATTGGCTATTGTTGAGAGTGATTCAGGCATGTAGAAGGAGGCAGTGTGCAGCAGCTAAAATTCACAGAAGAGGAATGGTGCATTGAATGGACATGGCGCATAGAGCATAAAAGGCAGAAGAACAAAAAGTGCAAGGCATGTGTGCAGGAAGACAGTGAGGCAGACAGAGCAGGGCAATGTAGCATAACAATGATGAGATTGGTAAGCCATTAATGAACATTATATCACTGTAATAAGTTTTAGTAGAAAAGATTGATATTTCAGGGTGGTAAGGAGGTGTTAGGGAGGGTTGTTGTCCTAAGAGGTTCAAGTGGGTGCTTGAACAAAGGGATTTTTAGCTTCCATCTGGTTGCATCCTGAGAAACTAGGGTGGCATGGTGGTGCAAGGGAGAACATTGGTTCTCTGATATACAGGTCAGTGCCTGTGTAACTAGAAGTTGGTGCTTCCATCCAGTTGGTGCTGGAACTCTTAGAAAGTTGGTGCTTCCATCTAGTTGGTGCTAGAACTCTTAGGAAGTTGGTGCTTCCATCTAGTTGGTGTTGAAACTCTTAGGGAGTTGTTGCTTCCTTCTAGTGGGTGCTAGAGAAACCAGGGAGTTGGTGATTCCTTCTAGTGGGTGCTAGAGAAACCAGGGAGTTGGTGCTTCCTTCTAGTGGGTGCTAGAGAATCCAGAGATTTGGTGCTCTCAGCAAGTAGAAACTTGAAAAACAAATGTTGTAGCCTCATTATGAGTTGGTGGTGATAAGTATGATAATATACAAAATGTAAACATTGCTTATCATATAAAGAAGAAGTGGTTTTTACCCTTTATGGGTTTCCTCAAGAAATATTTGTCTCTGTGTATCTCATATATGTGAATGATGATGAATTTTCTATTGTGTACTTCTCTGCATTATTGTGATTTTCATTGAGTGCTCTGTAAAGAGTTTAAAATAAGCATAATTGTTTAAGCACGGTAACAATTGATTCACCCCCCCCTTTTAGTTGTCCAACAATTGGTATCAGAGTCCGCCCCTCTTATCTAAGGGTAGATCCTAGAGCTTAAACATGTCAAGCCATGGAGGAAATTCAACCAATAAGGCCCCTCTTTTCAATGGAACAAACTTCGCCTTCTAGAAGGTTAGAATGAGAAAATACCTAATGGCCTTAGGTGCTGATGTTTGGGATGTATTAGAGACTGGATACATAAAGCCTGTTGTGCTAGCTTCCAAAAATGATAAGTTAGAATTTAGATTTAATTCCAAGGGAATGAATGTTATCTTGAATGGACTTGCAGAAGACGAGTTTGTAAAGGTGATGCATCTTCAAACTGCCAAAGAAATGTGGGACAAATGCGTTAGCAATTATGAAGGTAATGAGAAGGTAAAAGATGCCAAGATTCAAACCTACAAAGTATAGTTTGAAAAACTACAGATTAAAGAAGATGATACCATTGGGAAGTAGTTTCTGAGAGTTGAAGAACTAGTAAATGCAATGAAATCACTTGGTGAAAAAATTGAGGAACCCTCTTTAGTTTAGAAAATTTTGAGATCTTTGCTAGATAGGTTCAACCCAAAGGTCTCATCTATAGAAGAACTTAATGATATAAAGGCTTTGGATTTTGATCAAATTCTAGGAACGTTGACTACATATGAAATGAGGATAGTTACAGATAAACCCACCTCTATAGAAGCATCATTTAAAGCAGATAAGAATGAATATTATGAGCCTGATGAAATTGAAGCAAAATTCGTGAGAAGACTAAAGAAAGGATGAGGCAAGTACCAAGGTAAGCTACCCTTCAAATTTATCAAATATGGTAAGATAGGTCATTTTGCAAATAAATGTCCACACAAGAAACATGATGAGAGCTCTAAAGGTGAAAAGAAGTTCAAACCTAAGAGATTTGGCAGAAAGAAAAGTTTATGTGTAAACGATGTCAACTCTTCAGAAGACACAGATAGTGACTCCTTGTGTGAAGATAAGAACAATGACTTCATGCTTATGGCCCAAGATGATTATGATAATAAAATCATAGGAAGTGAGGCTAATGAAGAAGAAGCTATGGTTGATATCGAAGGAGAACTGATCAGTGCACTAGAAGAGATTGACAGACTCAAAATTAAGAATAGAAAGCAAAAACAATTGCTGATACAGTTTGAGAAAGATAGTAAACAACCTGATGAAGACTTTTCCCTACTAAAAGTGGAATTAGAAAAGGCAAATAAAATCAAGGAAATTATGAAACAACAGTTATTAGAAAAGAAGGCAAGATGTAAATCTTTGGAATAAGAAGTAGTCAAAACTAGGAAAGTGTTGGAGACATTTCAAGCCTTGTATCATCAGAATTTGTCAAGTATCAAAGCCTCAGAAGGATTTGTTGGACAACTGAGAGGGGGGGTGAATCAGTTGTCACTTTTATTAAATAATTATGCTTCTTTTAAAATATTTACAAGGCACTCAATGATGATCACAATAATGCAGGGAAATGAACAATGTCACATTCAACATCAGTCACATATATGAGAAACACAGAGACAGATATTTCCCAAGGAAACCCATACAGGGTAAAAACCTCTTCTTCTTTATATGATAAGTATTATTTA
>JZKD02S0079439.1:170258-187394 GCA_000966675.3 Picea glauca | reverse complement strand
CTCATTCTAACTTTCCAGAAGGCAAAGTTTGTTCCATTGAACAGAGGGGCCTTATTGGCTGAATTTCCTTCATGGATTGACATGTTTAAGCTCTAGGATCTACCCTTAGATAAAATGGGCTAGCTTTGATACCAATTTTTTCACAACTGAGAGGGGAGGTGAATCAGTTGTCACCGTGCTTAAACAATTATGCTTCTTTTAAAATATTTACATGGCACTCAATGATGATCACAATAATGTAGGGAAATGAACAATGGCACATTCAGCATCAGTCACATATATGAGAAACACAGAGACACATATTTCCCAAGGAAACCCATATAGGGTAAAAACCTCTTCTTCTTTATATGATAAGTATTATTTACATTTTTTACATTACCATACATTTGAGCACCAACTCATTGTGAGGCTACAACCTCTATTTTGCAAGCTGCAACTTGCCGAGAGCACCAACTCTCTATTTTTCTCTAGCACCCACTAGAAGGAAGCACCAACTACCTGGTTTCTCTAGCACCAACTAGAAGGAAGCACCAACTCCCTAGTTTCTCTAGTACCAACTAGAAGGAAGCACCAACTCCTTGTGTTCAAGGCCCCACTTGAACCTCTGAGGACACCAGTCCTCCCTAGAACCTCCCAACCTCCCTGGATTATGAATATGAAATATTGAAACCTATTACAGTGATATAGTGTTCAATAAAATCTTACCAGTCTCATCACTATTCTGCAACATTTTTCTACTCAGACTTCCTCACTGTCTTCCAGCATGCATCCCCTGCCCATTTTGTTCTTCTTCTTTTATGCTCTATGTGCCATTTCCATTCGCTGCACAGTTCTTCTTCTGTTCTTTTCAACTGTTGCACTCTGATCCTTGTTCATGCATGAATCACCTTCAACAACATCCACAAACATCCCAGCAACAACAACAACCACATCTCTTCTTTGTACTGTGTATTTATAGCTTTTGTGCACCTTGTGCATGCAATGCACGCAATACCTTTTCATACTAACACCGCGCCAATATCGTCCACAACTTGAGTGCTCTGTCTGATCATCATCGTGACTCTCTAGATTCTCTGGCCGTTTTTCCACTCATTCAACATCACTGTATGTTATGCTAAGATTCCTCAGCCTCTCTGGCAGTTGAGACTCTTCGTCTTCTCTGTGACAGTCAAGCTCACCTTCTCTATTCCAATTACAAGCTTCAATTCTCATCCAACTGTCAATCCCTCCACGAGCATCTTCATCCCTCTTGAATATTCCCAGAGACTCTTCATCTCCTCTGTCAATCACCCCGAAGTGTCTTCGAGTCCTCTGGCAGAAAACATCAGTGGTTTCTGGAAGTTACACTGTGATGTGCAATAGTAGCCCTTCGATTATGCTCAGATTCACCTGCATCATTGGATTAACTCTTATGGGTTGTTGTGTTATTTACCCATTTCTCACTTTCATAATTCAAAGATTCTACGATGAGACATCTTGAGTCTCCATGTCACGAGTTCCGAAAATCTGAAACAGAGATTTTCTACACTAGCTCCTTCCTTTATATGACCATGTCTATGACCAAGTGCTTATGCATAAGGCACTTTTCGCAAATTCTCATTTTGTGAGTCTGGAGATGAGGCATCTCGACTCTCCAAGTCGCGATCCCTGAAATGCTGAAAATAAGCTTGTCTGCACGTACTCTTCTCTTCAGCTCTTCGATGGTGTGACCACTGGCTGAGACCACAATGCACATGCTTAGGCATAAATCACTTTTCATGAATTTTCATTTTGTGAGTCTGGAGATGAGCCATCTCGACTCTCCAAATCACGATCCCCGAAACCATGAGATGGAGCTGAGATCAACGATCCACAATCTCGATGAATCTATGGTCTAGATCTCATCGTGAATTTTCATCTCGCGATTCCTTCGATGGAGGTTCTTGTCACTCCAAGTTGCGATAGACGAAACTTCGAAATGAATTTTAGATCAACGGTCCATGATCTCGATGAATCTATGGTCCAGATCTCATCGTAAATTTGCATCTCATGATTCCTTCGATAGAGATTCTTGTCACTCCAAGTCGCGATAGGCGAAACTCTGAAATGAATTTTAGATCAACGGTCCATACCACACCTTGATCTGATGGCTGGGATTAAATCATGATTTTGCATATCGCGATTTCGAAGGTTATGTTTCTTACCTCTCCAAGTCGTGATAGGTGAAGCTTTGAGATGGAGCTTAGATCAATGGTCCATAACCCTTAGTGATCTGACGGTTGAGATTATTTCATGATTTTTCATATCGCGAATTTGAGAAGTTAAGGAACCCAATTCCTTTGACTTTCTAGTCAACGATACGACGATCTTCCGCCACACGTCCTCTTGATCAATGGTCCACGATTGTTCCCGATGGATGGACAGGATTCCTTCATAGTTTTTGGGAGTTGGATGACTCTAGGACTTATCCGCCTTGCAGCTTCACCATATCTAATGGCTATTGAGCCTTTGTAGATACCCTATATCCTACAACCCAGATATTCTCATGATTTCGATGCTTCGCGATTTTGTCCACCTTCGCGATTTTTCCGCTTCACAATTTTGTCCACCTTGCGATTTCGTCACTTCACGATTTTGATTTTCTTGCCATCGTTGTTCTTTTCCATCATTGATATTTGCCATCACTGTTCTTTCCATCAATGACAAGCTTACTCCCAACTGTAAACCTTCCAACAGGATTATCCACCATTCTGAATCAGCAAAGGAATCCAAAGTTGAAAACAAGGTTGGGTTATGAAGAGGGATCAAGTAGTGGTCATCCAAGCACCAAATACTTCATCAAGTTTGTCAAATCTACAACCAATGACGACAAAAAACCTGCAGAAACAAAGGAATATAATCAACCTCCTAGGAGGAGTAAAGAAAAAGGTGCTCAAGGAAATCATCAACATGGAAGAAATTGATTTGCTCAAAGAAGACAACCATTTTCCAGATACAAAGAATTTTTCTATGGATATTGTTTCTACTATTCTAACTTTGGTCACAAAGCTGTAAATTATTCCTTAAGACTTAGACATGAGCAATTAGGATTTCCAAGGAATCAATATCTACCACAACAAAGAATGATATAGCCAAGCAACAAATCATCACAGATTGCAAATTGCCAAATTAAGTCTAGAGACATGGAACTGAGGAGGTCAAGAAATAATAAACAGTCAATGAGTAGACAACGCTGCAAAAATAACTTTGACCTATTAAACAATGAGATTGAATGCTATAACTGTCACAACTTTGGCTACAAAGCTGCAAACAGCCATCTGAAGAATTACCAAGCAGATCCAAGGATAAAGTTCTTAGATAGAAAGGCCAACACATGGAAAAGGAAAGATAGTGAAAAAGGTGGTCTAGCATTTTCAACTCAAAAACAAAAGGCCTCTAGGAATGTATATAGTGGATGTTCCAAGAACACGACTGGAGACAAGGATAAGCTTCTGTCAATAAGTAAAAGAAAACCAGGAAATGTGATCCTTGAAAATGATGAACCATGTAAAATCAAGGATAGAGGGATGGTGATTTTGAGTAATGTCAAAGGAGATGTCCAGTACGTTCTGCTTGTGGATGGTCTAAAACATAATTTTCTCAGTACAAATCAAAAGTTTGATAGAGGCAATGAAGAGGTGTTCACATCCAAAGAGTGCAAGGTAAATGTAAACTCAGGACATGTGGTGAATAAAGGCATAAGGAAAATTAATGATGTTGATATTGAATCCTCCCCTGCAAGTAAAGAAGAATACACAGATACAATAAAATAATGTTCAGTTAGCATCTATCCCATGGAAGAAGTAGAAGAAGAATCATGTCATAAGATGGAATATGAAGTTTTGAAGGTTGAGAAGTCAAACACCCAAAGCAAGTTCTTAAATAGCTCCATGACCCTAGATAAGCTCTTGGATAGTCAGAGATCACCAAATGACAAATCTGGTATTGGATACAACAAGGAAGAAATCAATACTCCTAAGAATCCTGATACAGGTCCTTCATCCGTGAAAAAGAAAAGCAGGTATGAGAGTGGTTGTAGCGGTTTTTTCTTGTGATTGAATATGGTCATAAAAGCTTTGGATTGTATGAATCATGGAATAAAAATGAAATTGCAGTAATAGAGATCGATGAGAATCAATGGGGAGATCCAAGGGTTATTTAAAAAGTACAAGCTACAATTATGCATTGTTTCAATAGGACAACAACATCTTCAACAACAACATTTTGTTTTATAAAATGATATACATGACATCCTGTAGAGATAACAAGAGGAAAGACCTTGTCAAGGAAAGATAACATTTTAGGAACAAAGGGGGAAAATAGTCATAAGTAGAGATAACAGTGACAGGGGGAGTCATCCAGTTATGACAAGAAAAGGTTGATAAAGGAGTCCTAGTAAGAGAGGTGAGAAACATTGAGTATTCTACAGAGGATACAGTGGAAGATGAAGATGAACAGGTCCAAGAATCAGAAGGAGAAGACTCTGGTTTAGATACAAATATTTTGCAGGCCTCAAATAAGAGAGTCCATCCTGTCAGGGGGAGTTTGTGTTGGTTTAATATCTGATACCTCATAAAAATACTACAACAGCTCAGGGGGAGCGTGTTTTCTTTGACATGGATGTCAAAGGGGGAGAAAAGATTCTGGGTGCCTTTGTTGCCATCAATGCCAAAGGGGGAGATTGTTGGCATGTTTTATAGGTAGCATATTCTTTTCATTGATGGCAAGTACAACAACGACAATGGCTTAAGTACAGGAAGAATGTGCCAGGCAGGCACCAAAATTATTTTTGGAAGACGCAGTAGAGCAATATCGATAAGATAAAAAAAGATAGTGCAAAGTATGCATTTTTGTCATTGATGGGAAATATCATGACCAGTGGCACACAGATAATGGCATGGCAATGGAAAGTTCAACAAGTGACCATTGGATCCCATTCAAAAGAATAAACTCCAAGATTCAAGGAAGCAACTCACGACAGAAAATCGTGAAATGTGAAACCACAACTTAATCTCCATTTCGAAGTTTCAGATACCCAGAGTTGAAGGTGTCTAGGACACTCATGAAAAGAATTATGAAATTGTGAAATGCAAAACCACGACTTAATTTGAGTCATTGATCAAAGGGAGATCGTGGACCATTGATCTGACTCCATTTCGGTGTTTCGGATACCGGGAGTTGGAGGTGTCAAGAACACTCATGACAAGAATGACAAAATCGCGAAATGCGAAACCACGACTTAATCTGAGTCGTTGATCAAAGGGAGATTGTGGACCATTGATCTGAATCCATTTTGTAGTTTCGGATACCGAGAGTTGGAGGAGTCAAGGAAGCAACTCACGCAGGAACTCACGATATGTGAAATCACGAAAAGATCTGGACCGTTGAACCATCAAGATTGTGGACTGTTGATTTGACTCAATTTTGGAGTTTAGGCGATCGCAACATGAAGAGTCAAGACTCTTCATCACAGGAGTCCCGAAGTTGCGAAATGCGAAACGCTGAAAATTTTGGGGTTCATGACTTGGAGTGTTGAAACACTTCAACACAGAAATGCCAAAATGCCAAAATGCGAAATGCCGAAAATTTCGAGGTTCATGACTTGGAGTGTTGAAACACTTCAACACAGAAATGCCGAAACGCAGAAATGTGAAATGCCAAAAATTTCAGGGTTCATGTCTAGGAGTGTCGAAACACTTCACCATAGAAATGCCAAAATGCTGAATGTGAAACACTAAAATACCTTTTGGTGTAGGTTGTGGTCACCATCAGCTGTCATGTGAGAGGGAGGATCTAGCACTAAGCTAAGCTCCTTTTCAGTGATTGTAACATGAAGATTCAAGACTCTTCACCACAGGAATGCCAAAATGACGAAATGCCAAAATGAGAAATGTGTGTTCAAAATTGACCCCTAGTCATAACCTATGGTCACATCAATGAAAGCTCAAGGGAGGATCTAGCATGAAGCTAATATCCATTTCGGAGATCGTGACTTGGAGAGTCGAGATGCCTCACAACAAGAATTGTCAAAATGCGAATCATGAAAGCACCTTCTAAAAGGCGTGTGGTCACTGCCTGAGGCCACATATGAAAGGAAAGGTGAAAGGTTCCAAAGGCATAAGGCTCAAGAGGTTCACAGTGTAACTCCCAGAAACCACTGATTGTTTCTGCATAGAAAAATCAAGGAGGCCTCAGTGTGATTACTAGAGGAGATGAAGAGTCTCAAGGCATATACCAACGGAATGAAGACTATTCATAGAGGCGATTGACACATGGAAGAGCATTGAAGCCCATAACTACAACAGGGAGGATGAGATCGACTATGATAGAGAATATGAAGAGTCTCGACTGCTACACAGGATAAGGAATCTCAACATAACACCCAGTGATGATGAACGCATGGGTATAACCGCCAGAAAAGCCAAGGAATTGCCATGATGGTCAGAAAGAGGACTTGACACGAGGCAAACATGCAGAATAGAGAGAGCGCGTTGATGCTCGAGAGAGTGAAGCAGTGGAAATGTGGAGTGGCAGTGAATATCCTGATGTGGAGAACAATGGCGGGGAGTAGAGCATGCAAAAGTATTGCACATATAGTATGCACAAGGTGCACAGAGACTATAAGAATGCAGAACAAAGAAAATATTGGTTGTTGTTGAGAGTGATTCAAGCATGTAGAAGGAGGTAGTGTGCGACAGCTGAAATACAAAAAAGAGGAATGGTGTATTGAATGGACATGACACACAGAGCATAAAAGGTAGAAGAATAGAAATCGCAAGGCATGTGTGCCGGAAGACAGTGAGGTAGACAGAGGAGGGTAGTGTAGCAGAATAGTGATGAGATTGGTAAGCCATTGATGAAAATTATATCACTGTAATAAGTTTCAGTAGAAAATATTGATATTTTAGGGTGGGAGGGAGGTTTTAGGGAGGCCTATTGTCCTCAGAGGTTCAAGTGGGTTCTTGAACATAGGGAGTTGTAGCTTCCATCTAGTTGCAGGCAGAGAAACAAGGGTGGCAGGGTGGTGCAAGGGAGAACATTGGTTCTCTGATATACAGGTCTATGCCTATGTAACTAGAAGTTGGTGCTTCCATCTAGTTGGTGATGGAACTCTTAGGAAGTTGGTGCTTCCATCCAGTTGGTGCTGGAACTCTTAAGAAGTTGGTTCTTCCATCCAGTTGGTGCTGGAACTCTTAGGGAGTTGGTGCTTCCTTCTAGTGGGTGCTAGAGAAACCAGGGAGTTGGTGCTTCCTTCCAGTGGGTGCTAGAGAAACCAGGGAGTCGGTGCTTCCTTCTAGTGGGTGCTAGAGAATCCAGAGAGTTCGTGCTCTTATCAAGTAGCATCTCACAAAACAGAGGTTGTAGCCTCATTATGAGTTGGTGCTCATAAGTATGATAATGTACAAAATGTAAAGATTACTTATCATATAAAGAAGAATAGGTTTTTACCCTTTATGGGTTTCCTTGGGAAATATCTTTCTATGTGTATCTCATATGTGTGAATGATGATGAATGTTCCATTCCTTACTTCCCTGCATTATTGTGATTTTCATTGAGTTATCTATAAAGAGTTTAAAATAAGCATAATTGTTTAAGCACGGTAACAAATGATTCACCCCTCCCCTCTCATTTGTCCAACAACTTTCCCATGGAGGTTTGAGACAATGTGGTCTCATACTCCCTCCAACAATATGCTCCTCACCTTTGCAACTTTCTTTTTCCATGCATCAGTATTTGCAGCGTCTACAACATCTGGCTTAGGAACATCTTTGTCAATGAATTCCTTCAAGACATTGTCTTCAAGTACTGCCTCCATCCTGTCCTTCCAAGAAATGTAGTTCGAGCTTCCCTTGAGTTCATACTCTAACCTCAATCCATTGAAATCCATTTCGATATTGAATTAGTTGTAGCACATAGAAAGTATTTCTGCAAATTTGAATTCTATCCAATCACAAACTCAACTTCTGCAATCTTATGTTCTCTGATACCATGTATAAATTTCAATACAAATTATGTATTGCCTAGATTCTCTTGATCTAAAAATTATATGCCACTATTAAATACATAATCACTTCTACAAATATTCTTGCGGAATTTAAAACATGATTACCAATTGCAATATCAAGAAGAAAGATCAATCACAGATAACACAGATGTTTTTACTGAGAAAGCATAAAGCTAAAAATCCCACTATCATATATTATGTATAGATATCATGGATCATGAAACAATCTCATACAAAACACTAATCCAAGAGCTCTCAGTACAATATACAATCGTCTCACACTGTCATACAAAAATTGGCAAATTCATGTGCCAATTTATTGCCTCCAGACAACCTGCCTCCTCTACACAATCCTTGATGATGGAAAACCCTGTAATGAATTAGAATTCCTCTTGTGTAGGCTATGAATTCCTTGTGGTAACATACACTGTGTGTGTGATTGCATGAGTGCACTCACTAATGTCACAATTGATAGTTAAATTGTCCCTTTCACCTGTTATCTCAACTGGGTCTCCACTGGATCTGACATGCATGTAGTTAACAGTGGTAAATCTTCAATTGCATGTGAGATCACTAATTGTGAATTAATTAATAATTAATTCACTGATCTCTCACTAGTGTAAGTTCAATTACAATTAGTACAACTGAGCTTAACTCACTTAACTGAGTTAAATTACTTTACAACTCACATAACTACACATATAACTCTGTTACAACTTCGAATCACTCAGTTACAACTAATTCGAATTTCATGTCCCACCAGTCAACGTTTGAAATCGAATTTCCTATAGCTAACTGATTTTCCAATTCAGTTAACTATTTCAAGTGATTATGAGATAATAGATTAATATTTATTGTCCAATTTATTTAAGGGAAAAATAAAGTAGACACACATTTCTTGTTGACTTTTCAATAGGCCCTTCATATTTTTCGGCTCTCTGATGCTTAGTAACTTCGGCTCTCCAACACTTTGGAACTTCAGCTCTCTGATGCTTAGAGATTTGGGAGTATCAAACTCCTATGCACTCGTTCCTCCCGAAGTGATTTCACCCAAAACACATGATCTCTTGAGGCATGTCTCACCTTTGATCTGATGACCTCTATCTGCTTTGGGTCTTCGGCTTTAGGGAGTTTCAACTCCTGTGCACTCGGTTCTCCCGGAGTTATTTCACTCAAAAACTCAGATCTTACACCACCTATCACCCTTGATGATGGACAGTCCCTGCTCACTTCGGGACTTCAGGACTTTGACAAGTCCGCTCTCCTGCATGTACACAGTGGTAAGACTTGCGCACTTTCATCTGGATACAATGATTGTTGGTCCTCTGCGCTTAGATCCAATGGATGAGATCTGTTTCCTCATTTTTACTTCCTTTGTTCGCTGGATGTTGATATAACAATCCAGGCTCCCTTCCACAGCTGATTAGACGGTTTTTGTCGCTCCTCCTCCTGAGATTTCACCTTCTCCCGAATTGGAATATTTTGTAAGTGTTCAAATCTCTCGACCTTTGAACCTTCTCCTGCGAACCCGACTCCCTTGGGTCTCACTTATGCTCTTGAAAGTGTTACCTCTCCTAAGATTTTGGACTTAGAACAAGTCTGTCTCCTATGCACTCTATGCGTTACTCCTTCTGAGCTTGGTATCCTCGAATATTTTGATATCCCACATGCTCCTTATGTTTTTGGGACTTCGTCGAACTCAAATCCAAAGGATTTCTTGAAAATGAATTATTCTCTCCCTCATGGCATTCTCCTTGCTCAATGCACACATTGCAGAGATTTACAGAGTTCTCAGTAACTCTGCTTCTTATATGCTTCTTCTGCATAGTCTCCCCTCTAAGGTATTCAGTAACCTTGAAGTTCCTCTTTGAGTTTTTGATTTCTCTCATGTGCCCTCCTGGAACGTTCTTTTCTGACTATGCAAAGTTTAGATGCACAGTCCTTGCACTGGCTACAGAACCTCAAATGTTTTGTTGTGCACTCCTTGCATGGCCTAAATATTCCAGAATGATATTATAAAAATCAATGAAGATAAAATAAATATATCTCCTACTACAAATGAAACTTATCATACATCCACAACATTCAATCATGAAATACATAAACACACTATGTGCAGGAAAAACTGCTTTTCTATTATCTCTGTGTTTCTATACATATGTTTTGTTTTACAAAAAATAGATTACAAAAGACTCCTAATTCTCTCAATCTCTCCTCCCAAAACTATTCTACTTCCTAAGTCTCCTAAGACTCTCTACCCCTTTATATGTCTCTCTCTCAAGTCTCATCTAAATTACAAAAGAAACGAGGGCTCTACGAGCTTATCCTCTTCACCGCCTTAATGCTTCTTAGTTACGACACCATACTTCTATGACTCATTCCATAAATGAAAAGTCCAGACCTGAGTATGACCTAGACCTGATACAAGAAACCATTTAAGGAAACCCTATCCACTACCTGTACAAAGGCATGGCCTAGTATTTACAGCCTTACAACATGAAAATCTATATTGGAACAGATTTAAAATTTTAAAAATGGGAGGGTTAATGCATCTCCCTTTCTCCATTGCTTTCTTATGCATTGGCGTGATGGTGCATTTGCTCAGGTGGAGAAATCCTCCTGCATCATACTCCACTACTAGGAAAAACATGAGCTCCTACTCATGAGCTCCTCTTCTCCAGTGTTGAAATCCTCCTGGATCCCAAACTCTTCCTTGGAGTTGTCCTCTTTCTCCTCTCCAGCTGTATTATTGTTGTTGCTGCTTCTTCTTCCCCTTCTTCCCTACTACTATGGTAGGCTCACCTCTGCTCAGATTCTCTGTGTTGACTTCTTCTTGTGTTTACTTCAATATCAGCTTCCCGATCTCCTCTATCACTTTGTCCAATTGCTCCAGTGGCTAGCTCTTCTTATGCAGTCTTCTCAGCTGCAACTCTTCCTTATTAGTGGGTGGATCGACTTGATCCCCCTTGCTATTTTCCCCATCTCTTGTGGCCTTATCTTTCCACCCTGCTGCAGACTTCAGTTTTGCAGCTTCATCACTGAGTTGTTGCTCACCTTTCTCCTCTAACAAATTAGTTTCTTTTTTTAGCTCTCCTTGTGTTGGCATATCTCCAACTCCCTCCAACCATTCCTATGGATAGTATGCTCCTTCATCTGTCTCTAACTTAGCCTGTTGGATATGCCTACTTTTATTTATGATTTATAGTTCCTCATGCAACTCAACAAAGTCTACGATGTCTGATTCCTCTTCTATTGTAGGCTCCAGTGCCGCAATCATCTCTTGTTCAACTTCCTGGCTGAAAATTTTGAACAATTCTGTTGAATGCTCTTCTCCTGAAATTTGCATGACTGTCTTCTGGCAGCCATCTTCTAGTTCTGGATTGTTCAACCAATCCTCCAACATCCTCAATTCTATATCCCATTGAGTGAGCATTTCAACTGTGTGCTCCTCTTCTTCTTCTCCTTGGGCAGATTTTGATACATGCTCCTTCATCATGACAGTCACTATTGTCTTTCCTTCCTCTGCTGCTGCACTTTAATCATGTGCATTGGCCTTTACTTGGTTGTTTGGTACGAATTATTTGATCCCTCCAATGATAAAAATTCTCTTCTGATCCTCCTCCTTGTTGATGAAAGATTTTAACTTCTCATCATCTTCATTCACATGGTCTGCAAACCCACATGAATCTTCACCTATCAACACTCCTTGCTAATACGAACTCCCAACAGATTTTGTGACACTCTTAGACAGTCTCATCTCTTTCCCCCTGCCCACCTAGCAATTTGGGACTTCTCTCCTGGCCACCTGGTAGTCTATGAGATCAATCGATCCCATTTCATTTCCCACCTAGAAATCTGAACTTTCAGCACTAATCCCCTGACAGTATATGAGACCTTCCACTGATCTCTTTCTATTGCCCACCTGGAAACTTGAAAGTCCATTTATGCACACTTGGCCATATATGAGATCTTCATCTGATCTCACATCGTCCTCATCACCGAGGTTTCTCCCAATTTCTGGTTCACAGATGTGAATCTATTCCTCCTCTATGTCACTGAGGTTTTCTAATCCCCTCAGCCACCTTTTCAACCCTTGTTGTTTCTTTCTGGCCAACAACTTGTGAACATGCCATTTTTCCTTCCTGTTCAGAGGATATTCGTACCTCTAGTGTACCTTTGCCTCTTTCTGCATTCTCAATTCTAGCTGCTCCATCCTTGTTCTTATCTCATTAAGCCCCAGATCCATCTCTGTATTTCTTTTCTTCTTGTGGTCTTCTCTTCAACCATGCTCATGGCCTTTAGTAGCCAGTCCCATATTCTACCTACTCTCTTGGCAAGTCTATGGATCACTCTATAAATGAGAGTATCTCCATATTCTCTCACAACTCACCTGGATGTTTAACTTTTTACTACTGTGTCCATGCAACAACCTTCTTACAAAGAATCAATAATTTTCTTTCCTTCACCTTTTTTCTACAGGTAAACTCCTTTTTTTGATACCACCTGATGTTATCAAGTCATCTCATTTCACTGCCTCTCCTTTACCTACATCTGTAGACAAATAATGTCTTTGTCCTCTATCTCCTTTGTTTGTTATATGCAAACAAAACTAAACTCTGATACCGCCTGATGCAACCCCCCTACCCTCCTGGGGTTCTGTGACCTCCCAGTCTCTAGATATTTATTTCTCCTGAGTCGGATCGACTCTTCGGGCTTCTGATTGAAACCAAAATGATTTTATAGAGGCCCCTTTTCTCCTTTTGGCTCAGGTCCTGTGACACCCACACCCTCTGTCTGCGCATTTTGGCACTCTTTAGTTTGTGGGCGCTAGCTCCATTTCACTAGCCCCTTCTTCATATGACCCTAGGTCATGCCCTTGTGCTAATGCATCATTGAGAGCATGGGAAAGATTGGTTTCAAAACAACCCACTTTTCTCCCTGCAATCCCCCTCGTGTTGCCACGTATTCCTTTGCGAATACAATGGTTCCAATTGCAGCCCGCTCCAAAATAATTATCCTCTGCGTAAGTTATGGCTACGCAATCCTTCTCATCTGTCTATCTCTTCTCCTTTGGTGCTGCCTATGATCAACGACTGCTATCGAGTCTTCTTTCCTACTTCCTATGAATAATATCAGATCTGCACAATCCGTCGACACGTAGCTCTCCTATCAATCAATGACTGTGAATTATTCTGTATTTCCATCCTTTAGGAGTTTCAACTCTCAAACTTCTCTCTCCTTTATATGGAAATCTTCCGGAGTGGAAGATTTTTTGCCACCTGTCTCCTTGAATCTATGACCAGGATCTCCTTCGTGAGTCCGGCCTTCAGGATATTGATTCTCAACCTCCACAAGCTCTCTTTGCTAAGATCCTCTTTCGCATGTGACCTTGGACAATGTCCTCACATGACCATGTGACTTCCTGTTAAATCTCACAACACTTTAACCCCTAAAATGTTGTGGGACCATTGATCTCCCGATCTTGATGGTACCTCTGGATTGATGGCTCAGATTTTCCCTCTCCAAATCTATGAAATAGATTTCTTCACGATTCTGGACTTCAAGAATATCAATTCTCCAATCCTCGCCACCACTGATTGGTTATCTTCCATATTTGTGGATCTGGCACCACATGTACACCTTCACATCAATTACTCTCGTTGTTTCCAAGACTTCGGCCTTTGGAGATTTCAAATATCAATCAATGAAAACCTTCAGAGCGAATCCTTCTAGAGTTCACAATATGGTGACACCTATCTAGCCTAGATAAATGGCTATCATTCACTTCATCTATTCCTGCTTCGACAATTTCAATCCCTTCTCCTTCACGTTTTCATAGAATGATTTCACTCGGAGTTCACGATCCTTCACCACGTTCTCTCTTGGATCCAATAGTCCAACTTCTCTTCAACACTTCAGGCTTCGACGATCTTAGTTCTCAACTAAAACTTCACTACAACTTTCTCGGAGCTCGCAATCTATTAACAAGTGTCCCTCAGTAGATCGACGACTCTCGACCCTTTGGCTTTTTTGGATCTCCAGTGCTTCGGAACATCGGCTCTCTGGTGCTTCATTTTTTGGGAGTATCAAACTCCTATGCACTTGTTCCTCCCAGAGTTCTTTCACCTGAAACACATGATCCCTTGACACATGTCTCCCCTTTGATCTGATGACCTCTATTTGCTTCAGGTCTTCAGCTTTCAGGAGTTTCAACTCTTGTGCACTCGGTTCTCCTGAAGTGCTTTCACCTGAATACTCAAATATTATGCCACATGTCACCCTTGATGATGGATGGTACCTACTCACTTTGGGACTTCACGAATTTGACAATTCTACTCTCCTACATGTACACAACGGTAAGACTCATGCACTTCCATCTGAATCCAACGGTTGTTGGTCCTCTGCACTCAGATCCAATGGATGAGATATGTTTCCTCCTTTCCACTTACCTTGTTTCTTGGACATAGATTTAACGATCCAGGATCGCTTCCACAACCGATCAGACGTTTTTGTCTCTCCACCTCCTGATATTTTACCTTCACCCAACTTGGAAGATTTTGTAAGTGTTCAAATCCTTTGGCCTTTGAACCTTCTCTTGCGAACCCAACTCCCTTGGGTCTCACTTACGCTCTTGAAAGTATTACCTCTCCTAATATTTTGGACTTAGAACAAGTCCTTATCCTATGCAATTTATTCCTTACTCCTTTTGATATTGGTCTCCTCGAAGACTTCTGTCTCCTGTGCACTCCTTGCATTTTTGGGATTTCATTCAACTCAAATCCAAAGAATTTCTTGAAAATAAATTCTTCTCACCCTCCTGGCGTTCTCCTTGCTCGATGCACACCTTGCAAATCTTTACATAGTTCTCAATAACTCTGCTTCTTCTGCACTGTCTCCCCTCCAATTTATTTAGCAACCTTGAAGTTCCTCTTTGATTTTGTGATCGCTTTGGTGTGCCCTCCTGGCATTTTCTTTTATTACTACACAAATTTTAGATGCCCACTCCTTGTGTTGGCTACAGAACCTCAAATGTTCTGTTGTGTACTCCTTGCATGTCCTAAAGATGACAGAACAATATTATAAAACTCAATGAAGATAAAATAAATCTATCTCCTACTACAAATGAAACTTATCATACATCCACAACATTCATTCATGAAATATATAAACACGCTATGTGTAGGAAAAACGACTTTTATATTCTCTATGTGTGTCTATATAGATTTTTTTTTTACAAAAATTGGACTGCAACAGAGCCCTATTTTTCTCAAGCTCTCCTCCCAAAACTATTCTACTTCCTAAGTCTCCTAAGACTCTCTACCCCTTGATATCTCTCTCTCTCAAGTCTCCTCTAAACTACAAAAGAAACAAGGGCTCTACAATGTTATCCTCTTCACTGCCTTAGTGCTATCACTGTCTTAGTTACGGCACCATACTTCTATGGCTCATTCCATAAATAAAAATTCCATACCTGAATATGACCTAGACCTTCTACAAGAAACCATTTAAGGAAACCCTATCCACTACCTGCACAAAGTCATGGCCTATCATTTACAACCTTACAACATGAAAATCCCTATTGGATCATATTTAAAATTTTAAAAATGGGAGGGTTAATGCCTCTCCCTTTCTCCATTGTGTGCTTATGCATTGGCATGCTGGAGCATTTGTTGAGGTGGAGTGATGCTCCTGCATCACATAGTATCCCTCCAAACTTGTTGGTTTGTTTCTTCCTAAACATTGGAAGACTCATAATAGATGATGCTACTCATTATCACCAAAAATTTTGGAAACTTGTTTAGACGAATTTTCTCTCTAAATGTGCCACTAGTATCCTCAACATTCTCCTAAGCATCCATTAATGTCATTTCATACCAATTGGTTCTTCTGACATAACCAGAACGGGATAACTCCTCCTCCCCACCTGAAGGTTGACTCCCTGTACTCGAATTATTTGAATGTTTTTTTCCCTTCGGAGCCTCTTGCTCCTCATCTTATGTCACTGATATCGTTCCATAATATATCCCCTTGGACCTATAAATAGGTCTTCCCTTCAACCTATATAACTTTCCCTCTTTTACCCCAATGTTTATTGTTTTGTCAAGGCTATCTCCCTCTAGACATATGAGTACTTTCCCTTTCTTGAACATGATGTAAAAAACCCTATCCTCCAAAAATGAGACTAAGAGAAAAATTGTCTTCATTTTTGGTACATAAATCACATCATGGGCCTCGAATGAACCTCCTGATTCAAGCCAAAACAAGATAGTCGCCCCCCTCCCCCCCCTTCATTGCATGCTTGGCATCATCACCAAGCTCCACATGGGTCCCTAATTCCTTCTCTATCATACTATTGAATATCTTCCATTATTCTCTCATATGATGAGATGCACCACTATCCAAGTACCAATCACTCCATGTGTTGGTGTTGGTAGAGAAATATAAGACCAATGAGAAGTCCTCAAGATTTTCTGCAAACGCATATAATTTTTTCTTTGTTGAGGTTTCCCCCTCATTGTTACCCTTGGAACCTTTTCCTTTTCTCTTCTTGGATTGACTGACTAGAGCCAAGTTATCCTCTCCATCTTCTTTCTTCGCAGATTTAGACTCCTCCTAAGTGTTATGAAATAAAAATGAGAGAGAAAAATAATATTTCAAATCATATCAATAACACACATAAATCACACGATATTTATCCTGGAAAACCCATACGGGAAAAACTAACCAACAATAGATATATTATTTCCCTTGTCCAACTCTGGCCAAGATGGCCAATTTCTTGTCCCCGGACAAGTGAGTCTTCATCACTCAACTCTTGAACAATTACAATGGAGTATCACCAACATTTTATAGGATTTCATCACATATAATCCACGAGCTTAATACCATAGGTCACCAATACCATGTGCCTGAAACCACCATTGTTAAACTAAATACTTTGAATCTTTCATAGATTCAAGTTTATCCTAAACTTCCCTCTTTTAAACTTGACTTGAGGTTGTTACAGGTATGAAATAACTGAGAGGGGGGGGTGAATCAGTTATTGTAAATTATTAACAATTTCTCTCAATTTTATCTTCGAATCATTAATCTTAATGGAAGCAAGTCTTTAC
>JZKD02S0079439.1:54966-163101 GCA_000966675.3 Picea glauca | reverse complement strand
TGTGTTCGCATTTGTGTTTGTGTTGCAGCATCTGTTCTTCATAAACAATCGATTGCCATCAATGACAACCTTGATCATCTGCGTCATTCTTGCTGTAGCCATATTTCCAACAGAGGTTTCCCGTGACCAAATATGGCCAAACCTCCATCAAAGTGAGGGTATGTAGGAATTTTGCATGCTCCCCCTATCACCTAGGTCTACATCTAGACTTTACCGGTGAAATTTCAAACCCAAGGTATGCATGCCTAAGTTACCAAGTCTTATAGTCATATGTCCATTTACATTCAACTCCATCATTTTATTTTCATCATTTCTATCCCGACACTTATGTCACCATCCTCTCACCTTGTCATTCCTTGAGTTCTTAATACTTGATTCTTGGTAGATATGCAACCAGAAAACAAATCTAACCACACCTAAAATATTCATCCATCAAATCCAAGCATGCAAGCCATATATCCTTCGCACACTCTGATCCCAAAGAAATTCTCTTCAAATATCAGTGTTGAAGCCTTCAACGCGCCCTAGGTATTTAAACCCTAGATTTTTACACAACAATAATGTGTTTCTTTTCATCATTGTCAAACATTTCTCTGATACTAGTTGTTAGGAAATAAAAACATGAGAGAAAAATAATCTTTCAAATCACAACAACAACACACATAAATCACACGATATTGA
The DNA here is from genome assembly GCA_000966675.3 of Picea glauca. NCBI lineage: Eukaryota > Viridiplantae > Streptophyta > Pinopsida > Pinales > Pinaceae > Picea > Picea glauca. Next base: position 162,420 of record JZKD02S0079439.1, on the reverse strand, counting down.
TCCTGGAAAACCTTTATAGAAAAAATCATCAAACAATAGATGTATTATTTCTCTTGGATAAATACATCAAAGCTGACCAATCTCCTAGCCCTGACCAAGCAAGCCTTCACCACTCAAATCTTGACCCATTACAATGGAGTATCACCAACCTTTTATAGGATTTCACTACATGTAATCCACGAGCTTAATTCCATGGGTCACTGATACCATGTGCTCAAAATCACCATTGTTGGCCTAACAACTTTGACTCTTTTGTTGAGTCAAGTTTATCCTAACACCAAGTCTCTTCCTGGATACTATTGTTCCAAAGCCTCTATCAATCTAGAAGATTCTCATAAGTGCAGATTCCCTTGAAAATTGGTTCCCAAGGCTTTGGGAAACCATTCAATTCCACATTTACAAGTTCTGTGTCATCCATCTTCTCCCCAATAGATGCAACTTGATCATGTACTTGATTGATCCTCATGAAGTAGCTAGTAATATTGTTATATCTAAACATTTGCACTAATATGAGTTTATTTCGCAAGATCATCTTCATGTTCAAGTTATCAGTCTAGAATAAAATTACCATGGAATCATATATTTCATTGGTCGACTTCTTCTCAAATAAGTGAGGAATCAAATGATCCCTCACTACATTCAATAATACCCATTGTTATTTGATTTACATATTCTTATGATCTTACAATGCTTTTGGATCTATCGATGAAAGAACTTCTTTGTCAAAAATCTCCCAAAGATCATATTCCTTCAAAAGCAAGGTAGCTCTTGATTTCTAGGATAGGAAGTTCAATGCTCCATCCAATATATCTTTGAATATAATATATTTTGCTACTATTTCTCATATATGATCAAAATAAACTGTCGTGTTCTTATTTCTTCAAGAACCTACAATAATTTTTTTGTTGGTTTATACATCTACACAAATATATTTGCATAAATGACAAATCTATTGCAAATTTTTGTAGATCTATGTTTGGTCCTTTAAACAATCATTGTTGTAACTTGCTAGATTTCATATCCAACAGATTTGATGTTGTAAATTGTTCTGTAACATGAAATGTGGCTCTCTCCTAGAGAGAAGGCTATGATACCATGTTTAATTTCCAAATCCCAACACCTAGATATATTTTTTACTAGTGCTTTCCTTTCTATAAATTAAATTTGTAGCTCACAAAACAAAGTACACTCACAAGAATAATCAAGTTAAAAATAACAGAAGAAATACTGGAAACCAAATCTCATACACAATAAAACAATATATTGTTCCCTTCAAATCATCTTATCATTATAATAATATCAAATCTTACAAGGGCTCACTTATAAGGAAAATTTCCCACAGAGAAATACAAAAAACTATAGATAACACCCGCAAATCCTAGTAACTCATCCTTGGTTGTACATTCATGTACAATCAATTTCTCATACTTGTATTCACCTTCATACACTATATCTTGCATATGTATGAACTTTATTGTACTGTAGTATGCATATATACACACCCTAATTGACCTGTAAAATGCATACAACTCTCCTCCTACTATTGTGGCTCTAATCTATCATATCTTCTTGTGGCTTCTCCTATTCTCTCTTCTCCTGAACCTATATTGATATCTATATAAAATTCCTTCTCCACCTATCCAATATATCCTTGAATCACATTCCTTCATGATTCAATATTGAGAAAAAAGTCCTTCTTTTCTCTCCAAAAGTATGTTTACCCTTCACCCTAGCATTGATTTTATAATATGGAGTTATGAACTAACCCTAATCTCCAAGGTGATTAATAGTTGAGATTAGATTTCACCTCACTCGATATCAATGACTAAGATTTAATTCACTAATGATAATAATTTTAGCATTTCATTAAATTAAACTCAATTTTGGTTTACTATGGGATGACCCAGGTTCTAACTATACGATTACCAAAAACCCATTCAACCATCGACCCTTCTAGATACTAGAAGGAAACACAACGCAAAAAGTGCATTGTGTAGTCTCACCCGATATAGGACTCAGATGTCTACAACCATGGGATGATATGTGTTTCTCTCTCACAAGAATTGGATCTACTGATGATTATCCCTATTATCACTGAAATTTCATTTGCAACATTGCATGCAAATTGTTACAGAAATACAACATCTCCAAACACCTATTAGTTCACCTATTGCACCAAAAATGCATTTCCAAGAGGAAAAAACTATACAACTGGACAAAAATTGACATGCGTTGAATCACTAAAGGAAGATCGAGCATAGTGCATGGGCCAAAGAAGCCCATAGAGCGCACAATGTTTCATATGTGCGACTATGTACGAGAAAATCCATGCACTCCTGTGAACGACACATTTATGGTTCTTGTCGGCCCCTCAACTACTTATGGACCAGCTCCCAACTTGATTTGACCCTCAAATCTAAGCTTAATCTGAATGGGGGGTGGTCAAAGACCTAAGGGTGCCCTAAAGGGCCCCTTGTACACACTAAGACCCAGTTGAATATTGCCTCAAAGACATTGCTATAAATGGAGGCCATGGGTGCACTAAGAATTGAACAATCTCATAGTATTTTTATTCTACCACAATCCTCCTTCAAGGATCCTCTTTTATTCTTGGAGCATTCTAGAAACATTCCAATAGGCCATTCCACTCACCTCTTGAGGGAATAAGATTGGATTTATTCACCATTTTATTTCTAGTTTATCATTGTAAGAAGATATCTGAAATAGGGAACTCAAGAGCCCTCCCAAGAAGGAAGAGGGGATCCATAAATCATCCTTTCCCTATGGTGTTTTCCATCTAATAAAGTTATCCATTGGTGGCATAATCTTTGTCATTTGGTTGATTGATTTTGGTTCAAAGTTTCTTATGCATTGTAGTTTTATTTCCTGAGTTTTTTTTAATTTATTTGCTCCTTTATTTCATGTGCTTGGATTATCTAACTCATGCACTAAACTCTTGTTGTTGGGAAAAATACCCTACGGACTAGCAAACTAGGGTCAGACTTGCATGGAGATTTTGACCGTAAAGAAATTACTTTTTAACCTACAACCCGAAATTTAAACCCCTCTTTCACAATACATGCATAGAAAGGACCTACTAACCTTGTTACTGACGTTTGGTGTAGATTATCCGTTGCACTTTTCCCCACTTGCTTGCGCTGCTCCTTCCAAAGATAACCTGCAATCAAGACAAACAACTATGCATGCATGATACTTCTCTACTTGAGGGTTAGAAATTAAGCATAAGTTAAACAAATCATAGAAAACTCATGCATTGGGATGGGAAAAGTATTATTTTATTATTTGAAAAATGAATCAACTTACAATCAAAGTCGAGATCGACCACCACTCCTTGATCCTGATCCTGGGATCCTCCTCTTCTGTCCTCGAACTACTTTGCGTTAATTCTCCTTTGGCTTAAGGAAAGGCTAAAGGGTTGGGACAATGGATTCGGCAAATGGGCAGAGTTTCTTTGCTATATTTTTCCTACTTCAAATAGTACCCCTACCCCTTCTTTTATAGGCTAGAAGGAGCTAGGGTTTTGGACAAACTCTCGGCCATTCATGGCCGGGAGTTTCAGTTAACTGACCCATAGATTTTTGTTCCATCAGCAACTTTCCTCTTTTTGTGATTTTTTAGGTACATGCAGGCTGTAGTGGTCCTGCCAGCGTGTACACACATGCAATAATGGGTTAGGGTGCGTGGGCCTTGATACAAGAGGATTTCCAAGGAGTTTGTTCAGCAGATGTTTTGGCAGTGAAGGGATATGAGTTGGTCTGATGCCAGGTAAGCATGTGTGGTGCAATTTAGGGTTATAACAGATGCCCCCTAATGTAAGAGGTCAGAAGAACATCTGATGGTCGAAATACATTACTAATCTTTTACCAATATTTACTGATGTGCTGAATGAGTGAGCCCAAGGATCAAGAACCAGGAGGTGCCGTCTGTAAAATAAAAAATGTCTCACTGAGGCAGGCATACCCATGCTCGGGATAAATTAGAACCATGGCTACCAATTAAATACATTGTAGATCCATGTCAAATAACTATAAAGAGTAGACGTGAATTAATACACAGCAGAGCTACATCTCGAAATCAGAAAGATATACATATAGAGTATCCATCTTCCAGAAGCTGATTCGGCCTAATGGTTGTACTTCAGAGCTCAAGCAACAACTTCAAAAATCTCCTAAAACTCAGGTAGGAGTGTAATATGAGTGTACGATTGCACACTACCCAGAGGTCTTCGACGACTCATCGGTTATGGACTTGATAATCTTGATGATCGGACAGAAGGCTTCAGCGATTTCGAGCAAGGACTTGATTGGACGTTCAGGATGGCCGGGTATGCAAGCAAGAGACATATTGCAGAGGGGCCGACTCAGGCTTATTGAAAAAATTCCCTTGGAGAATAGCACGACAAGTGATAAGACTCAGGTAGCATATGTGTTAATCATAAGTCTACGAAGCAGGAGACAATGCAAAATCTCCATATGTTTGGAAGGGTAACCAAACGGTGGAGGACACAACTCTATATAGCGAGAAAAAGTTTCCTAAGGTCATACTACATCCCATAGTCTAATGATCAAACAGACAGATGTGCTTTATCCAAGGGCGACTCATTATGCTGCCAATAAAGAAAATACTTTTCCCATACTCTTTTTGGGGTAAATTTTATTTTTTTGTTCTTTTTGATAATTTTTTGGAAAAGAAGGAAGGAATATTACGTTACAATGGAGGAACGAGTACTGCAAACATATAAGCTCGAGGCACAAGGACAAGACTGATGTTCTGGTAAAATGATACTCGGGAAAAATCTTCCGGTGGCCAAAGGTGTTAAGACGCAGAAGAAAACTGTTACAAGGCTGGTGGGTAAGGTATGAAAATGCAGTTGATAGAACACAAAATGGTAACATCCTTCGATGTAAGTTTAACAAGCCCAGAGAAGGTAAGCTCAGTGGTTTTTCATATTTAGAGAGTCAGAAAAAGCTTAAAAGGAGACTCCAATGGGGTACCTTTTTCGACAATAGTCTAGTCGATTCGAAAAAGGGATAAACTAGCACCGATTAGATGTCAATTCAAAACCATTTTAATGAGTGTGACAAGGACAAGATCACTCGGCCATTTTTTCATTTTTAAGGAGTCTGAAAAAAGATTAACTATGGACTCCATCGGGAATATTCTTCTGGACCAATTTAACAAGTGTGAAAGAATAAGGTCACTCGACGATCTTTTCAATTTTAGGGAGTCTGAAAAGAGCTTAACTATGGACTCTATGGGGGTTTCTTTTTCATAAATTTAGTCCCTCAGGCCCGAAAAAGGAATAAAATTGTACCTGAGAATACTCTTCTAAAGAATGGGAATTCGATAGAGTATACCTTTTTTTGTACAATTGACTGTCTGGACCGAAAAAGGGGTAAACTATCGTCGGACAGATGTGACTTCAAATTTCAGTTTAACGAGCGTGAAAGGCCACAAGATCGCTCGACAATCTTTTCATTTTTAGAGGGCCTGAAAAGGGATTAAAAGGAGACCCGTTATGTTTTGGGAGTCCAGAGGGTAAGACAAAGAGTGAAAAAGACTCATGCAAATGAGGCTCAAACTCATATTCAGGAAAGACTATATGGACTCCCGAGCCTACAGTGTTTGGAGAAACGGCATGGACACCATAATGCAACCAGGACCTACCTAGGGCATCCATGTTTTGGTAAGCTTTACCACCAAGTCGCGACACTTCTAGAGAAGATATGATAGTTCCATGTCACAAATTGATGGGGTCGATCCTATAGCATAAGAAAAAGGAAACAAGATGAAAAAGTTGGGGTGATATCCTACCTTATATGCTCAAGTTGATTTTTTTTAAATAATTTTTTTTATGGACCGTCAATATTTTTTTCGAAACTCAAAAAAAATTGTTCCAATACCTGATCAAATCCCTCCCATATAACTCCTGGATCACTCTAAATGGTTTTTGGTATAAAGAAACTGATAAGGGGGGCCAAAAAAATGACAAAAAGAGGCCAAAAAGTCTATAAATAGAAGCTAGCAGATCATTATCACCATTGTTGATTTGGAAATTGACTCTGGAGCCAAAAGACCCCCTTTGCCAAAGATCGTGATTCCGGGAGCTACAGTGGACGAAACAAACTTCTTCTTGGACCAAGTAAGTACAAACTCCCTTATCTAACTATTCAATACTTCAATTTAAGCATTTAATTGATTTTTTGGGTGGGCTTCAACCTCAAAAAGGTCAGCCCTGGGTACACGTGGGCTGTCCAGAGATAGCCCGCATGTACACGCGTGCAGAGAAAATATTGCACGCGTGTACACGCGACTGTTACCTCTATAGGCCGCGTGTACCCCCCCTATTGATGGAAAAGAAAATGAAAAGAAGTATTGACCCTCCTTTACCTTGTTGTGTTGGCAGGATGTATGTCCAGTGGAGGGAAAGGGAGCATGAGGCTACCAATGAGTTAGTTGTTGCAGATCCGAATGTTGTGGCCGTGTTGATGCAGTGCAGTTTGCTAAAATTCTTTTTATGTTCATTTATGCACGTAAACCAAGGCTACTAAATGCCTTGATTGATTACTGGCACCCTAATGTAGAGGCTTTCATGCTAGAGGGGAAATCCTTGGTGCCCACCACTGAGGACATTTACTTTCTGACTGGCCTCTCAAGGAGAGGGGAACCAGTCAATTTCCAGACTTTTCCTGCGGGGCCGAGAAAGATCTCGGAGTTGGTAGCTGAGTACTGTGAGGCTAGGACTGATCATAGAGGTTCCCAGGTGCTGATTAGCAAGATTACCAACTTGGCACTACAGACTATCTTGTTGCTTATTGGGCGGATTACCGCCTCAGCAGCCTTGCATCAGGCTTCGCGCACACAGATGAACTATGCTATTCAGTGCATGAATGCACACATTTTTTATTGGAGTACCACACTGCTGGAGTGTATGAATATGAAATTGATAGATTTTTGACAGCGGACACAGAGGAACTTCGGGTTCAGGACTATCTTGTGTTCGTTCTTTTTCGAGAGAGTTCTGTGTTTCAGTCCTCGGGTTGTAGTACGAAGACATCTGGCCTCTTTCCTTACAGTGTGTAGATGGGCAGTGTTACTGCCGCGACAGGGTGGGGGAAGGACCAATGAGGCCTTCGACGACGACTTTTTTGCTTGGCTGTCAAGATAGATCTCGGCTATTGAGGACTACCCGTATGCAAGGATAGACTTCTCTAGAGATCCAGAGATACCCGTGCCTCCTGGTGAGGAGCGAGGGGAGATGGGTAAGTCTCCTCCTTTATAGTTTTTTTGTTTGCATATGTAATTTTTATGTCTTTTATATATATATCATTTTTTGTATGCCAGAGTATTTGATGGGTGAACGTTTATTGCATGCAGACGTGGGACCCATGCGACCTGTCGACTATGCACAGAACAGGCGTCGCCCATGGCCGGAAGCCACGATTGCCACCACTGAGGGAGCAGCAATAGTAGGGAACCTCCCAGTAGGAGAGGCCGAGAGGGTCCTTAGGCGAATTGAGTGGAAATTTACTACGCTCACTCGCATGGTCCCGATGGTAGAGATAGAGGACCTGCCGCCATCCATGCAACCTCATGTTGTGGGGGCACTTCGGACATGGGTGCGTTTGTTTAGGCGTTTATCCCATGCAGTGGATGATTATAACAGGGCCCATAGGCCCTTAACAGACTTGAAACTTTTTATGTTCCACGACCACCTACTTGTATATATTTTTTGAGGGCATAAGCCCGGTGACTCGTTACTATTCCCATTTTGGAGGCGCTTGCGTCCATCTATGTACTCTGAGGATTTTATGATGTTTATATATGGTTTTTATATTTTTTGTGTCTTATGGATTATGTGTGCAAAAATGTATTTACATGTTTATGTCCATGATCTTTTTTATATGTGGGCAAGATGCCAATCTAAAATGTGATTAGCTAGAGTGTCTGTAATTTGGTTCAATCTCCTAGGAATATGAAAATATGTAATATAATCAAAGTTGCGTTCTAAGAGATGTACCCTAAGGAATCGTCGGTGTAAAGTTGGATCATGAACCCAGTATATTCTGTTTAGCTATGACACAACTAGTTGAGCGTCTAGATAGACCCGGAGATGAGAAATACCCAATGACAATGCGTCATGAAGCAATTCAATAACTGCACTATACTCGGCAGCATTATTTATGGTGTCACCTAAGCATATACCTCCAGAAGATAACAACTGACCCTATGGCGTAAAGATTACCCAAGCTGTGGAGGCAAGCCTCCACGTGTGTTGACTAGCACCGTTCGCATACCCAACGAGCACCTCAGACTCACTTGACATCTGCCATATTGACGAAAGATAACATCAATGACACGTCCATAACACTTTTAAAAGAAACGTAAAAAAGTAATAGTACAAAGACTATACATATGTTACAAAAATTTACCCACAACGACCTGTCTATGAGTAATACTTCTTGAGGTAGAGCCCATTTCTAGGCTCCGCCAAAGCATTCCATTCAAAATTGACCAAACAATAAGCACCCTTTTTTAAAACCTCTTTTATAATGAAGGGTCTGAACCACCTGGGTTTAAACTTTCCTACCCCCAGGGGGTCCTTGTCTTGGTCGTAGACCAGGACAAGGTCACCTTCAGAAAAAATCCGAGGACGAATGGACCTATCATATTGACACTTGACCTTATGTTTATGAGCCTTGTTGGCCAGGGCTGCATCGCAACGCTGCTCATCAAGTTGCTCAAGGTGTACTAACCGCTCTTCCAGTGGAGAAGTGTCGGGTAATAACTGTACTGCCAATTTCAGAGATGGGATTTGACATTCAATGGGAAAGACTGCCTCCAGCCTGTAAACGAGTTGGAAAGGTGAGAAACCGGTTGCAGTCTTAACTGATGTTCGGTAAGCCCATAATGCTGAGTATAACATCAAATTCCAGTTTGACTTGGCTGAGTTGATAGTTCACTGTAGAATCGTCTTAAGAGTTTTGTTTACAGATTCCACCTGCCCATTGGCTTAGGGGTAGTAAGGTGATGAATGTTCCTGCCGTAACCCAAGCTTTGATGTTAATTCGGACATCATTTGGTTTTGAAAGTGACTGCCATGGTTAGGGACAATTTCTCTTGGGATGCCAAACCGTGCTATAATCTGGTTGAATGAGAAGAGAGCTACAGTCTCTCCATCATCTTTAAACGTTGGCAAGCTTCGACCCACTTAGTGAAGTAATCGACAACTACGATGATATAACAGTGCCCCCTTGCTGACGGGGGGTTGCATGTAGTGTAATCAATCCCCCACTTAGTGAAGGGACCAACTATGATGACAGGAAACATGGGAGCTGGATGTGCCCTCATCTTCTGAGAAAATATTTGGCACGGATGGCACTTCTTGACCGACTTGATACAGTCTTTGATAAGTGTGGGCCAGAAGTAACCTGCTTGTAAAATCTTTTGGGCTGTTTGCCAACCCAGATAAGTGACCGCCACAAGCGCCCGTATGACAATCATTGAGCACTATGATGGCCTCCTCATGAGTGAGACATCGACGCAAGATGCAGTCTACACCTCTTCGATACAACGTATCATCGAGAATGAGATAATTATTAGCTTGATGGCGTATCCTTCGACGCTCGTCATGAGAAGCAGAGATGGGGCACTTCAAAGTCTGGAGATAGATTAGTATATCTCCGTACCAGGGGTCTGAAGATTCAATCAAAAAAATATCCCCCCGGATAGGCGATTCCTCAAACACAACATCACCTGACTCAACCGGAAGCTCCGAAATAAGTTTTGTGAAGACCAATGACTTCTTGGACTTTGCTGAAACGAAGTATAAGTCAAATTCTTGGAGGATGACCATCCATCTACTGATTTTTCCACCTATAACTCATTGTTTCAACATGTACTAGAATGGATTCACAACAACAATGACGGTGGTCTTGCGAAACAGAACATAGCGATGGAACCATTGAACAGCATGAACTGTTGCCAACGCAAGTTTTTCGAGATGGGAATAATTAAGTTCTAGTCCTACGAGGCCTCGACTCAGGTAATAGATTACGTATTCTGAAAATGAATCATCTTCCTGAACTAAAACCATGGCTATGGTTGACTCTGCGACAGCCAGATATAATAAGAAATCTTTTTTATAATTAGGTGGTCGTAGCAGAGGTGTGGTTGTGAGGGCGTGTTTTAATGCATCGAAAGAGAATTGAGTAGCTTCATCCCAGAAAAAGGGAACATCGTTCTTTAGTAAACGCATAGAGCCCTTGGTGATTTCGGCATAGTTGGTGATGAAGCGTCGTAATAAGTTTTCCTTGCCTTGAAGACTTTGAAGTTGCAAGATTGTGCGTGGGGGGCGAAACTGGATTATTGCCTCCACCTTAAGAGGATCGACCATGATCCCTGTTGTTGATACGATGAAACCTAAAAAACGTCCTGACGTGACGCAAAAGATGCACTTGTTGGGATTCAAGCGAATCCTGAAGTAGCAACAACGTTCAAAGATTAGTCTGAGGTGCGTAGGATGATCCTTTCGCTTGCGAGAGTGTGATGCTAAATCATGTAGATAGGCCTCGACTATAAGTTTGAGGTCGTGAAATGAAAAAGACATGGCCCACTGGAAAGTGGCTCCAACATTTTTTAGGCCAAAAGGCATCTTACGATAGGCGAATGTACCACACAGAAAAATGAATGTTGTTTTGTGTTGGTCTTCAGGTTTGATTTGGATTTGATTATATCCCGAAGAACCATCCATGAATGAAAAGGATTCACAAGTGACACATTCATCAATGATATAGTCAATGAATGGGGTTGGAAAATTATCTTTTGGACATGCCTTGTTCAAATCACAGAAATTGGTACATACACGAATCGTGCCTTGTTTTTTATTGACCGACACGGGGTTTGACACCCATTGAGTCAAATGAATAGGATAAATGAAACCTTCCTTGAGCAATTTTTCAACCTCAAGCTTAATGGTTGTTGCTTTCTTAGGATTGACTGGATGAAGTTTTTTTCGAACAGGCTTGGCATCAGGATATGTTGTGATTTCATATTCAACTATTTTCGGATCGATACCTGGAATTTCCTCATAAGAACAGGAAAAAAACGTCGTGGAATTCTTTGAAAAGATCCGTATAAATTTGAATCTCTTCGTGGGAGCAATCCACCCCGACGAAGACATTCTCCATGGCGCCAGGGTTTCAGGAGATGTTGATAGGTATAGTTTCAGTGATAGTCGCCATATTCCCCTCAGCATAAATTTCCTGTGTAGCTAAGAGATTAATAGGACATGGCTGATCTCCCGTCATGGTAATAGTGAATTCTTCTGCCTCGATTCGGCTTAGCTCTGGGAGGAAATATGATCTGTGATGAAGATCCTCCCAAGGTTTTTCCAAACGAGTCATTGCTTCGATTACTGCTTCATTAGAAGGAAAGACTAAGTCTAACGAATCGATGGTAGCAAGAGAACCCTGAGCCCAAATAGGCTCCAGAAGTGGATCTAACTCTTGTACGAGAGTCAGATCATAGGTAGCTTAAGCTTGTTGGACTAAAGAGTACATTACTTCAGCAGCTGACAAGGGCATGGACATGTCGGGGTGCCCTGTCTCATCCATCGTGGCTGATGGGGAAGGAAGAATCCAAGGATCTTCAAAGTAAGTCGTACGGAATGACGAAACTTGAAAAATCTCAACCTTGTGGTGGTTAGATATAAACTTGACATCGTCATGAGGAGGTGGATAATCGAAGGTACCCATCAAGGACGGACACAAACCAACTCCTACGTTAACGACACTGGGTTGAGGATTATCAATCATGGGAACCGTGGATGCTCCCAAAGATAGGTTAGGTCTAGAGAAGGAAAATTGATCGATGGTCACTATCCGACCCTCATGTGGAAACAACAAGACTCAGAAAATTGTAGCAACCACAGCTTGCATAGCATAATTCCAACTCCGTCCTAACAAGAGATTATAGTCGAGGGGAGCATCGACTACCTCTACTTCGACACACATAGTCTTCCCTCCTAACTAGACAGGGAAAGAAGGAATGATGCCATGTGGTCGGAAAGAATGACCGTCGAAAGTAGTGAGGAGAGTAGGTGATGGAGACAAAGTGGGCTGGCCAATGGCCTTCCAACATGCTAACCACATAACGCATGTCGAGGCACCCTCGTTGATCACCGTGTGGAAGATATTTCATGAAAAAGTTTTCGTGGGATGAGCCACTACTATCTAAAATGATACGTGGTAAGGCAGACGAGGTTTTAAGTCGATTGTATCTAACATGATGGTACCCAGGTTACAAGTCTCAGTAGAGCCTAAAGCAGTTAACAAGGCTTTCCTCTGAGCAGGGCAGCTTTGAAGGACTTCCAAAGCAGACATCACACAAGGGGTTTGTGATAAATCCTCCACCACAGAGTAATTTTGGGTGGCCCTTGCATTTGGGTTGTGAGAAGATTTCTTAAATGCACCCTTTGGAATGCGTGTCATTGTTTCTCCCAATGTCTTCTCGATCTGTAGAGGAAGAGATGGGAGTTCAACTTCTTTACCCTTCTCAGAGGCGCTTGGTTTACTATAGTCATGCACTCTAGTCGTTATGAAAGAAACACCCCTAACCATATATATGTTCACAGATGAGGGATTGTTTGGAGGAGGGCAGGTTTCTTGGCTGCTCCCTTTAGCACTTGTAGAGGCTTGAGTTAAATTTTTCCCATGTTGAAAGGGATTAGTCAACACTGCTTGTTGTTGCTGTGTGACAAACGTTTGGGCCTCTGCAAGTCGAGGACAAAGATGGGTCGGGTGGTCTTCCGGACATAAGTTGCATGGATACCTCGCCTTCCTCTTTGCTATGGTGTCCTCGCCAGCATTATCAGTGGGTTTTTTCTCCCCCTTACCCTTCTTTTGCTGTTTTTTCTTCCCTTCAGGCTTTTGGGTGGCCTTTGGGTTACTCGACTGCACTAAGTGTACTTCCGACGTTTGGGTAGGAGGAGCAGCCAAAGAAGTAGTCTGGCTAGCCACTGAGTGTTGTATAGATAACTGTTGCAATTGTTTTGTCAATTGCTCAGCGAGCTTGGTTTGTGTGGAACCAATGATACCATCAGCATGTGGTCCAGCTCTCTGTCTAGTTTTATCCAGTATCAATCGTGGTGCATCCGGAAGGATGTTGTATAATAAACCAAACTTAGAATAGATGAGCTCAAACTGTTGAGCCCTCATGATGGCATCTTCTTCGAAGAAAACTCTAGAAGTTGTGATGTCTTTGGATAATTTTGGGACTAGAGACTTAAGGAACCACTCAAGCAGGAATGCTGGTGGGACTGGTACTTTGATTAGACTCTTCCAACATCTCCACTCTTGGATATGATCCGAAATATGGTCCCCTGTTGTCTATTCAAAATTGGAAAGCAGCTCTGTGCCATTGTCGTATCTCACAGGTAACTGGAAATGGTTAAGGAAGGCCATCGCCAGTTCGCCAAAAGAAGAGTATCTTGAGCGATCGAGCTCGATGTACCATTTCGCGGCACTCCCGATAAGAGTGCATTGAAATAATCGCAACTGAACAGAGTCATCTTTCAATGAGTTAGATGAACACCAAAGATGGAAGGTGGTCACGTGATCACCTGGATCTTCATTAAGCTTGGCCTCGAACTTTGGAATGTTCGAAGGAAACTTTGTTGGCATAGGAGGCCAACGTGGATCGTGACAAATAGGATCATTTAACAACCTTGTCAAATCTGGCAAGTGTAACGTCGTCAGGAATGGTAGTTTGGGTTGTTGCTGATAGCCTGGGAAAAAGGGTCCTGGAGTTTGACTGGCACTAGGTTACCAGGAAACGTTTTGGCTGTTGGCCAGGATTCTAGTAGAAATCATGGCCCTGACCAGTGTAAGGATTTTACATCTATGGAGACATCATCGGCTGATTTGCCATAAAGGACATAGGGTGTTGGGCATGCATTGTGTTTGAAGGACTTTGGGAAGGATTAACCCATGTTGGTCCTGATGGAAGAGGCATAGTAGTCTATCCAGGGTTCCATTGACTGTGGAAATAATTACCCCAGAACGACATTCCAGTGGAGGGAATGGATCCTTGTCTTGAGTTCCAAGGTCCTGCTGTATGTGCCCCCGACGCAGGAATAGTACCTTGTGGCGGAGTAGACTGTCCAAAAATGGGAGTGCCCCTAGATAGGAAAGAGGTGGATGTGAAATTTCTATTACCAAATGTCCCATTCCAAACAAATGGTGATGAACCTACCGACATAGTGTGCGCAGGTGTTCCTTGACTCCCGGCTCCAAATAAACTAGTGTGTGTAGGCTGCCCGGTAGACTGTTGATGCATACCACCAAGTGAAGGGGATGAAGGAGAGATATGACCTCCAACATAAGGAAAATCATTAAAAGGGACAAAAGTGCCCCCAATTTGACCTTGCAAAGGAGCGTTAGAGCTCCCTGCCACCAAACACAAAGTTTGTAAAGTGGAGTGAGTGAGTGCAGGACTTGTGCCCGAACTAAGCATACCGTATGAGAACGAAGAGCCTGTCGCACTAGGTGTGAAGGGATTTGTGGCCGCCGCGATATATGGGATCGATCCACTGTGTGACGTAGTTGTGGCCAAGACCATGGTGGCTTGGACCGACGATGGCAAGTTAGGATATTCTTCTCCTGTGGTAGCAACTGTGGTGGGAATGGAATAATTCCCAAAGGAAGTAACAACGTTTGTTTCCATAGATGTGTGAGGCACTGACAGGCTTTCGTAAAATCGGATTGGTACAATAACTGGTGGCCAAGTATCAGTGGTTGGGGTTTCAACTAAGCCAAGGTTGGCGGTTTATTCCTCCAGGAGTTGTTCAGGAAAAATGGTTTGTAACCCAGTTTCTTCAAAAGAACCTTGTTGGTCTAGCTTCCGCCTCAATGGTGGCGGGGGTGGCTCCAGTATAACTGGCGATAGTCCCAGAAGCCTTCGTGACCGACGGAGCTCAGGATCCTCCACTTTGTGATAATATCCAAGACACGCTAAGGTATTCTACACGTTCAAATAGTAACACACACTAAAAAATACGCCCCTAAGAGATAAGACAAGCAAACTCTAAACTAGTTGGAAGAATAGTTACAACAACCAACACTAGAGAAACTTACTGGTGCAAGTGAAACTCGAACACAGAAGCACCCTCTGGGTATACTCTGCAAAGTGTGGCCCGATGTCTGTCCTAGGTACCATGGTATACCCCCACAGCCACCTGTGTATGTCCCTAAAAAGATTGGCAACTAGGTTGCCAGCACGCGAACAGTCACCAGGCGGGTACAGTCGAAAGTCGGGTAGACCACAATGAGCAGGGTATCAAGCCCGAAACCTGTCAAGGGTATCGAGAGAAAATGGTTCAGAAGACAACTAAGGACCTCAAACGGATTTGATACCCATGAAGCCCCATGGCAAATGCAAACGACGGAATCCCAAAACAAGTCCTCGATATGTGTTCTCCACTATGCTTGGTCCGACTTTGGAGGGGTTATCTCCGCTACCTTTCCACACGCGACCTCATGTTTATCCCCTGTGTTAGAGGGGGGTCTCGGATAACTTCCATGAAATTGGAATTCTACACTCCCTATCACAGAATCTAATGTTTGGTTTTGAATGGCCTTGGAGAGTTTCCTCTCCAACCTAATCCAAGGCCCTAGTCCTGAACTAGTTTGTGAACCCTACAAACAAAAAGTCTAATAGATTTTAAATTAGCGTTGCTTTTATGGGATTTCTTACGTCACGGGGTATGGAGGTGAAATTGATGATGTGTAAAGACAAAAGAAAAAACAAATGAAAAAATAAACTGAAAACAAAAGACTTTTACTAAATGCAAAATTTTCAGCAACTTTTCACAAAGAAAGATTTTTTTTTCTTTTTAATTTTTCTAAGATTTTATGCAGCAAAAATAAAGGAATTTCACTAGACTACGAGCTACTTATGCTCTAAATGCACTGCAAAAACTTACGAAATAAAGACTTCTCCCTAGCTAATGATGCAAAAACACACTCTTCAAACAAAGAAGAAAATAAAAGGGATTTATTTATTTATTTATTTAAGTGCTAATCAAGCAACAAAGGGAAAATACCGACAAGCACAAAACCAAGAAAGACAAATTCTAGCTTAAAGAGTAGATCACAAAGAATCAGAGCAAAGACACACAATGGAAATCAAGAAAGCAAAGACTCTTACGCTTGTCTAAAAACCATAAAAAAAAATTCTCTTATCTTTTCTATCAACTATCAACTAAGAAAAAATAGGCTAAGGGTAAGAATCCCTAACCTACTGACTGTTCAACCCTAGACTCAAACACCTGAGAGGAACACTTCTCACCAAAGGAGGGGATGACTGCCCCACCTTGATTGAAAATAAGCCTGTCAAGCACGCTACTGTCACTGAAATAGCACACGTGCGAACGCGCGCTGAGCTGAAACAGGACGCATGTACACGTGGTCAGACCTTGTACAGGCCGTGTGTATGTATAACCTCTAAGACAAAAATAAACACAGGTAGCCCAGACCAGGAAGAGGCCTCTGGTATTGATAACCAGGGTCTCCTGAAGTCTTGGATGCTTCTTCTAAGAGAAAAGAAAAATAATGCAAGGAATAACAAAACACAAAAAGAGAAACTAAGACAGAACTATGAACCAACAAGACTCAGACAGGATCCAGAAAACCCCCTGAGAATGTATAATTCTGAAAGGGAAGAGGGGGACTACCTCTCAAGTTCTCTGAACTCCTACATGCTACTGAAACCTCTACAACTAGTGTTCGCACGCAGGCTGCAAGAGGTTAGGACGCGAGTACACGCGTGCAGGCCTTCTGCAGGCTGCGTGTACCTCTGTGCGTCCCGGCAATTACCATCAAGAGACAGTCAGGGAAAACTGGTATAAAGAACCAGGCTCCCTGCTAGCTCAGGCCTTACAGAAAAAGAAAGGCAAAGAAACAGAAAATCTAATCTCTTAAACTACCCAAAAAACTCAACTAAATCCGGAAACCCTAAAGAGTATCTTCCCCAGTATGGTCGCCAATTCTGTTGTTGGGAAAAATACCCTACGAACTAGGAAACTAGGGTTAGACTTGCATGCATCTTTTGACTGTAAAGAAATTACTTTTTAACCTACAACCCAAAATTTAAACCCCTCTTTCACAATACATGGATAGAAAGGAACTACTAACCTTGTTACTGATGTTTGGTGTATATTCTCCGTTGCACTTTTGCCCGCTTGCTTACGCTCCTCCTTCCAAAGATAACCTGCAATCAAGACAAACAACTATGCATGCATGCTACTTATCTACTTGAGGGTTATAAATTAAGCATAAGTTAAACAAATCATAGAAAACTCATGCATTGGGATGGGAAAAGTATTCTTTTATTATTTGAAAAATGAATCAACTTACAATCAAAGTCGAGACCGGCCACCGCTCCTTGATATTGATCCTGGGCTCCTCCTCTTCTGTCCTCCAACTGCTTTGCGTTAATTCTCCTTTGGCTTGAGGAAAGGCTAAAGGGTTGGGACAATGGATTTGGCAAATGGGCAGAGTTTCTTCGCTATATTTTTCCTCCTTCAAATAGTACCCCTACCCCTTCTTTTATAGGCTAGAAGGAGCTAGGGTTTTGGATGAACTCTCAGCCATGCATGGTTGAGAGTTTCAGTTCACTGACCCATAGCTTTTTTTTCCATCGACAACTTTCCTCTTTTTGTGCTTTGTTAGGTACACGCAGGCTGTAGTGGGCCTGCCAGCGTGTACACACATGCAGTAATGGGTTAGGGCATGTGGGCCTTGATACAAGAGGATTTCCAAGGAGTTTGTTCAGCAGATGTTTTGGTAGTGAAGGGATATGAGTTGGCCTAAAGCCAGGTAAGCATGTGTGGTGCAATTTAGGGTTGTAACACCTTTGTCTTGTCTAGTAGGCCCAACTAAGCTTGTAAATGCCTTTGTTTTTCTCACCCAAGTGACTAAATAGACACAATATATTGGCTACCATATTGCATATGCCCTTGATCTCTTTGTGACTCACTTGATCATTTACGTACTAGTGTCCTTTGATCATTGAATACAATCGTCATCAAATGACCCTTATTCAAAATCCTCCAACCACCTCACCTCCTGTGATGAAAGTGATTCTCCCTATTCCTTCTCTAAATCCTTTTCACATCACCTCCCCTGAACATGAGTCACTTCCCACCCCTCCATGGTTCATGGATAGACTGTTTGAGGATTTTTCCCCAAATCCTCCCAATTCTCCGGTTCATTTCCCCTAGGAAATCTTACCCCCTACCACAGTTTACCACCCATAGTATCTGGACATTTGGTTTATGTCAAGAAAACAATCAAAACATGGGTGTGATATCTCCTCTACGTCTTCGCCACTTGAGAACAATCACCCTGTGATAGTCACCCATGTCACCTCCATGGATCCCCTGTATTCTTGCATTTTTCATTATGAAAATTATCTCCTGGATGAACTCACTACCCCTAATTTCCCTTGGAATATGCTCCATCATCGATCACTTTTCCTCTCAGAAGAGGTCTTTCACCAGCCTGATCGGTATCCCCAAGCTCCCGTAATCTTCCAAAACACCTCACAACACTCTCGCTAGATTACCAGTAGTGTTTGACTCAGTGAAAATGAGGTGTCATTATGGCCCCCACAACCATATATAGTCCCTTTTTCCAAACTTCCACACCTATTTACAGGAGATCAGAGTATCTATTTTTTGATTGGTCTTCATCCATGGGATCAGGGTCCCACCACCTACACAATCACATTCCTCGGGTCACCATCTGCACTCGTCCCTAGGGGAGCATTTTTCTCACATCACATATAGGTACGCATGCTCATGTTCAAAATTATCAAATAATTGTTATATGTTCTTTATCTTCAGATATTGTTCACATCAGGTATTCATTTTTAATGTGTGAAGTTACTTGGTTATCACAAACCAACACATCCCCTTCAAGTATATGATCGACACTAGCATGTAATCATTCCCTCTGAATATCAATTGCATCTCCCAATCACACCCTTGGACATTTTCTTTTAGGGTCCCTACATCCGTCTTTGCAGTACTGTCACATCCGCTGCATTTTGGTACTGTCATCGAGTAACACTCTCCCCAACATGATATGTCCCATTCATAGTCCCCCTTGGCACTTTGACACTCATGTTTCTTTTTCCCCTAGGGATGGGAGTCCTGATAGTCTTACGCATTTCCAAGAATAAGCCACATACTCCTTCTCATCATTTTTCTAGCTTTCCCAATGGACTCCCAAGTTATCTCATCACAGTTCTATTATGACTGTGCCTCCACAGTATCATTAACCCTCCATTTCATCCACAATCAGTTTTCCCATCTACATATTTCCTTCCATTCGTTTACCTCATACAGAAACCCACCAATGGGCCCCCCACCCCCCACCAGTTTTCCATGCCACTTGCGCCCTCACAGGCCAAGCCATCTTTCACTGGGGCACATGTTTTTGTATCAGTACACTCATCCCAAATTATTATTTATTCATTTGGTAATTGTAAAAATATTTTCTTTCCATCATTTACTTATCTTTTTGTTGTCACCCTTGACAACCTTCTTTTTCTGGAAAAAAAACCCATGTCACCCTTGGTTGGGGCATTCACTATTCTCTACTCATATTGACATATTCCATAATCCCTGAGTATCCCACAGTCCATGTACCCCTGACCTCTGAGTTTTTCCACTGTGTCACTCCTCTGGCACAATTTAACTGAATGTCTAGTCATCCCCCTGATGCTAGATAAAGTTTCATGGTTGTTTCCAATCATTCTTCAAACATACCCCCAACCAAGGGAAGTTTTAAGTCTCACCACATATTGAATTCATTCATGTTACCTATCAGTTCCTGATCTTATCTAGAGGATTTCATGAAGCCCTTTGGTTCTTGGAATCACGTCTCCTTTTCTATCGACATCAACACCATTTCCAGAAGGGAGACAATATCTTCACTCTCATTCCCTTTACAATGAGGAGTCTCAGATGGCACAAAGAGAACCATCATTTCTCTCTGATGTTGTTGAGCCCCATAACATTCGGCTTCAACAAAATCTCATGTTACGGTGGGTCTTACTATGTGACTATTGAATTTTTTTTATATTAGCTGAATACCTTTGAATTTGTTAGGCCATCAATGCCTACGAGTCATCGACACTTCTTATAGGCATCCTTGCCTCTTTTCAGAGTATGTTCACCATCAAAATTGTCATCTTTCATTATCAAACAACCCTGGAGAGCGCTGCAGTTATCTACATCAGCATACAACTTCATTTATTTTCTTACATTTTTTAGTTACGTGACATGAGCATGGAGCATGTCTGCCTCGTTTGTATACATATTTTATTTCTCTACCTAGAAAAAGGTTTGGGTCCCATAGTTTCCTCTATCCCTCTGACAGATCGCTCTTGTAGTTCCTATCAACACTCTTCTTTATAGTGGCACTCCTAGTAGAAGAAACATTGATGTATTTTGGCTATACGTATGCTCCTAACCTCAGACATCAGGGGGCATCTGTTATCACTAAAATTTCATCCACAACATTGCATGCAAGTGGTTACAGAAATACAACATCTCCAAACACCTATTAGTTCACCTGCAACACCAAAAATGTATTTCCAAGAGGAAAACACTATACAACTGGACAAAAATTGGCATGCGTTGAATCACTAAAGAAAGTGCGTGCATAGTGCACAGGCCAAAGAAGCCTATAGAGTGCACAATGTGCCATATGTGCAACTGCGTATGAGAAAATTTGCACACTCCTGTGAATGATGCATTTATGGTTCTTTTAGCCCCCTCAACCACTTATGGACCAACTCCCAACTTGATTTGACCCTCAAATCCAAGATGAATCAGAATGGGGAGTTGTTCAAAGACCTAAGGGTGCCCTAAAGGGCCTCTTTTCCACACTAATAACTAGTTGGCTATTGCCTCAAATACATGCTATAAATGGAGGCCATGGGTGCACTAAGAATTGAAGAAACTCATAGTATTGTTATGCTACCTCAATCCTCCTTCAAGGATCCTCTTTTCATCTTGAAGCATTCTAGCAACATTCCAATAGGCCATTCCACTCATCTCTTGAGGGAATATGATTTGATTTCTTCACCATTTTCTTTCTACTTTATCATTGTAAGAAGATGTCTCAAACAGGGAACTCAATATCCCTCCCAAGGAGGAAGAGGGGATCCATAAATTGTTCTTTCTCTATAGTGTTTTCCAACTAATATAGTAATCCATTAGTGGCATAATCTTGGTCATTTGTTTGATTGATTTTGGTTCAAATTTTCTTATGCATTGTAGTTTTATTTCCTTAGTTGTTTTTAGTTTATTTGATTATTTATTTCATGTTCTTGGATTATCTAACTCATGCACTAACCTTTGTCTTTTCTAGCAGGACCAACTAGACTTGTAAGTGCCCTTGTTTTCCTCACCCAAGTGACTAAATAGA
Organism: Picea glauca; assembly: GCA_000966675.3. Classification (NCBI taxonomy): domain Eukaryota; kingdom Viridiplantae; phylum Streptophyta; class Pinopsida; order Pinales; family Pinaceae; genus Picea; species Picea glauca. Next base: position 140,902 of record JZKD02S0079439.1, on the reverse strand, counting down.
CACAATAGATTCTAGACCATACTGGGGATTCCCTTTCTCTCTTTGTGACTCACTTGATCATTTCACGTACCAATGTCCTTTGATAATTGAATACAGCTGTCATCAAATGACCCTTATTCAAAATCCTCCAACCACCTCACCTCACGTGATGCAAGTGATTCCCCCTATTCATTCTCCAGATCTTGTTCACATCACATCCCCTGAACTTGAGTCACTTCCCACCCCTCCATGGTTCATGGATAGACTGTCTGAGGATTTTACCCCAAATCCTCCCAATTCTCCGATTCATTTCACCCAGGAAATCCTGACCTCTACCACAGTTTACCACCCACAATATCTAGACATTTGGCTTATGTCAATAAAGACATCACAACATGTCTGCGATATCCCCTCTACATATTAGCCACTTGAGGACAATCACCTTGTGACAATCACCCATGTCACCTCCACAGACCCCCTGTATTCTCACATTTTTCACTGCGATGAAGATATCCTGGAGGAATACACTACCCCTGATTTCCCTTGGAATATGCTCCATCATCGAGCACTTTTCATATCACAATAGGTATTTCACCCACCTAATCGGTAGCCCCAAGCTCCCATAACCTTCCAAAACACCTCACAACACTCTCGCAAGATCACCAGTAGTGTCAGATCAAATGAGGTGGCATTGTGGGCCCCACAACCATATATAGTCCCCTTTTCCAAACTTCCACACTCAGTTATAGAAGCTTAGAGTTTGTTTTCCAATCCATATTTAGCCACATGATCAGGGTTCCACTGCCTACACAATCACATTCCTCAGGTCACCATCTGCACTCAGCCCTGAGGGAGCATTTTTCTCACATCACATCCATGTACACATGCTCATGTTCAAAATTATCAAATAATTGTTATATGTTCTTTATATTCAAATATTGTTCACGTCGGGTATTCAGTTTTAATGTGTGCAGGTACTTGGTAATCACAAACTAGTGCAACCCCTTTAGGTATATGATCAACACTGGAATGTAATCATTCCCTCTAAATATCAATTGCATCTCCCAGTCACACCCTCTGACATTTTCCTTTAGGGTCCCTACATCCATCTCTGTAGTATAGTGACCTCTGCTACATTTTGGTATTGCCACCCAGTAACATTGTCCCCCACATGAGTTTTCCCGTCATAGACCCCCTTGGAACTTTGACACACATGCTTTTTTCTCCCCCTAGGGATGGGAGTCTCGATAGTCTTATGCATTCCCAAGAATCAACCACATACTCCTTCTCATCATTTTGCTATCTTTCCCAATGGACTCCCAAGTTATCTCATCACGGTTCTATTGTGACTGTGCCTCCGCAGTATCATTAACCCACCATTTCATCCACAATCAGTTTTCCCATATGCAGATTACCTTCCATTCATTTATCTCATACAAAAACACACCATTTATCCATGCCACTTGCGCCCTCACAAGCCAAGCCATGTTGCACTAGGGCACCCATTTCTGTATCTGTACACTCATCCCAAATTTTTCTTTATTCATTTGGTAATTGTAAAAATATTTTGTTTCCAACATTTACTTAGCTTTTTGTTGTCATCCTTGACAACCTTGTTTTTCTGGAAAAGAAACCCATGTCACCCTTGGCTGGGGAATTCACTATTCTCTACTCATATTGACATCGTCCATAAATCCTAAGTATCCCACAGTCCATGTACCCCTGATCTCTCAGTTTTTCCACTTTGTCACGCCTCTGGCACAATTTAACCCCATGTCTAGTCATCCCCCTAACGCTAGATACAGTTTCATGGTTACTTCCAATCATCCTTTAAACATACCCAAACCAAGGGAAGTCTTGAGTCTCACCGCATGTTGACTTCATTCATGTTACCTATCAATTCATGATCTTATCTAATGTATTTCATGAAGCCCTTTACTTCTTGGAGTCACGTCTTCCTTTTTGTCGACATCAACACCGTTTCTAGAAGGGAGACAATATCTTGACTCTCCTTCCCTTTACAATGAGGAATATCGAACGACAAAGAGAGAACCATCATTTCTCTCTGATGTCTTTTACCCCCATAACATTCGACTTCAACAAAATCTCATGTTACGGTGGGTCTTACTATGCGACTATTGAATTTTTTTTATACTAGCTGAATACCTATGAATTTGTTAGGCCATCAATTCCTATGAGTCATTGACACTTCTTAAAAACATCCTTACCTCTTTTCAGAGTATTTTCACCATCATATTTGTCATCTTCCATTATCAAACCGCCCTAAAGGGTGCTTCAATTATCTACATCAGCATACAACTTCAATTATTGTCTTACATTTTTGAGTTACATGACACGAGAATGGGGCATGCCTGCCTCATTTGTATAAATATTTTATTTCTCTACCTAGAGAAAGGTTTGGGTCCCATAGTTTCCCCTCTCCCTCTGACGAATCACTCTTGCAGTTCCTATCAACACTCGTGTTTACAATGGTACTCTCAGTAGAAGAAACATTGATTTATTTTGGCTATACGTATGCTCCTAACCTCACACATCAAGGGACATCTGTTATCACTAAAATTCCATCCACAACATTTCATGCAAATGGTTATAGAAATACATAATCTCCAAACACCTATTAGTTTACCTGCAGCACCAAAAATGCATTTACAAGAGGAAAAAACTATACAACTGGACAAAAATTGACATGCGTTGAATCACTGAAGGAAGCGTGTGCAAAGTGCGTGGGCTAAAGAATCCCATAGAGCTCAAAATGCATCATATGAGAGACTATGTACAAGAAAATTCCACACTCCTGTGAACGACACATTTATGGTTCTTGTCGGCCCCTCAGCCACTTATGGACCAACTCCCAACTTGATTTGACCCTCAAATCCGAGCTGAATCTGAATGGGGGGCTGGTGAAAGACCTAAGGGTGCCCTAAAGGGCCCCTTGTCCACACTAAGAATCAATTGGATATTGCCTCAAATACATGCTATAAATGGAGGCCATGGGTGCACTAATAATTTAAGAATCTCATAGTATTGTTATGCTTCCTCAATCCTCCTTCAAGGATCCTCTTTTCTTCTTGGAGCATTCTAGCAACATTCCAATAGGCCATTCCACTCACCTTTTGAGGGAATAGGATTGGATTTATTCACCATTTGCTATCTATTTTATCATTGTAAGAAGAGCTCTCAAATAGTGAACTCAAGATCCCTCCCAAGGAGGAAGAGGGTATCCATAAATCCTCCTTTATCTACGGTGTTTGCCAACTAATATAGTTATCCATTGGTGGAATAATCTTGATCATTTGGTTGATTGATTTTGGTTCAAATTTTCGTATGCATTGTAGTTTTATTTCCTTAGTTTTTCTTAGTTTATTTTCTTGTTTATTTCATGTGTTTGGATTATCTAACTCATGCACTAACCTCTGTCTTGTCTAGCAGGTCCAACTAGACTTGTAAGTGCCCTTGTTTTTCTCACCCAAGTGACAAAACATACACAACAATCTATAAAACCCTCAATATATATTATTCCATACCATTGTCACAACTATTATAATAGGAATTCATTAACCATTATAGCTGCATGTGTTCAATAACAAGTATTTATCTACTGTAACACAAGATTCAAATCTAAACACTATCTATAACGCTCATTTATTTAGAGCTATTATGCAGATTCCATTAGTTCATTCTTAGTGCGCAGTGCTATTTCCTTTATCATTTAACATGTTCATCATAAAATTACTAAATAAAATAAAATCAAAAAAACTTCATACATTCACACAAAACAGATATATATCGTGGTTCACCCCCCCTGGGGCTACGTCCACAAAGATTGTCTCTTTATATTTTTATTCATATTCTTGTAAGATCTAGTACTGTGCACTATACATATATTTATCCATTACATTTTATCTCTACAAATTGAAAAAGTATCTCCACAAGACCCCTTACTCAACTCAAAGATATACTACAACCTCAACAATACACACCATAAGAAGGACCAACATCTCATCATCCTAATACATTCTACTTATACAAAAATTGGGACAAAGCCCTTACAAAAATCTTAACCCTAAGCGGATTAGGTTTGTCTACTTTCTTCTTGACTTAATCTCAGCTAGTGCTTGATCCAACTGTTGATCCAAGTTGGCGCTTGTCCACTTTCCAACTACTCAACAACAGTTTTTCCACTTTGTAATTGATTTTCTCAACACTGGTTTTCCTTTGTTTTCGACGCTTCTTTTCCTCTATTTCCGGCATGCTCCCCTATTTTTCGGCGCTACTTCTATTCCTTCAAAACTTCCTTGATTCTCCCCAAAATTGGGCTGCACCAACAAGCCTGCAACACTGACATCATGACTCGTCCCGAGTCACTCACAGACTCTTGCATATTTTACTGCTTGTGCCAGTGCTTCAAACATCTCTTCTATATGTTGGAATTGCTCCTTAGCCTGGTTACTCTTCTCCATCATGGCTTCCACCATCTGTGCGGTGACTGGAGGCTTCAATATATATCCTCCCTCTAAGATTATATGTTTTGCCCTTGTCTTTTTTGTGTCAATCTCCATGACTAGTTGTTCTGCCTTGTCTTGCAGAGGCTCCAACTGAGCATGTCTTGCAATTTTTTGTGCCTACACTGCCTTCTCCTATGCTTGTGGGATCGTCATTTCTGCAACTGTCTTAATTTTTTCTGGCAGCGACATTGTCTTTTGTCACTTTTTTAAGTCTTCCATTACTACATGTACTTTCTCTTTTCTTTCTTCCAGGTCTTGCAAGATTCCATGTTCTAAGAGTAGTGTCCACAATTGGCCAATTTTTCCTATGTGTTCCCTGGGTGTTGTAGATATCTTTTGTCACAGAGGAGAACTAGATTTGCTTCCTTAAATACTTTATTCTTTATGTGCCTATTTTTCCAAGCTTTGTCCTTTGCTTTCTGTACTTCCAGGTGAAATACTACTAGAATATTATCTTCTTCCAGCTCCATTAGCTGATCCAATATTTCTTGCTCAACACCTTCTTATGTCATGTTGGTGATTTCTGTAATGCTCAGACTAGGTACTAAATAATCCAATGGAACCATTACTTCCTTCTCATACACCAGTTTGAATGGTGTCTGTCCTGTAAGATTCTTGCATGTATTCCTATAATCTCATAGTATTTTTTATACCTTCAAATCCCAATCATCCCTATTCACATTGCAAATCTTTGTCAATGCATTATCTAGAATCTTGTTAAAAGATTCTACTATACCATTTTCCCTGGGATGGTAAGGTGTGTTCTTCTGATGATGTATCTCAAATTCTTTTTTCATGTATCTGATTTTAGTGTTAATGAAATGGGTTTCCTGATCACTCAACAAAATTATAGGACATCCAAATATGGTCACCATGTCCTCAAAGAGAAATTTTGTTTCATTTTCTACGTTGCATTCATTCACTGGGGATTCTTCTTCCCATATGATTAAGTATTATGTCATAGTAATGATGTATCTAGCTCCAAATATCCTTGTTGGTGGGTTAATGGGTCCAATGAAATCCACAACACATTTAACAAACATCTGTAAGGTTACTTGGGGCATAAGTTGCATTTCATCCCTTTTGGATGGTTTTCCAACCCTCTGACAGACATCATAGGTCTGACAGTATTAATTTGCATCCTTATGCATTGTAGGCCACCATAATCCTACGTGCAACACCTTCTGTGTTGTAGGATTTCTTGCATAGTTCCCTCCAACTATCCCTTCATGTTCTTCTACTAGCACCATGGATCGATCATCCTCCATCACACATATTCTCAAAATTCCATTTGAACCTAACTTGTATAAATGACCTACAACCAGTTGATAGTCTGCATCATGCACTACCAACTATTTTTTCTACGCGACTATAAATTCCTTGGGATCCATTCCTATGCTCAAGAATCCAACAATTCCAACAAAATAATCATCAACAATATGAATAGAAAATAAGTTGAAATCAAGAAAATTATCCTCCAAGTTCTTTGCCTCCTCTCCATTAGTAATTCTTGATACATGATCTGGTCCTGCATTCATCTTCCCTGATTTTACTATGATTTCAAAATCATATTCCTGAACCAATAACAACCATATACATATCCTTCCCCCGAACACTCGCTTATTAACTAGGTACTTTAAAGAGGAATGATATGTAAACATATTAAAATGTTGACCCAATAAATAATGTCTAAACTTTTGTAAGGCATATACCATAGCCAGACCTTCCCTTTCTGTAGTATTATAGTTCTTCTTAGACTCAAATAACTTTATACTAGCAAAATATATTGGGTGATCAATGTCTCCTCACCCAGTTGTGTCAATATTGCTCCAAGTGCAATGGATGAAGCATCCACATGCACATGAAATTCTTTTTTCTAATCTGGAAAAATCAAAATTGGTGTTGTCACCATCTTCTCTTTCAATATATCCAAGCTCTCTTGGAATTCATCATTCCATTGAAACCTAATGTATTTCTTTAGTAAATTCTCCATGGTTTTAGTAATCTTTTCATATCTATTTATGAATTTCCTATAGTACCTTTTGTGGCCCAATTTTTCTCTCAACTGGCCCACTGACTTTGGTGGTGGTAAATTGACAATAACAACAATCTTTGTAGGGTCTACTATCAAGTCATGTTTGCATACAATGTGTCCATGTAGGATGCCAAATAGTGTCATAAATATACATTTCTTAATGTTCAAGGAAATATGACATTGCCTACATCTCTCTAATGTTAACCTCAGAATTTCTACATGGTCATTCAATAAACTAAATATTGTCCAATAATCCAGATAAACTTCTAAAACTTTATGTATAAAATCCTTGAATGCAACTACTACTACTATGGAAAATATTGTTGGTGCATTATTTAAAATAAATGGAATCATTGTGTACTGATATCACCCCCACTCTGTTGAAAATGTAGTTTTGTACCTGTCCTATGAAGCAATTATGATTTGATGGTAACTTAAAAATCCATCCGTGAAGGAGTACACTTCTTGTCCTCCCACATTCTCTTAAACCTCGTATGTAAATGGAGTAGGAAAATGATCATGCATGCATGCATCATTTAATTTCCTCATATCCACACATATCCTAATCCATCTATTATTCTTTTCATGGACCACCATTGGACTAATCCACTCTGATTCTTCCACAGGTTCTATGATTCCCGATTCTAGTATTCTGTCCATTTCTGCCTTAAATTTTTGCTTATAGATGGGGTTTAATATGTATGGTATTTGTCTAACTTCCTTTGCATCCATTCTGAGGGGCATCTTCATTTCTCCAAGTTTTTATGCTACCCCTTTCATCTCTGAAAATCTGGCTAGGAATAAATCATTATACGCATGCAGTAATTTAGTTACCTTTTCCATTGTCTCATTTTCTGAGTAATCTCCAATGCTGGCTATCTTGGGATTTTCTTCAGTCCCAATATTGACCTTTTTAATCTTCATTGGTGTAGCAAATTATTCTGATTGTAATTGAGGTTATTCTAACCCTATTTCTCCTTCTCATTATACTATATGTATGTTACGTGGGTTGTCTTCTACTTCGTTATCCTCTGTGACCTGATAACAATTAACTAGTTGTTCAAGTGTTTATTTTTTATAATCTTTGTCTATTGTCAATGTATATACCCCATAATCTTAAAATATCTTCTTTTTAATCCTCTATAATGTTAGATCCACCCATGGATTCTCACTTTCAAATGAAAAAGTATTAACAAAGTTTTGTTGCACTGCTCCCCAACTCATAGTTTCGCTGCACAATTCCTTCTCTTTGTACCAATTACTTGGTATTCCTTCTAATGTATGAATAAATTAATGCATCCATTCCCCTGGTAGTACCAATCTTTAGTTAGTGACATAATCATTTATATGAGGTCTTGGGTTCCCTCTTCCATCATAATTCTGTAAGGGTCTATCCTGTTGACTCCTACCAAATCGTATGTGCTTCAGTTGCTTACACTGATACCAATATTGAATTGCCTCCTTATGTGCACCCCACCATCGTGTAGGTGTGTCTCTCAGTGCTATATCCAACACTGGTAATATCTAACTATCCAAAACGTATGATTCAAACTCTTTCAGGAAGTTTTCTAAATTTTTCTCTTCAATAAATATGAGAAATTGGCTTATGTCTGTCCCAACCCATATTACTGTGCGTGTAACTTTGGCGCACCTCCTAGTAGAGACTTCATGAAATTTTTCCTACCAGTTTTCAACTCCAGTATTCGAATCTGACATGTTAAAATTGATACTCCTCCAACTGAGTACTCCATCTGTAGTTGGATTCACATAATCTTCCTTTCGTGCAATAGTTCTATACAATTGGTTTACATCATCCTCTTGAACATTGTCAGGTACATGTTCTACATATCTTTCACAATCTGAGGGATCTAAAGTTGCTACTACCCTAAAGTTCCCAGCTTCAAATATCATCTTTCTAGTATTTAAATTAATTATGGCTTGATTATAAAAGGCCCAATCAATTCCCAATAGTGATGGAAATGGTATAGACTCATCCACCATATCCATTACTTCAAAATCTGTTGTGGTGCGCACACAATCTAGATCCACTATTGTATTATTCAATATACCTATGGGAATCACTCTTGTTGGTCTGCTAGATTCAATTGGATATTAGAATACCCTAGTGTAGGTTCTCCCATTGCTTCCCAAGTCTTCTTTGGCAAAATGTTGACATCTGATCCTAAGTCTAGGATAACATTTCCCATATTAAAGTCTCCTATATCTCTGCTAGTTCTTTTCTTTCTATGGACCTGATTAATCTTCTTTGGTTCTGTTCCTATCCCTTCTTCTACAATATATTTCTGAAGCATGTTTTTAAGCAAATCCATGGAATTCTTATCATTATGTAATTTAAAGAAAGATTCCAGGAAATTCTTTAAGTTACTTACTTTCTTTGTTTTCTCTCCTTTGTAAGTATGATCCAAAGACTGAGGCATGTCAAAAATAGGAGTATCATACCTCTGCACAATGTTTGATATGGATGCTTCATTATCCTTCAGAAACTCCTTCTTTTATTCCTTGAAAGTTTCATTCTCCTTCTTTGCATCAAACTACTAATGTGGCTAAGTGTTCTTCTGAATCCAACACTGAGATTCCTTCTTCTGATCCTACACATCTGCTCCTGTCTTCACTCCTACTCTAGTCACTATATTGATGTTCCTCCTAGGATACCTTATTTCTACATCAATCCACTGAACATTCTGATTGTTTATATTCCTCTTCTCCTGGATCTTTGTCATTAATTTCAGGCACTATTATGTCACGTGATTTGTTGCGTGATTTGAGGCACTATTATACATGTTTTTGTTGGTTCAGGCCAATCTATAGCATAGTGTCCTTGTTGTTTAAAATTATGGAAGATAATAGGGCCTCTACCTCTACACATTCCTCCTCTTCCTCTACCTCTGAATCCTCCTCTATTCCCCTATGGATCCATGTTTTGTTGATGATATTTTGGTGCCTTATTATACCACGTGAGTTGCTGAAACTGTGGCATTTCTTGAAATTGTTGCGCATTATCAAACTATTGCGCAACATATCCTTCCATCAACTCAACCTTGATCATGTCTGAATATGAGGTTATTTCCTTCATTAACTCTAGAGTTCTACAATTTGTTTCTTCATGTCCTACTGACTTACAAAAGTTACAAAAAGTACTCTTCAGTTCTACCTTGTACTTCTACATCATAGGGCAGTGATAAGGAAGATTCCCATTTGTTTTGCATATTTCACACCAAGGCCCTCCTGTAGGAAATGGATTCAGTATCCCTATGCCTAGGTACTGTGCAAATGTCGGACACTCATTCTTATGATGTCCCTCTAATCTGCACAGGGTACACGACATTGATTCTCTTTTCTCCCTACTTTTATTCTGGTTCAATTGCATTATCAAGTTCTTCGGGTCTTCCTTCAGCTCCTCGATAGCTAGATCTATATTCTTATATTGATTCTCCTCTAATTGCATTATTTCTTGTAGTGCCTCTACCTAGGTTTGAAATTTCTTCTTTCTCAATGGATATTTGAAATGTGGTAACATAGAATTTATAAAAAACTATCTTTGTTGCATGCCAGAAATGTGATACTTCAATTTACCTTTCAATGTCTTGAACTTTTGATCGATGTCCCATATAGATTCTCTTGGTTTTTGTCTAACCTAAATCATCTCATTCATAAACTAATCCTCTGATTTTGGCCTTTGAAACTCAATGATAAATTCCTGTTGGGTCTCTTCTATTGTTCTCAGTGCACCCTATGGATTGTTTACTTCTAGAGTCATATACCAATCCAACGCACGGTTTTTGAATGTTATTGCTAACTCGCTACTTTTGTTGCCTCATGAGTGACTCTTTTCACTTCCCATATTCACTCACACATGAATAGGTTATTCTCTAGGTATTTTGATCCATCCCCATGAAACTTTGGTAATATTATCGTTGGATCTATGCCTACCATTGTTGAATGTGTTTTACCTGCTCCACGTGGTACTACTATCTATGTGTTGTTGTTCAAACTTGAACTCCCACTGTTGTTTCTACCAATACTTATTCTTGTACCACTACCTATAATTCTACTGGTACTTCCACTTGTACCCTCACTTCTAGTTTGATCTCCTAGATTCCTCTGATCATTAGTCATTGATTCTCTAAACAACTATTTTTTTGTTGATGTGTTAATCATAGAAGGGGTTGTAGGTTCTACATTGATTCAGATATGGATAGGGGTATTTACTTCCTCATTAGATCCCACTCCTATAGTCTTTCTTTCATATGTGGTGTGCAACATTTCTTCAATTTTCTCCATAGAACAAAGATCCTTTACCTCTTCCTCATCACTCTCCAAGCCTTCCATCTCGGCTACTCCTCTTTTCTTCCTATTAAGCTTATATTGGTAGGGTATGCAACTGCGTGCCATTCCTGCCTTCTGTATAATTTCTTGTATCTACTCTTGATCCATCATAATGGGATATTTCTCTTTACTTCACTCTTTTCTATCCATTCCCCCCTGCATCTCATACCTTCCTCAGTGTTTCCCCTAACTCCCCCATGCACGCAGGGTAGTTTAGTTGTCTGATTCCATGGTTAATACCCCTTTATCATGCAATAATATTTTGATTGAAGTGTACAACGACCTGATGCACCTTCTCCTTGGACCCTTAAGAAAATCCTTCTTTTCTACACTATAATAAATTTGATGTATCTACTACAAACTCAGTGATATAACCCACTACAATGTTGTCTATCCAAAAATCTACTGCACGCATGAATTTATTATTTACCTTTTTAATTGTGCAATACTTTCTTTTGTCCACTCCACCGATCTAACTCTATTTATTAGATGAGTATATTTCAACCGTTTTATCTAGTATTGCAATAACGTGGGAAACTCACTAAAGAAACTCTCATGTATTTTGTTGAATATGTATCTTTCCAAATATTGTATTGGCTTAAACATAGAGCTTCTATTATCTTTGTGGGAAAAATCTAGTTTCTAAAATGTCAACCATCTTTCAATCTCCACTTTCATGGGGTTACAACATAAAACATCCCCTTTATTAAACCCTTGCACTAGACTTCACGATACATCCCTCCCAATCTAATATTCTGATTTCCAATCGGCAATGAAACCATTGTTGGTTTACTATGGGCTGACCCAAGTTCTAACTACAGGATTACTAGCAACCATTTCAACCATCGGCCCTTCTAGATACTAGAAGGAAACACAATGCAAAAAGTGAATTTTGTAGTCTCACCCAAGATGGATTCTATGGGTAGCCATAAGACTCATATGTTTGCAACCATGGGATGGGATGTTTTCCTCTCTGAGAGGCATTGAATATACTCATTGTTAGCCCTCAAAACCTCATTAGATCTTATTCCAGACCACTGTCACAACTACTATAATAGAACTTCATTAACCATTATAGCCACACGTGTTCAATGACAAGTATTTATCTATTGTAACACAAGATTCTGATTTTAACACTAGCTATAACATTCATTTAATTAGATCTATTATGAAAATTCCATTAGTTCATTCTTAGTGCGCAGTGATATTTCCTTTATCATTTAACATGTTCATCATAAAATTACTAAAGAAAATAAAATCAGAAACACTGCATACATTCACATAAAACACATATATACCATTGTTCACCCCCCGGGGCTACGTCCACAAATATTTGTCTCTTTCTCTTTATATTCATATTATTGTAAGATCTATTGATGCGCAATGTACATTTATTCTACCATTACATTCGATCTCCACAAATCACAAAATTCTATCCATAAGACCCCTTACTCAACTAAAGGATCTACTACAACCTCAACAATACACACCACAAAAAGGACCAACATCTCATCGTCCTAATACATTCTACTTATAAAAAAATTGGGACAAAGCCCTTAAAAAAACCCTAAACCTAAGAGGATTAGGTTTGTCTACTTTCTTCTTGACTTAATCTCGGCTGGTCCTCAATCCAAGCATTGCTCCAAGTCCGTTCTTGTCCACTTTCCAGCTGCTCTACATCATTTTGTCCACTTTGTAACTATGTTTCTCGGCACTGCTTTTCCTCTGTTTCTGGCATTGCTTTTCCTCTATTTCCGACGCTCTCCCCTATTTTCTGGAGATGCTTCAATTCCTTCAAAAATTCCTTGATTCTCCCCAAAATTGTCATGCGCCAACACTTAACTAATTAATAAAATCACTTTACTTTAATAATTCTTTTAATTAAAGTAAATTACTAAGGTAGAAGGATTTGTATGACTTCCACATGTCAAGATGCATAGACGCATGCATAATTACCTATCTGATGCTACAAAAATCAACAACAAGAAATTATGATAATGAAGGTTCATTAGTGTCCTCAATATTATTTACAAGACATTCCATATATCTTTCTTTATAAATATTCATCTTATTTGATTTTCCATTCCATGGAAGCCAGAGGTGTGACTAATATAGCATGAAATATCCTTGTAATTTATTCATGTATTGCCTACTAAGTACAAGACCATATGCGTCATCGATATTTTCCACGATAATATATATCACCTAGTGAACTTTAGGGTTAGATAACATCCTTTAGCTCATTAATTACCTTAACTTAAGACCTATCAAGTTGAGTGATGTGTGTTGAACATTCCATTGGTGTAGCATTCATATTTTTGCAAATAGAGTATGGCATTACATTGGAGGAAGCACCTATATCTACTAGAAAATTATGCACATTATGATTGAATATTCCAAAATTTAGTAAGGAGGAGTCATGGAATTTGATATTTCTTCTTTAAGAACAACATTAATTGTTGATTTGAGTGTGTTTTTAACTATTGTTTTATTTTCAATTTTTCTAGCAGTTAAAGGTTGTATTTCATCTACTTTCAAGGATTTCAACAACAACTTGTGTCCTTGTGGAACTTTATAGATGTTGAGCATCAAAATGTGTTCTTTTATTTTCTTTATATTTTAGAGAACGTTGTATTCCATGGTTTCAAAAAAGTTGATTAAAGTTTTATGCACATCTGATATTATAGGAAGAGGCTTAATAACAAGGTTCATAGTCCATGTTTTCTTTTTGTTTGGATTTTGGGACACAACTGGTTGTCATTGAGGAACATGTCCCATACTTCTAGGTTGGAATACTAAGTTTTATTCTATCACCTCATCATCCTCAAACAAATTCACACTAGGAAACACCTTTGATAGAGCCATGGGTGTCTGACTAAAATGTTCAAATGATCCTTCTTCCAATTCTCCTCTTGATTGTCACCAAATGCATCACATTTATCCACTATAGGTAGGTATTCTCAGAATGATCATCCTGTTGAAATTTATAGTAGTTTTCCATGGCCACTCTTTCTAGGTCAATATTCAAATTAGCAGGTGGTGGTTCAATAGATATGGGAGAAGTAGATCTTTTAACAAACAACATGTATTGTTTTTTATTGGAATTTCCTTCTCCATAACTCTACTTCATATCAATTATTTCATTCGATAGTCTTTTAATAATTTCTTGCCTAGATTCCATATCCATGGAATCATTTTCTATACCCTATGTAGGTTTCTTTGGTGGAGGCTTAGGTAGGATAAGATCCCCTTTGGCGGGTATGATGTAACATCCCCACTATAATCCTCATTTTAATTTATGTATAACATAGATATAAATATGGCTATGGTCAAGCGATGTAAAATGTGAATTCTATTTTTTATTTTAATAAATATAATGTGATACCAACTGCTCGGAATGTGGACAGAGAGGGGGGTTGATTTATACACAAGAGAGGGAATGATTAAGAGTCTCTATCAGGGATCCAAGGAGGAAATTAATTATGGGTATTAATTCAACCCATATTTTTCAATTTTATTATTATTGGGGATAACTTCTATTTTTCTCTTTGAGTGTATGAGAACCCAATCATTAAATACTCGTTAGGGGTGGGTGTAGAAGTGACATCCATAGTTATTGGAAGCATGGGGGTTGTTGTACAATAAACCTTGGGAAGAGTGTGAAATCAACCATCTTGAGAAAATAGAGGAAATTTGTATGGGGGAGAATAAACATTTTTAGAAATTCAGTTTTTCATGAAAAACAAGGGGAGAGGAAGGAAAAAAAAGATTAGAGTTAGACCAAGAAGGATGGGAAAATTATGGAGCATGTTGGAGAATTATTGGAACATTTTGGATCTATAAATTGAAGAGGATGTTTTTCAAGCCTAAAGAGTGAACTCCTAGGTGAGTTCCACTAAAATAACAATTGTTTGTTGCTATTTTTCCTGATAGATTTCCTAGTAGTGAGTTCCCTAGAAATCCCAGCAGAGATATTCATGGTTACCTGTGCCAGAAATACCCTGATAAATGAATGGGGCACCCGAGGGACTAAGAGAAATGAAGGGATACATTCCTTGGGTTGGGCAGGTAAAAAGGAAGAGAGATGCATGAATGTTGGGATAACTATAGGAAAATACCAGTGGTTATGGGTTAGTTAGTTGTGAGGGGACTGTGAGAGGCACCCTTCTCTTTTGGATTACTAGCTCTAGCTCGAGGTTGAATCGTTGTTGAGATTTGGAACAACGGGTCTATGGTTGGGTGGAACATCCTTCCCAAGAAGTTGGTTGCACAAACATTTTAAAAGATAAGTGTTTATCTATTTTTGAGCTATCTTATGAGTTTTATGGTTGTGTTTTACATGTACATGAGAATGGTTTTTATGTGTTATTCTAAATGATTTTATATATTCATTGTGTTATTTCATAATATTATGGATGCATTAGTTATTGGTATCATATTTTATTTTAAAATGTGTTCAATTCGTAGCTGGTAAGCTACAATAATTAATTAGAAAAATAAATTTTCGAATTTATGTGTTTTCCGCAAGTAATGTTCCCAGGTTAATTTTGGAAGCATTATAGAATGGTATGAGAGAGATAGGTTAAAAAATTGAGCCTATATGGGCCAGAATCAACACAAAGAAGCTAAAATAGCATATTTAAAGCTCAAAATGCAGGGTGGTTGTTAGATTTTTCTAGGAAAACGAGTGAGGAGATTACTTGTATTTTTGGTGAATTCAAGTTCATGGGTTAAAACCTCCAAATTTAATCTCTAAATATGCATGTGTTGGGCCTATAATTGGTGGAATTATGGAAATTACAACGTATCCATGAAGAATTGGGAGAAATTGGGCAAAGCCCCAATTTCTGCAGTGAAATTGGTTGAAAATATCGACATAAGAGTGTCAAAGTTTGGGTGCAGAGTTCGATTCAATACACACTAAAAATAAATCAATCATTTGCAAGATTAAATTTGGGTTCCATGGTGTCCCTGATAAAAAAATCGAAATTATTCAATTTGGGAAATTTTGGGTATTTTATTGTACATGACGTCAACATGATGTGGGAGCTAGATGGCGATAATGTGGTAGAGGTGATGTGGATTACCATGGTTGTAGGGCCATAGTGGTAGGTCCACAGTGGAATTTGGTAGCATAGTGGCAAGTGATGTGAGAGCCTCATGAGGCGGTGGTATGGCCAAACCATAAATACTATTGCATGGGTAGATGGTGGTTTTGGGTCTAAGGCCTTGTACCATGCGACACCATTAGGATTATGCCACGTAGCATAAAGAAAACCAATTTTGCACCCCAAAATTATGTTATTCGTTCATGTTTGATATGTGACATGGATTTTTGGCCATTGATCTCATGCAATCTCCACCATCTAATCTCGAAGACACGCAAATTCTTGTGTGCCAAGGTAAAGGTGCAAGATGGGACCTTCCCATCCCCATGGTGTTACAGATCCCATAACACATGGCCAATGAAGAGGAACCACATGGATTTTGTCATTCAGGATGAGACCCTTGTCCCATTTGAGTTTAGATAAGTACCATCTAGGCATGTGGGGCCCATGATATATTAATAGTGTATTAATGCTTAAGGTTAGAATAAGAGAAAGAGGAGAAAGAGAAAGAAAAGGTTGGCAAGGAAGGGATAGGAAGTCTAGGGGGATAACATGGCATCACTTCAGGGTGTCATGTGGACCCATAATGCTACATCAACAACCATGATAAAAAATATGCCACATAGGCAAACTGTCCCATAGTCTCAAAAAAATAAAATGAAGTCTGGAGCCAAAATCTTATTTTGGTCATAAAAGGAGCATATTAACTCAGAATGGGATGAAACTTCTAGGTTTTTTCCATGGTAAGAAGGGATATAGAAGTACCATAGAGAGACATTTCCCGTTTCTACTTACATTTGTCATAAAATGAAAATTAGTGTTTTTTAAAGATCTAGGTCCATATCATTAGCAGAGGACCACATCAAGCTGAAATTCTTGGAGAGAGTGTGAAAAGTAGGCATGAAAATAACCTAGGAAGGAATTTAATAAATCCAAAGGGGTTTGGAATGGGGATGTTGAAACAGGGAAGAATCCACTATTCCTGACCACTTTTGGGGGATTTTTGGGATTTTGAGAGGAGGAAAAGGGTTTCCACATGGAAAATATGGAAAATTTTATTTAATCAACACTTTGTGTACTCACCAAGGAAAAAAAATTTGGTTTATTGAAATCTTTCCAAAAGTACACCATTTGGGAGATAACCTGTTTGGCTAAAAATTCTAAGTCTTGGAAAAGGGGTGAAAAGGGACAAAGTTGTCATTTCCATATTGTTGTAGGTTTTTTTACCAAAGCATTAGAATAAAAATATAAAAGTTTTTATGAGATCCTTGTGATAATAATTATCTATGTATTATACAAAAGTCTCCCTATTTCCTAACAGATTTACTTCTACAAGTGGTAGAAGTTGGTGTCTGAGAATATTTGCACTAGAATGAAAACTGTATAAAATGGGGAAATTAGCAATATTTAGACAGATATAACTTTTTGTTAGGATCTCAAAATTGAACAAGAAAGAAATTGTTTGAAATTTCTTGGATGGGAGAATCCATCTATCAACCTAGAAAATTGATTTGGGCAGCATAAGTCAAAAGAAATGTAAAGGAAGATGACTATTGGTATTAAAGAGCATAAAAAAAACTTATGTATTGTTTTCTATAATTATGTATATATATATATTTTTGTCTAGCAAAAATTTATTTGCATGCACATTTTATTGTATAATTTAGAGGTATACGAAGGAATTAGGGTTCTTATATGAGAACCACATTCATGGAAGATTCCTAAGGGCCATACAATCATGGAGAGGAATTACAGTGTTACATGTCATCATGGAAAATGTTGAGGAAACATCTAATGGAAGAAGAGAGAGGCAAGAGCCCGTAACTATGAGAATCCTACAAATACAAGTGCAAAGGTATAGGGAAGATAATGAGAAGATTATGAATTCTTGGGAAGGGATACTTTAGAGATTGAACATGTTGTAGAATAAATTCAATAAATAATCTGAAAGAAAGCAAGCAACTAGTGATAGACAAGTGACATCATCCATATCCCATAGCAGAAAGGATGAGCATGGGAATGGAATACATTCAAAGAGCATGAGCAGGAACCATCATTCCATAGAGCAATCCACTAGGATAGCTCATGCAAGTTCAAGGATAGGAAGCATCCCAAGTTTGTCCCCTATGAGGAGACAAAGGAGAAGGCCCGAGGGAGACATCTTGCAAGGTGGGCATATGAAGGGATAATAGGATGAGGTGTTTGTGTTGTTGTGTGTAGGTTGCAAGACCCTAGGTTTTGTTTATCTATGACGAACAAAACCCACCGGACACTCACTCTTTCGGCATCACCTACTTGTGCAGATGAAGTCTCACCCGAGGTATCCATTGGGACTGCGAGAGCCATGATTCTACAGTAGTAAGGGAATGGGAGGAAAAGTTTCGGTTCATTCTTTCTTATTGCATCTATGCACGTAATTTTTTTCTATTCAGTATTAACTCACTTATGATTTAGATTCCTATAGTCAGCATATTCCAAGTTATTACATAGATTCGTTACTATCACATTCATGAGCATTGCACCATTTAACCATAATACAAATATATTGTATGAGGTATACAAATATAATTCATAAGAACACATAGAAAGTTAGACAACGCAATATTTGAAATCATCTCTTTAACCTTCTGTTGAGCACTCAAGACACCCTAAAAAGTCTATGTCAGATTTTTTTTTTTGGGTACCACTTGTTTTGTTGCACTGTCTAATTCGACCTTAATATGAAAAATGTTTCCTTTTCTTATATTTGTTTTCCATTTTAAGTCTTTCAAGGTTTTCTAGAGCATGCGAAAATCATTATAACTTAAAAAAGACTAACATTTAATTAAATAATCGATAGTTGAAACTTTTTCCCAATGCACTTAAGAAAGTCGGCATCGGGAAGAATTAGATGTAACAAAAAAAAAATATCACTCGAGGGAACCAAGATAGACGAGCGCCAATCTCCATCGGCATCAGAAGATGTGACTTTTTAAGACGTGACAAGAATCATGCAAGGATATCGCCAACGACTGATCTTCGTCGACGTCGGTAAGAAGAAAAAAGAATAGGCTTCACGCGAATAAATGAACGATATCACCAATCACGGACTTACGAAACGTTCTTAGCATCAGGGATTTTCAAGGATGTAAACCACATGATACGTTTATTGCTGAAAGCTGACCTCCGATACTTTTCATCATTGACAGTCCCAAGTTTATTTTAAAGTGCTTGACTTGAGCAAAGTCTTGAATCTGACCATTACCCGTAATCCAACTTCCCGGTACCATGTATCCTGACTCAATGGTGCCACGTTAGTACCATACGATGAAATCCATCGGTGTTGGAAGTTCCTCACAGAAGGATATCAATGAAAACATAGGGGAAACTAGAACATCGTTAAGTATAAAAATCGGATCTAACTCATGAGAAAGTGTGGACAAAGAACACAATATGCATGCAAAAGAGGAAACGATGAATTCAATCAGAACCTGTTCGTTAAAATCTCGAGACTTTATATATTAAATTACTGCCAAGCTCAAATTAAATACAGTAGAAATATCTACACCTTTCGTCCAACCAACCCAGTTACATTAGGAACATGAAAATCTCCTTACAAAAGGGAAAATTATCAAAGTGGCGTCGCGGCTAAAAAAAATAAAATAGAGTTCACCAATCATGCCTCTTTGGCGCACAGACTTTCTTTCTGGTTGCTTCGCGCTCCCTGATTTGTTTTCATATTTTGTTCTTTTGACACTGTTTGTGCCTCGTGCAATTGCACAATCGTATCCTACACCTCTCAAAGTTTCCTCTTTATCTAGGTTACGTTCCCTTCACGACCTTGAGGTGTTGACACCTCAAGGGTCATTGCTGCCAACTATTGTCATAGTTCTCTATTATCCTGGTAGAGTTCAGCTATGGAAAGTTGTCCCTGTTCCATCTACTGACTAGGTTCTCAAACGTTAGAACATGAGGCTTCTATCCTTCTCACTCAACTCCCTTCTCCTCGACTGATGGTTTTGACAATCTCTATCCGAATAGTGCGCATTAGGAACTCCTTAGTGGTTGATGATGCACACGACTCCATCGGGATTTGGCTTACCCCTCCTATGTCCTTGTTCTTTTTGGGCCTTCCTCTCCTCCATGGTATCTGTTATTGGGGAAGCATCGCTTCCAACTTGTGACCTTCCAACATAACTTCTTCCACTTTGGCCTCCGCATGGGGTATACCATCGCTTCTAAGCGAAGGTAGGAATATCTCTTTGAAGCTTTGGGTACACCTGATGCAAATGAGAATGAGTCCCAGGCATTTTTTGGCTCAAGCCTGGTTCTTTGTCTTCCTCGCAGAGTCCGTCTTGCGTTTTGAGGAGTTCCCATGGTGCGACAGTGTCTCTACCTTATGGGTGGATGACACAAGCCTAAAGCAAAGAATTTGATCGAATATGAGTCACCAATAGTGCATAATCTCAACTAAATGAATAGAATGAACATCTAGAATTTATAATGGAGCGGGGAAACGAGTCAAAACGTGCCATGGGACACTCAATTCCTTGCTACAAGACGTTTTAAAGAATTATTGTGTCACATCTGTGTGACAGGTATGATCCAGGGCATGCAAGATGTAGCCAATAAGAATTTTCAAGGATGTGTGGTACGATCATATTGATTCCTTTCAATTCTCCCAGCCTCCATAATGAGCTGATGATAGTCGATGCACTTGTTAATGTGACTCCCGTTTGAGAAATATGCCTTGATTGGAAGCATTTAACGACTTCACTTATAACAGTATCTGATATTTTTGGAACTTACTCATACTTTTTGCACATCTTCGACTCTAACATCCTTTCCGTACCCCAAGGGGCAACCGACCACTGGCATGATTTTGACTCTCATGTTTTTCGTACCTGATCTATCATGTTGTGGTGTGTGGATGTAACCCACCCCAAGTGAAGAAAATGGCGCCGCCAATAGAGACGGTACAGGCAATCTGAAAGGTTGTAGAGTTCACGTAAGTATCAAACAACCAGGCTTAGCGAGCTTTACAGGTATGCATCAGTCTGCTTTTTTTATTCTCGCATAGGTTTTTCATATATTTTTTTGAGTATTGTCCTATAAGAAATTTCTAAAATGATTTTAATCCCGAGTGCATGAAATATATCTCTGACTACTGAGAAACATTGGCTTTGTAACCTCACCGAAGAATTCAAGAGAAATTGGGTCCGAAGATCAACAAGATGATGAAGGATATTGGACTACCCGAGTTCGACACCCCCGACAACTTCGTCGACTTGTGAGACATAGTTGAATTGCATGCCAAGAAATATTCACTATGGGTCAAAGAGCTCACAAAGATGACCGACACAGTGCCACAGAAGGTGCAATGATTTATGGAACATCCAATTAGATCTCAAATTGTGCTACAACAGTCAAACACTAGTCTAGTGAAGTACTAGATGCATGTGATGGACATCAAAGGAATTCACGTGGATCCGATGGAACAACACAGATTTCCATGGGCCCAAACCTATGAAGAGTTGTTCATCGATTGGTCAAAGTATGAGAAAAGTCACCCTTTCGAGTGATACCTTGAGTTGACTATTAAATAAACTGTTAGAAGATGATGCCATGTGGCAAATTTTGTTTTGTTTAAACTGCACTTAGCCGTTATTTTCATTTGAATTTTATATTATAAATAAGAACATCGACCACCTAGTTAAAGGTCGATGGCTGCTGCAAGAAACTCTTCTGTTTTGGTTTTGTTAAGAATTATTTCCAAGCTACCTTTAATAGAGAAGTCCTTCTGGACCAAAGACAAGTTATTTTCATCAATGACATGTGTGATTGAAAGTGGAGAAGAACTATTTCCTATCTCATTTCATGAATGATGTTGTAATGAGTAAGAGAAATTAATTACGTTGTCAAGTTATCTGGTGCAATGTTTTGTTGTTCTTTGATTTAATGATGAAGATAAATCGTTGGGTTATTATGTCATGAATGATTATGGTAGATGAATTATTTTTCTTGCCATTATCTTATCGCATATGTGTTTTCTTTCTGGTAATTAGTATCTTAGATAGTAATTGGATGCTCACATGGTTAATGTATTAGTACTAGGCCTGTGGTATAAAATTGTCGTCTACATGCTTGAGTAGCGGGTTTTCCCAAGATCAGCCTCTTCCCTAGTCATTAAACCTTAATCATGTTTGTTACCAAGTTGGTTTATACCAGCTTACATCTCATATCGTTCCCACCCAAGAGAAAATACAAAAAGGGAATAGTCCAAACTAAAGGAAGATCCTTCACGAGAAAAACATAAAGCCCATCGATAATTTGGCCAAATCGCAAGATTTGGAGAACTATTCCACTATTAAACACTGCAGAGTCTAGCTGGGCCTCAGTGGCCAGTTTAGTTCCTACTGTTGAATCAAGGGATCTAGGACCCATCAATAGAATTGGCGCTAGAAGGAGCGCCTAGGAATGAATGGCGGAATATATATTTTACATAGTACTTCAAACAACCTATATATTCATAACAAACCACATGCATGGATAGTCATTCCTAAGACAACCCACACACGTTGAGTACTCTTGAAATAAGTAAATCACCCCAGTCCAAGGAATAACAAATGTTACCTAATATACCCTACGCTCTTCCTCATGAGGAATTAAATCAATTTAGAAGAATCACAAGAGCATATGTTCGATAGATCGGTGCATTAACCTTATCTCTAATACTCCATCAAAGAAAAAAAACAAGTAGAGTGGTGGTCAATACTCCTGATGAGGTTTTAGTGCAAACTATAGAAGACTTAATAGATTTCGCGATCACTAAAATCGAACATCCTCTTAATATGATCCCTAAAACGCCAGTCGATGACGTCTCTGAGCCAAACGATTTTTCGGAAGAAGAGGTGTTTAACTCAGAGTCCAAGGATATGGAAGACAAAAAATCCCACGATGAAGGAAGAGGTGACCCACCCCAAAAAAATCAAACTTGGTTGGCTGGAGACGCCGTGACCATCCCAGGATGAGTACATAATCTTCCCCGACACCTGGAGAAGCTACTTCGTAAATTTGACCCTGAGACTTCAGGATTTCTTGAACATCATATGAAGAAGTTCATACTAGTGATCATACTTATGAATGTCCAACATGAAGATGTAGTATGTGGACTTTTCCCCTATACATTTGAAAATCTAGCTTCCACGTGGTATTTTAATCTGTCGATAGGATATATAATGAGCTGGACAAAGTTCCATAAATATTTTCTAGACAAAGTTTCCAAAGAAACTATTATGGGAGATCTAATGGTCGAGTTGTTCTCTGCCACCATGAGTTTGAAATAAAGGGTCAAAGACTTCAATCAGAGATTCATGAACATTTTAAACAAGTTTCATCCCGAAGCTAAACCAACTCAGGAGTTGCAAATCGAAGTATATGCTAATGCGCTCCTAGCCTCTATTTCCATGTTTGTGAAAAGGGTTGTTGAACGAACCCTAGCTGAGAATTTTGAAGAAGCAAAAATGATAGAATTCTAGATGAAAGGGTGTAAAGAAGGCCAGGTCTCTTTAGTTAAGAAATAAGTTAAACCTCCTCCCAGGAAAGGACTCCTTTTGACTAGACCACCAAGGAAGCAAGCAGAAGAGATTCCTGACAAGGGTAATGGAGACATAGAAGACCTACAAGGCATGGTCAAGAAGTTATCAAATGAGATCATATACATGAAGGGAAACGTCGGTGAAGTAAATCAAGGCCAAAGGCCCTATAAGCCTTTCTCTAAAAGAAATCCACCATTCACTGCAATTGAACCTCCCCCGACTAAGTTAAATATCAATCTAGGGAATGTAGCATCTGATTATTTCTGTACTTATCACTAGGAAAACCACTCTGGAAGAGACTTCCCTCAATGGGGGCATGCCATGAATTTGATGACCAATCGATTTCTATATGAATTCTCCCTAACCGAACAACCAAGCAGTTCAGTTATGAATATTTCTAACCAGGAATAGATTGATCCACCACAATATGCAACCATGTTGATATGGGATCTTGACCTAATCATGCCTTCCGATGACCTATTTGAGTCTTAAGAACCACCCGACAAAGTCTCGTTGGTGCAAACACGTAGTAAAGGTCCACCTGTCTCAAAAGATATTGTGGCCATCCAAACTTAGAGAAGTAAGACAACTCTTGATCACCCGAAAACACCTTCTTTTCCCAGTAAAAATCCTATAAGAATCCATACCCAAGAATTTCCCAAACTAAATTACAACGTAGTTGAAGATTTGAAGAAGTTAAGGGACAATATATCAGTCATGGACATATGCAGAATCCCTCAGTAGAAGAAATTTCTTCTACAAGATTTGAACTCAATAGAAAACCCTACAAATGGCAATGGTCAAAAAATAAATCTAGCTTCCATAGATCCAATAAATAAACGGACTGTGAATACCTGCTTGAAAGATAAGAAGGAAAATCCTTTTGTCCCACCTTTCCTCTTAATGTTTGAAGTTTTCAACAGGAACCTCCATAATTGTTTGGTAGATTTAGAGGCATGTTCCAACATTATGCCCTTGTCTACTTGCAAAAATTAAATGTTGTTCCTCTCAAGAGAAATAAACTTGTAATACAACTAGACAGAACCCAGGTCAAGGTCATGGGGGAACTCAAAGATGTAATGATTATAATAGCGACACACCCCAAGTTTTTGCAAGTGATTGACATCATTGTAGTAGATATCCCAGAGGATTATGGGTTATTACTAAGTCGATATTGGTCTGAGAAGTTAAACAGAAACTTTAGTACAGACTGGGCGCACCTCTGGCTACCACTGAAGGGATACAAAAATATGAACAAAATTGATAGGGAAAGGTATCTGAAACATACCGTCACTCACCTATAAACCTTGAACAAACCATCATAAAAAAATTTCCCTATTCTAGGCAATTATTTCTGCGACTCCTACTTCAGGAACATCTTCCCCCTTCCATCCAATATCCCTCTCACTCAGAACTCCAAAATGATTTTTCAGGAGGAGCTGCCGACAACGGCAGAGGAAATCCTCTTCTGCCAATAACTTGCATTAGAAATCTCTGAGCTAGCAGCAGAGGATGAGGAAAGTAACAGGGAACGGGAAGTCGACACACCTTTCCCACAATGTTGGACCCTATATTTTGATGGATCTAAATAAAAATAGGCTAGAATTTCCTATCCTGTAGGCTAGAATTTGAATGCACAAACAACACCATCGAGTATGAAGCTCTAGTACAAGGATTAAAGAAAGCCATTGACTTAAATGTCAAAGAATTGAAGGTTTTTGGAGACTCTGAAACTATCATTAGACAAGTAAGGAATGTTATACATTGCAATTCCCCACACCTAAAAAGTTATCAACATGAAGTGCATAGGTTAATAAATCATTTTGAAGCCTTCAAAATTACAGTTATCCCTATAGAAAAGAATATTATTGTTGATTTTGTGGCCACAACTACTTCAAGGTTGTTGCCTCTCAAGGATTATGAAGCCTCCCAGTTCATTGTGGAGCTGATCTAAAAACCGTCGGTGCCTAACAACACTTCTAATTGGAAATTATTTGAAGGGGATGAACAGATCATAAATTTCTTGACTAACCAAGACAATTTCAAATATTTGGTTATTGAAGATGAAGTATTCCAAGAGAAATCAAGAGGAACCAATCCTCGGAAAGGTCAACCTATTGAAAAATCAAAGTCTCACACAATCTCGAAAGGGATAGCTAATTTGGAAAATATTTTTGACTTGAAAGAATGATTCAAGGGGCCTAAAAATGCAAAGATCGGTAGCTCATGTCCCCTGAAAAAAACTATAAATCTCGGAACCTTGAAAGACCCAAAGAATATAAACCTCAGTATGACCATATCTAAGGAGGAAAAGAAGGCTTATCTCATACTGTTCATACAATATCAATATGTCTTCGCATGGTCCTATTGAGACCTCAAAACTTATGATACCCGCATCATTCAACACACTATCCCGTTAAAACCCAAAGTGAAACCATTCCAACAGAAGATCTAAAAGTATCACCCATCCCTGGAACCACTTATGTATCAATAATTGAAGAAATGTTTAGATGCCAAAATCATCTTCCAGGTTAAGCATTTTGCGTGGGTATCAAATCTAGTTCTGGTGAGGGAAAATTTCGAAGAAATCTGCTTATGCATAGATGTTAGGAACCTCGATAGAGCTTCAGAAAAGGACAATTACCTAGTCCCACCAATGGAGAAACTCCTGTAGACCATGTCAGGTTCAAATATTTTCTCTCTACTGGACAATTTCTCGGGTTACAACCAAGTTCTAGTTTCAGAGGACGATCATTTGAAGACTACCTTCCGAACCAAGTGGGGAACCTTCACTTATAAACACATGCCTTTTGGGATAATTAACGTAGGGGTGACCTTCCAAAGGGCCATGGACGTATAATTTAGGGGAATAATCAATAGGTTTGTGGTAGTGTATCTAGACGACATAACTGTTTATTCAAAGAATACATAAGAACACATCCAACACTTAACTCATATTTTCGAAAGGTATAGGAAATACGGTATATCCTTAATCCATAAGAAAAATATTTTCAATGTCGAGGAAGGTAATCTTCTAGGCCACATTATATCCCAAACAGGCATTCAAATAGACCCATAAAGGATTAAATCCATATCTCAACTCTCGTTGGCTCACAACAAAAAAGCTATACAGTCGTTTTTTGGACAAATCAATTTTGTGAGGAAATTCACACCCAATTTTGTGGAAACTATCAAACCCTTACAAATGATGATCTGAAAAAATTATGAATTCAAGTGGGATGATGAATGAAAGGATTCCTTCAAAAATATCAAAACCTCCATATCTCAGGCCTCGGTATTACGAAGTCCCGATTTTAGTAGGGATTTTTTACTCTATACTTTCGCATCTAACCAATCATTATCTGCAGTATTGAATCAGAAGGATGATGAAAACAATGAGGCTCCAGTGTCGTTCATGAGCACTAATCTCCAAGGATCCGATCTAAATTACCCTCCTATAGATAAACATGCTTATGTAGTATATAAAGCAGTAAAACACTTCAGTTCTTACATCCTCAAGAACCACACCAAAGTAATCGTACCTCACCCTATGGTCTGATCCCTATTCACTCAATAGGAAATGGGGAAGAGAAGAGGTAACTGGATGGAAGTAGTACAAGAATTTGATCTAGATATAAAACCTTCCAAACTAGTTAAAGGGCAAGGGTTGTGCAAACTTCCAGGCGAAGCCCAAGACCAAGTAAATGAAGATTCCAAATGGGAGGATAAAATGACATTATGGTATGGTGAAGATTCATATGTTTCCCCAGGACAAGAGTCTTGGTATGAGAATTTAACTTACCTTCTCCACCATGGGACTTGCCCATAAAATCTCAACCCTAGGGAAAGGAGAGCCCTCGGGTTAAAATCTGCATAGTATTGCCTCATAAATTCGGTACTCTTTTGGGTTAATTATTATGGGGTACTATTAAGATGTCTCAAACGTGAAGATGTAGAAAAAGTTCTAAGGGAGCTCCATGATGGCCCTGTTAGTGGACATTTTGCAGGAAACACCACCGCTCATAAGATACTGAGAGTTGGTTATTATTGGCCCACCTTGTTCAAGGACTCTCACACCTACGCTAGAAACTGTAAAACTTGTCAACTAAGCGTTCGGAGGGAGAAGAGAGTAGTGGTGTTTCCACTCCAACTAGTGACTATTTCTAGGCCTTTTGAGCAATGGGGGTTAGATATCATATGAGAAATCACACCAATGTCTTCAAAGAAGCATAAGTATATACTCACCACCATTGATTATTTCACGAAGTGGGAAAATACCATCCCTTTGAATCATGCAAACAAGAAGGTGGTGATCCAATTCATAGAACAACAACTAATCACGAGGTTTGGTGTCCCTTCTATCCTAATTTTTGATAATGCAGCTCAGTTTTCTTCCAACCTATTGACAGAGTTTTCTCTAGACAAAGGAATCATAATTAGGTACTCTGCAAATTATTATCCTTAGGGAAACGGAGTGGCAGAATCAACCAATAATAACCTAGTGAGAATATTGAAAAAGACGGTTGCAGACAACCAAAGGAATTGGCATAATCTACTCCATAACACCCTATGGGACGATAGGGTCACACCCAAGGAATCTATAGGAAATTCCCCCTACATTTTGGTTTATGGGAAGGAAGCCATTCTCCCAAATGGGATTTATCTTCCATCTCTTCAACTAGCCCAAGATTCCAGTGGGGAACCCTCGTCGGTCATACAAAAAAGGATTGACACTCTTCTCATGCTAGAAGAATAGAGACAAAAGGATAATTCAAAATTCCTAGCTCTACAATAGATAGTGAAAAGATGGTTTGATAAGCATAAGGCTAAAGAGAAGAATTTTGAAGTAGGAGACTTAGTCCTAAAATGGGATAGAGAAAACGAGCCTAAAGGAAAACATTCTAAGTTTCAAAATCTATGGCTTAGACCTTTCTAGGTGGCTAAGAAGATTGGGGCAAGAACTTATTTGTTGTAGAATCTATGGGGAGAACCTGGCACCCTCCCAGTAAATGGACAAGCCCTAAAACAATATTTCCAATAAATAAATAAAGAAAAAAAATGTGTTTTATGTTGTGTATAAGTGTTTTCATGATTGTGAAATGCATTTTTGTTGTTTTCTTTTGTTTTCAGACTTTTTCACTTTTGAAGGTT
This sequence comes from Picea glauca, assembly GCA_000966675.3. Lineage (NCBI taxonomy): Eukaryota > Viridiplantae > Streptophyta > Pinopsida > Pinales > Pinaceae > Picea > Picea glauca. Next base: position 112,179 of record JZKD02S0079439.1, on the reverse strand, counting down.
GTGTTAAGCGAGGAAATGGTTGAACTTAAATCATGCGACATAGCCAACTCTGTTCCTAACTCATCGCTCACTTACAAACACAAGAAGCATTGAGGAGCTTGTAGTTGTTTCAAGGGGATTTATGTCTAACCTGTGCAAATGAACAACTTCAGAGAAATGTCAGAGGTGTATTCTTAGTTTTTTGGTAAGACCTTAAGGGAAAGAAAGAAATATGAAAAGGACTACATGAACCCCGAACACAAAGCTAGCAAAGGGTCCACCTAACCATCTCACTTTTTGAAATAAACATACATCATCCTCTCCCACTCGCTCAGGGAATCATGTTGAAAAGAATGGACATTATCAAAAGAGTGAACAACAAGAGAGGGTGTGCATATATCTCCATCGAAGCCATGGATGCTCACTGGCAGCAAAGAAAGGTATGTGATGTCGGGGTGGCTCCGTCGGGGCTATGGACACTCGCTGGAAGTGGAGCGACACCGAAGCAAGTGAGTAGAGGTAACTAAGGGCTTCATGCAAGTGAATTCTTTGCTATACTTTTTTAGAAAAATGGCATGAGTCAAGGTTACAGGAAACGAAGGAGGAATAAAGGTTAAAACCCCATGGGAAGACCCGGAAGTATCAACCGAAGAATTTTGAATGCAAAGGTAAAAGAGGTTCTGATTTAAAACCAGTTAAATTTCTCCATCAGCTTTTGTATCAGCCGAGCATGAAGAAGGAATAGAGATTCTACTTTCGCCCAGTAAGTCTCCATTTGTTGAGCACTCAACATAGCCTAAAAATCCTATGTCAGATTTTGATTTTTTGGGTACCACTTGATTTGTTGCACTGTCTAATTCGACCTTAGTATGAAAAATGGTGCCTTTGCTTATCTTTGTTTTCCATTTTAATTCTTTCAATTTTTTATCAGGCATGCGAAAATCATCATAACTTAAAAAATACTAACATTTAATTAAAGAATCGATAGTTGAAACTTTTTCTCGACACGGTTAAAAAATTCAGCACTGGGAAGAATTAGAGGTAACAAAAAAAAAAAAGATCGCTCGAGAGAACCAAGGTAGTCAAGCACCAATATTCATCGGCGTCGGCAATCAGGAGTTTTTATGACGTGAAAATCATCACGTAAGGATATTGTTGAAGACTAGTCCCTGTCGTCGTCGGTAAGAAGAGAAAAGAATAGGCGTCATGCAAATAAAGGAACGATATCGTCGATCGCCGACTTATGAAACATTCTCGACATCAGGGATTTTCAAGGATGTCACACATAAGGAAACCACACAATAATTTTATTGTCGAAAGTCGACCTCTGATAATTTTCGACATCGACAGTCCCAAGTTTAGTTTAAAGTGCTCGACTTGAGCAATGTCCCAACTCCGACCATTACCCATAAGCTAAGTTCCCAGTACCATGTATCCCAAATCAGTGGTGCCATGTCAGTACCATATGATGAAATACATCGGCATCAGAAGTTTCTCATAGAAGGACAAAGGGGAAACTGGAACATCGTTAAGTATAAAAATCAGAGCTAACTCACGAGAGAGTGTGGAAAAAAAACAAATTCTACACACAAAAGAGGAAATGATGCATTCAACTAGAACTCGTTCATTAAAATATCGAGACTTTATATATTAAATTACCTTCGAGCTCAAATTACATACAAAATACATATCTACACCTTTCGTCCAACCAACCCGGTTACATTAGGAACATGAAAATCTCCTTACAAAAGGGGAAATTATCAAAGTGGAGTCACAGCTGAAAAACACAAAACATAGTTTGTCAATCATACCTCTTCAGTGCACGGACTTTCTTCTCGGCTGCTTCGTGCTCCCTGATTTTTTTTCATCTTTTGTTCTTTCGATACTATTTGCGCCTCATGCAAATTCACAATTGTATCCTGCACCTCTCGAAGTTTCCTCTTGATCCAGGTTGCGTTCCCTTCACGACCTTGAGGTGTTGACAGCTCAAGGGTCTTTGCCGCCAACTTCCATCGTAGTTCTCTATTCTCCTTGTAGATTTCAGATATGGCAAGTTGTGCATGTTCCAACTATTGACTAGGTTGTTAAATGTTAGAACCTGAGGCTTCTATCCTTCTCGCTCGGTTCCCGTCTCCTTGACTGATGGTTTCGATAGGATCTAGCTGGATAACACGCATTAGGAACTCCTCAGTGGTTGATCATGTGTACGACTCAATCGAGATTTGGCTTACCCCTCCTACATCCTTGTTCTTCCAGGGCCTTCCTCTCCTCTGTGGTATCTGATGTTGGGGAAGCGTGGCTTCCAACTTGTGCCCTTCCGACGTAACTTCTTCCACTTCGGCCTCTGCACGGGGTGATACCATCTCTTCTAAGTGAAGGTAGGAATATCTCTTTGAAGCTTCAGGTACAACTGCTACAAATGAGAATGAGTCCTAGGCATTTTGTGGCTCAAGCGTGGCACTTCAGCTACCTCGCAGATCTCGTCTTGCATTTTGAGGAGTGCCCATGTTACGACAATGTATCTACCTTGTTTGTGGATGACTCAGGCCTACATCAAATAATTCGATCAAATACGTGTCACCAATAGTGCATAAGCTCAGCTAAATGAATAAAACTCTTACAGAACATCTAAAATTTTTAACAGAGCGGTGCAGCGAGCTGAAATGTGCCAGGGGACACTGAATGCCTTATGACAGGATGTCTCAAATAATTATTGTGTCAGATCTGCACGATGGGTATGATCCAGGGCATGAAATATGCATTCTATATGAATCTTCAAGGATGTGTGGTATGATTATATCGATTCCTTTCAATTCTCCTAGCCTCTATAATGAGTTGATGATGGTCGATTCACTTGTTGATGTGACTCCTGTTTGAGCAATCTTCCTCAATCAGAAGCATTTAACGACTTCACTTATAATAGTATCTGATATTTTTGGAACTTAATCATACTTTTGGCACATGTTCGACTCTGACATCCTTTCCATACCCCAAGGGGAAACCGACCACTGGCATGACTTTGACTCTCATGTTTTCCATACCTGATCTATCATGTTGTAGCACGTGGATGTAACCCACCTCAACTGAAGAAAATGGCAGCACCAACAAAGATGGTACATGTAATATAAAAGGTTGCAGAGATCATGTAAGTATCAAACAACTAGGCTTAGTGAGCTTTACAGGTATGCATCAGTCTGTTTTTTTTTCTTCCCGCTTACGTTTTTGATATATTTTTTCGAGTGGTGTCCTGTAAGAAATTTCTAAAATGATTTTAATCCTAAGTGCAGGAAATATATCTCTGACTACTAAGCAACATTGTCTCTGTAAACTCACCTAAGGATTCAAGAGAAACCATGTCTGAACATCAACAAGATGATGAAGGATATTGGACTCCCCGAGTTCAACACCCCTGATAACTTCATCGACTTGTGTGACATAGTCGAATCGCATTCCAAGCAAGATTCACTATGGGTTGAAGAGCTCGCAAAGATGATCAACACAATGCTAGGGCAAGTGCAACGATTTATGGAACATACTATTAGATCTCTAACTATGCTACAACAGTTAAACACCAGTCTGGTGAAGTACCGGACGCATGCGATGGACATGAGAGGAATTCACGTGGCTCTGATGGAACAACAGGGATTTCCATGGGCCCAAACCTGTGAAGAGTTGTTTATCAGTTGGTCATAGTATGAGAAAATTGACCCTTTCGAGTGATACCTTGAGTTGACTGTTAAAGAAACTGTTAGAAGATGATGCCACGTGGTGAATTTTGTTTTGTTTAAACTGCACTTAGCCATTACTTCTAGTTGAATTTTATATTATAAATAAGAACATCGACCAAATAGTTAGAGGTTGATGGTTGCTACAAGAAGCTCTTCTATTTTGGTTTTGTTAAGAATTATTTTCGAGCTACCTTTAATAGAGAAGTCCTTCTAGACCAGAGACAAGTTATTTTCATCAACTGCATGTGTGATTGGATGTGGAGAAGAACTATTTCCTATCTCATTTCATGAATGATGTTGTAATGAGTAAGAGCAATTCATTCTGTTGTCAAGTTATCTGGTGCAATGTTTTGTTTTTCTTTGCTTTAATGATGAAGATGAATCGTTGTGTTATTATGTGATGAATGATTATGGTAGATGAATTAGTTTTCTTTCCATTATCTTATCGCATATGTGTTTTCTTTCTGGTAATTAGTATCTCAGACAGTAATTGGATGCTCACATGGTTAATGTATTAGTACTAGGCCTATGGTATAAAATTTTCGTCTGCATGCTTGAGCAATGGGTTATGCCAAGCTCAGCCTCTTCCACAGTAGTTAAATTTAAGCATGTTTGTTACCAAGTTGGTTTATACCAGCTTACATCTCATATCGGTCCCACCCAAGAGAAAATACAAAAAGAGAATAGTCTAAACTCAAGAAAGATCCTTCACAAGAAAAACATAAAGCCCATCGATAATTTGGCTGGATCGCAAGATCCGGATAACCATTCCACTATTAAATGCTTAAGAGTCTTATTGGGCCTCAGTGGCGGGTTTGGTCCCTACTGTTGAATCAAGGGATCTAGGACCCATAAACACCTTCCTTTATTCATTCTTCTCACCAACATCCTATTACATTCAAGAAATCTGGAACTCAACATCGAACAAAACATAACATCTTAGAACTTGCATGAAACTAAGAACCTAGCAGAGAACCATAGAAACTCTAATCTCCCAACCCATTACATATTTATATAGAAATCTAGGGCTAAAAAGACTAGTATGTTCATCCCAAAAATAACCCATTACAATGCATGGCCAACTCAACTAACTAGTTGTTCAAAATATTTCTTCTACTTTTCAATCTGCATGTTGCTTTTCTACCATTCTTGTATTTCTAGAACGTCGGGATGTCATCCTTTTGTCATGCTTTGTTCTTTGTCGGCTTTATCATTCTATTTTATTTATTCTCTTTTCTATGTGTTGCATTTCTTATGTGCACTTTCCTCCATTTGTGCATTGTCCTCTTGAATGTGCCTCAGCTACATGCTTTCTATCTTTCTTTCTTCTTCTGTGCACTTTTCCTTAGTATTTTTCCTCAAAACTATATCAAAACTACAAAAATGCAAAATTGTTTCCAAATCTTCGTTTCCAACAGGCCCCCAACACTCACCTATGGCTCGTCTTGAGACACCCAAGCCTGTTGTCTTCTCTTCCATGATGAAATGAAATTTTGAGAGGCAGCCTTTGCTACCTCCATCTCTTTGATGATTTTCGCCTCTGTTGTTGTTACCTCCTCTTCTTCCTGTGCAATCAAGTTTGTCATTTTTTCCTCTTCTTCAATTGTTTCCTACTTGACCTTATCCTAAATCATGGCCAATTCTCTAATGACCCTCAATGCTTCTTCTTGCAGTGGTCCCAGTCTTTGTTGAATAATATTTTGTTGATCCCTCATTCTCTCCACTTCTACCTATGCGTGCCATTGAGCCAAAATGACTGACATACGCTCCACTGGTGGCAGTGTATCTTCCCTTTCTACTTCCTGGTGTGCATTTTCTTGTGATTCTCTTAGCTTGGCCTCTATGGCCTTCATTTCCATATATTCTATCAATTTTTTCCACACCTATGCATTATTCTCACAAAGCTTTGCTCATTCCCCCTCTATCTTCTTAATGTGTGAAAATGTTATGGTTTCCATTATCTCTCTACCTTCGTGCATCTCTGGTGGCATTTTGGGAATGTTACTCAACTATAATTCCTGGATCTACTCTCTAAATCCCTTAATGAATTCACCAATATTTATCACTTTCTCCTCCATAGCAGCTTCTACTACTATGGGGCCTTTCGATACCTCCTTGTATAATTTTTGGATGGCCTCTTATGTATCCTATGCCATGCTTCTGGATTCATCATTTTTCCTTTAACACTTTCATGGCCTTTTCCTCCTATTCCTTGTTTAGTTTATGGTGTGCTTCTTCAAAATAATACTTAGAGTTTCTTCCTTCTCCCTCCTGAAGGCCTCTTCTCGCATGATATCAACCTAAGTCTGGATGGAGACATCAGGGGTCATGTTTCCCATGGTGAAAGCATCTTTTCTATCAGGTGAAATAACTTCGTTAATCCTACTATTCTTTTAATCGTCTTATCTATTGATAATCCACTAATGTTTCTTGAGCACATTATCATTCCCCTCCTCTCCTACTCATCTCGCAATTTCTTGGGCACCAATTTGGGTGTCTTACACAATGCCAATTTCTAGTAAACCTCTCTTTCAATGGGCTCCTGATCCTTTTCCTCCTCATTTATTGGAATGGAGTGTTTGTAACCCCTGAACCTATTACCTCCTCTATTCAAATATATGTGAAAAGTTACGTTGAAAGCAATGTGAGGTATTGTACCTGATACACTCTTAGTGCACAAGTATTTTTCCCTAGCCAACTCCTAGAATGTTTTTTCATCGGTAATATCATGATCCACAAACTTGAGGTTAACAATATTTCCAAGCATAACTCCTTCCCTACTCACCCCATGTGATATCGGTGGAACTGCTAGCGAATCTTTCCCCATTCGTCTTGGGTGATAGGTTCCTTAACTAGTGTCGTGTATGTTCTCTCATAGTTGTATCTCAGATCCATTCTCCAATTCACTATGGTTTTATGTGTTCACTCCTTCTTGTATGCAACAATGATTTACACTTAACAATAGTCCTATTGTTTTTATGCTTTCATGACAACCATACCTATCTCATTCCATATTAAATTCCTTTTCCAATACGTCACCATGGTTGATGATTTGTTACCTAAATTCTCCTTTATTACCAAATTTGTCATGTGATTCTCCCCTCATACTGTCTATATATTATGATTCATAGTGTATTTTACCATTTAATACTTATACGACGTTTTTATAACCTATCACTCCCGCTTCATAACCATCATTTCCGTTATTTAATTCTTTTAATGGTATTTTCATTTCCAAACTGCACACTGGTTCTTTGTTGTTTCATCTCTGTACTTTTTAGTTTGTCTTCTTTGTGTCTTGTCTCTTAAATTGGCACAGTGTTATTATGATTTGTGATGACATTTCCTTCTGTACGAGTTATTATTCCTTGGTACTTGAACACTCTTTTTCTTTTTCTTTTTCCTATATCTACTTTTTATTTAATTTTCTTCCTTTTTCTTTTTTTTTATTTGTTTTTCCTTATTTTTCATGCTTACTATGGTACAAATACTATAATACATGTGTTATGGTGAATCCTAGATTACTGTACACACTTTCAATCATCTCTATAGATTTTTAGCTGAGTTCCATTCAAAATTCCTTCAAATACTTCTCCATTCAAGGTTTCCAACCGCACAACACCTATCTCTGTTACTCGTTGAATAAAAAAGGGTCCTAACCAGTGCATTCTAAACTTTCTCGGATGATGCATAAACTTACTATCACAGAGTAATACTAAATATCCTACTTGAAACTTTTTTTGTTTAATGTGTCTATCATGCCAAGCCTTCTCTCTTTCTTTCTGAACCTACTGATGGAATATTGCGATGAACCACTCTTCCTTAAGATGTACCAACTGTGCCAATCTCTCCTCTATTACACTAGTGTCTGATAGCTCATTGATTGTTACAATGCACATGCTAGGTAGAATAAAATCCATTGGAATTACTACGTCTTTCCCATAGACCAACCTGAAGGGTGTTTATCCTTTAATCTTCTTATGTGTAGTCCTATAAGCCCATAATAATGCAGGAACTCTTAATTCCCAATCATCTTTCCCTACATTGCAAATATTTATCAAGGTGTGCCACCAAGGGGAAATTCAACCTGGGGCGCACATGTTAACCTATAATAAATTGTATTTCATTGTATTAGAGCACATAATATGTAAATAAGTTGGTCCCTTATTATAAAAGGTGAACCTATCTCTAATACAAGAATCTTTTCATTTTCCTAACCTATCTTCTCCCTTTTCTCTCGTTGTTTGATAGTTTCTTTGTTTCTTTGCTTGTTGTTTTTATCTAGGTTGTGCTCAGAAAAGCCAGTGTGCCTTTCTCAATGGTTGCACCTTGGCTTCATGTTTTTGAATGATTCCACCTTTGAGAGTTATCCTATCCCTTTGGCTATTCAATATCTTAGGTGGCATTCATCTTACTGCAAGTTACACAACGCAAGAAGGAGGGGCACACCATCTAGGTTTTGCGCCCTTGCTGGGTTTTACTTTTCAATTGTCGGGAATGAAAGAAGTGTGCCCTCCTCAATGGATGCATTGAGACTCTCCCTTTGGTCTCTAGGACTCATACTGAGATATTCTATCCCTTTGGATAACCTCAGATCATTTTGACATTTTTTTTCATCTATTTTTGCTTCCCCACAATAGTGAGGTGCTCCATCTCATAAATGCGCCCTTCCTGGAGTTTGGGGAAATTGTTGGAAGTTTTTAGATGTGAAATATAAGGGAATAGATCTCCTTCTCAGGTAGATCAATTGTTATAAGAGCTTCAATATCCAAGGAGAAGTATCATATCTTGAGTATGAGCCCAAATGTTTTTAAGTTTTCATGATTTCCAATCCAAATCACACCCTTCTCATGGATTCCTTATCAATACCAGTGGGTGCACAGGTCTCCTAGCCAAAGGGGTGCACAAATCTACACCACCAAGAGAGGAGCTTCATAGATCTATTGGCCTACATATATCTCCCTCTATTTCTTCTCTCCCCCTTTGCTCCAGGGTATTACACACTCTGTTCCCACAACAAAACTTGACACAGATTTTGTTTCAAAGCCATGTTTTTCTTGAATACTTCATTTTGCCTCAAGATGCCTTCTAGAAGAGATCCCTTGCCAGTGGAATCAAACTCCAATACCTCGAATCCTGTACAATATGTTGCCTCTGTCCTTAATGAATTACTAAGAATGCAACAACAAAATAATTCAGATCCCCTCCGTTTGGATACTCGAATCCAACTCCCTAAGTTTGTTGGGAAAATAAATGGAGAAGTTGTGGATTCATGGATTCATAGACTTTACACATATTTGAACACTTTCCCAAGCCTCACTGAAGAAATAAAACTTCAGATTATTTCCTTGCAATTGGAAGGAATTTCCCAAACATGGTGGGATACAAAGCAAGAAAAGACCACATTTGTGGTAGAGATTGGGGATGCTCTAGGATCCTCTGCCTCTCAACCACTCAAATGTTGGGCTCAACTTGGTGAATCCTTGAGAAATTGTTTCTACCCACTTGGATACCTACAATCTTTATGGATCATATGGAACCATCTCTTCCAACTCCCTACACAAGGAGTGTAAGCATACATTTACTACTTTTCCAAGATGTGCATGTTGCTCCACATTCCAGGCTCGGAAGAGGTATTAATATTTAAGTTTATTTATGGGTTATTGGTTCAATTCCATAGGGAAATAGAGTTATTTTAAAATCATACACTAGAAAAAAAAATCATAGAGAAATTGCAATAGAAAGGAAGATAACTCCAAGGGGTCATACTCCTCAATCTCGTCTCAGCCCTAATCCCTTTGTCTCTCAAACACCCACCTCCAATATTTCATCCCACTTTCCATCTACTCATTCTTTGAATCCAAATACTAATGCACCCTGGTGTTCCTTCCACGAGACTAACTCCAACAACACTTCAGATTGTCGAGTTCTCAAATCTCTGAAAACCAACAAAACCTTACTCATTGAGCCTATTGCTTCTCAACCAGTCGAAGATAATGAGGAATTTTCTCTTTAAACCCCACCGAAGTAGATCCCTCTTTGATTTTAATGACCACGAAAGATCCAAACTCATCAACCCAACCCCTCTTCACTCATAAATTCCAAATCAAGAATTCATTGGCTTTACTTATCATGGACAATGGTAGCTAGAAAAAGTTGGTGTCTCAAGCCCTAGTCAATCACCTTCATCTGGTCACTACTCTGCACCCAAAACCCTATCATCTAGGATGGGTTCTGTTAGCAATTATTTTTGTCTTAGGTGCAAAAGCACCCAGGTCTACAGGTTTCTCGGGAAATGCCTAAGCGCAGCGTGGGAGAATCCCTATTTTTCTGGTAGCAAGGCAAGCGAGTGGGCAAAATAGTGTTGGCAGCATCCAAGATCTATTTACAAAGAAGATCGACGGTCATTGGGTTTTCATAGCTACCGAGTTGCCCAAGGTTTAGCACAAGAGGGAGCACCATAGTTCAAATCAGATTTGGGTCGTCTGATCCAACCAGGACAGGTGGCATCCTGTCGGCGTATCGGGTATCGAGAGTCAAGAAGCTCTCCATCCATTGCACTTGAAAGTGTCGATCAACGAAACTCCGAAGCTCCCTTCGAACTAAGCCCAAGATCTCAGCACCAGATCATATCAAGCAAGCGGGTGAAGGGGGGACAACCCCTTTATAATAGAAAATACTATCTGGGCCGTCCATCTGAAGGACGCGCGGCACGCATCCACATCATGACGGAATTCGGGAGTTCGAGCGGAAAGCACTCCTCACCATTTTACATTTCGAAACCCCGAACCTCGATAGTGATGAAAGCACCGAAACTTGGGCCCACAGTATTACCAAGTTAGTTCAGAGCCGTCAAATCAGTGGGGAACACGTGGTGACCATTAGGCCCTCCCGGCATTTCACCCATCGCGACTTTAAAGGAGAAAAATCCTAATCCTTTCTCATCCGTGAACCCAGAAACGCCAAAAGCACTCTGACAGAGAGGTCAAAGGCGCCTAATTAAGATTCAAGAGAGGGGGCACTGTGTTCTCCAGGCACTGATTCATGTGATCTAAATCCTGATGCCAGCTTGAGGATAAACGAAGAAGAGATAAGGTGGTTGAATCCTAGCTTCACTCATTAATTACAGGGTATGGACGTCCCGACTGAAGGTCCACCCGAGATGGTCCTCCGTACTGATTATTTCCATGGAAGCCACGCCGAGTCTCCAACTCGCCAGGGAAGTCTGCACACGCTATCCCGACACTTAATGGCTCAGCTACTCCTCCTGTAGGAGCCATGCACAGTTAAGGTGGCGTCTGACAAAGAATACCCATTCGAATTCGGATGAAAGGACACCAAGTCGTGGATGACTGAGCACGTGACTGTTAGGTGAATTTTCTGAGTATATAGACTCAGTCTTTGTATTTTGTAAAGCATCGATGGTAGAGAAGAGCTCTCGATTGTAAAATTTTAGCGCAGACTCTAGTTCTCTGGTTATGCATCTGTATATGAGATTTCTTGCTTTATGATAGACAGTCTTTCTTACTTCGTCTAATTTTTGTCTCATGCTAAGAGAGTTCATGAATGAATGATTCATGCGGATCATTGCAATTATGTCATGATAAAGGATTTATTTATGCATTATTGTATTCTCTGGTTTTCTGTGTTTGAGCACAAGAAGATATTGTGTTTGGATGCCTTCTTCTATGGTCTGCTGGAAACCTGATGTTGACAACATACCTTTGCATCTCTCTGATATAAGTCTTTCCCCTACTCACCCTTACTACACCTCTCTGTCTGAAGTTCATGCAAGACCTCACCTACCCATGCATTCTTAGCCTAGTTTCAGAGTTCAAACGATATCGTCCGAGTTTACTTCCATTTGATCACTCCTTTTTCTACCCATTACAAACTATCGTGACATAAAACTGATGGGTGTCGGGCTCTGCTCCTACAAGCAATCCAGGAGTGACTTTCGTCACCAACATTTGTGGCGCCATTGTCGGGGACGAAGTTGAAGATTTTCCCTAGGAAGAATGACATTGAGCCTCTGATTCTGAAGGTGCATCAGACATCAGAGCCCTTAAAGATTGCTACTATGCACCTGGCGACTCCACTGTGGCGACTCCATTGTTTCCACTTCATTGTTTCAGCTGTCACTACTGTTAGCAGACTTGAAAGCTGACCCTAAGGAGCTTTCTCGAGAAGGTTTCAGCAGCTGCTTTCTCAACCTGAGAAGCTTCCTGGGGTAATGACAATGTTAAGATCTAGCCTTTGATGGTGGACAAGGACCAGACACACTTGAAGTTGCGCATCTTTCACCTGGCGAATCCATGATTTGAGGATCGATTGGCAACTCCACTGGTTCAATATGGAGAAAATTATGGCTCAAAGGTTTACTTTCTGTAACTTTTCTCAGATAGTTGGTTTCCCTAATGCACTTCCTGATAGAGACCAATGGGAATATTTCCTCCCTAAATTTCATGCAACAAGTTAGGAGGAACCAGCTGAGCATTTACTGGACTTCCATGAGGCTATTCACCGACACAATATCACGTAGGAGGATGTCCGGATTAATCTCTTTAGGTATTCATTGAAGAGAGTTTCTCTTGAATGGTGTTGGTCTCTTCCCACTGCAAGCATCCACTCTTTAACAGGTTTTCATACAGCTTTCAATTCATTTTGTAAAGATTATTTTCCAGCTGATTGTTTGTATGAAAACTGTTGTGAGCATTTTTCTTCGCTTCATGAAGCCTCTGCTGACCCTAAAGACTAGGTCCATGATGAAGCTTTTACTGTGGAGGAAAGCATTTTCCAGGAAAATATAGAGGTGTTGAATGATATTAATTGTGTTATCCCTAGAATGGAAGCATCTGACATTATATCAGATGCCTCTATTCTTTCAGAGATTCATAGAGATAAACATGCCTCTTGTGGAAATTGTGAGTTTATAGAGCAAATGTGGTCCATGGTAGATGGATCACCTGGGTATCGGGTTGAGGCAGATGCTCCTAGATTCCCTGTTTCTGACGACAAAGACCTCCCCATTTTTAAAGAAGAGATGGTTGTGGAGGAGGATTTTTCTCTTTTCCTTCAAGGGGTTTCTCACAATATATTCTTACCTGGGATTAAAGAGAAAAATATTATGTATGGGCAGCCAGAAGCAGCAGGTCCCACTGATCCTGAAACGGAAATTTTTGACGGGATCACTGTTCTGGAGGAGGATCATATCAATGAAGGACAACCCCTTTTTGATATATATTATAGTGATGATGAGCAACAAGCTTATCCTACTTTTGATCACTATAGAGATACTTAAGAGCCAGTCAACAAACATAACCACCCCATGGTCCCTATTTATGATGAATACGAATCGGACATGGGGAAGACCAAACCAGAGGAGCAGAATATTTCATGTCCAGAGCTAGTCAGTGAGCAACCACCGCCCAAGAGTAGCGAGCCTACGTCAGTTGTCCACCATCAACCTGTGCTTATCAGAGATATTCAACCACAGGTGAACAACTGTGTAGCAGAGGAGGGTGTCTGTCACCCATTTTCTGGAACTTGCCACTCATTCTATGACCCTATCTTCAAGTACATGGAGTGGCATTTCCCCTATGCCTTGGAGCTACCCTATTTCATATCAACTCCAGCCTGTAAGGAGGAGTTGAAGAGTGTAACCCCTCTGCTGTCATGGTTACACCATCCGTTGATGATCATCGACAGAAGGAAGCAACTTCTATCCAAACAGTTGCTTGAATGGATATGGTGGAATTTTTCTTTCACCTAGCCCATGTAAAGTGTTTTATTAGCTTAGGCCTATACATAAATAAGATCCTATAAGCATGAACGTTTAGTTTGTTTTGTTTTTATTTTTCAGCCTGTATTTTTAGCAGCAGGATGTTTTGAGCCTGACTCCATAGCCCAACATCAAGGCACTGAAGATGTAGAATGAGTTCTTAGAGAATCACAGGGATGACTCTATCCCACATGGAGCCTAATGTTAGCGATTATTTTTGTCGTAGAGGCAAAAGCACCTAGGTCTACAGGTTGCTCAGGAAGTGCCCAAGCGCAGCGTGGGAGAATCCCTGTTTTTCTGGTAGCAAGGCAAGCAAGTAGACAAAATAGCGTTGGCAGCATCCAAGATCTATTTACAAAGAAGATCGATGGTCATCGGGTTTTCGGAGCTACCGAGTTGCCCAAGGTTTAGCACAAGAGGGAGCACCATAGTTCAAATCAGATTTGGGTCATCCGATCCAACCAGGACAGGTGGCAGCCTGTCGGCGTATCGGGTATTGGGAGTCAGGAAGCTCTCCATCCATTGCACTTGAAAGTGCTGATCAACGAAACTCCGAAGCTCCCTTCGAACTAAGCCTAGGATCTCAGCACCAAATCATATAAAGCGAGCAGGTGAAGGGGGGACAGCCCCTTTATAATAGAAAATACTATCTGGGCCATCCATCTGAAGGACGCACGACACGCATCCACATCATAATGACATTCGGGAGTTTGAGCGGTAAGCACTCCTTGCCATTTTACATTTCGAAACCTCGAACCCCGATAGCACAAAAAGCGCCAAAACTTGGGCCCATAGTATTATCGAGTTAGTTTAGAGCTGTCAAATCAGTGGGGAACATGTGGCGACCATTAGGCGCTCCCGGCATTTCACCCATCGTGACTTTAAAGGAGAAAAATCCTAATCCTTTCTCATCCGCGAACCCCGAAACACCAAAAGAACTCTGACAGAGAGGTCAAAGGCTCCTAATTAAGATTCAAGAGAGGGGGCGTTGTGTTCTCCAGGCACTGATTCATGTGATCTAAATCCCGATGCCAGCTTGAGGATAAACGAAGAAGAGATAAGGTGGTTGAAGCCTAGCTTCACTCATTAATTACAGGGTATGGACGTCCTGCTGAAGGTCCACCCGAGATGGTCCTCCATACTGATTCTTTCCATGGAAGCCATGCCGAGTCTCCAACTTGCCAGGGAAGTCTGCACATGCTAGCCTGACAATTAATGGCTCAGCTACTCCTCCTGTAGGAAACATGCACAGTTAAGGTGGCGTCTAACAAATAATACCTATTCAAATTTGGCTGAAAGGACACCAAGCCATGGATGACTGAGCACGTCATTGTTAGGAAACTTTTTTGAGTATATAGACTCAGTCTTTGTATTTTGTAAAGCATCGATGGTAGAGAAGAGATCCCGATTGTAAAGTTTTACCGTAGACTCTAGTTCTCTGGTTATGCATCTGTATATGAGATTTCTTTCTTTATGATAGACAGTCTTTCTTACTTCATCTAATTTCCGTCTCATGCTAAGAGAGTTCGTGAATGAATGATTCGTGTGGATCATTGCAATTATGTCATGATAAAGGATTTATTTATGCATTATTGTATTCTCTGGTTTTCTGTGTTTGAGCGCAAGAAGATCTTTTGTTTGGATGCCTTCTTCTACGGTCTACTGGAAACCTGATGTTGACAACAGACCTTTGCATCTCTCTGATATAAGTCTTCCCCCTACTCACCCTTACTACACCTCACTGTCTGAAGTTCATGCAAGACCTCACCTGCCCATGCATTCTTAGCCTAGTTTCAGAGTTCAAATGATATCGTCCGAGTTTACTTCCATTCGATCACTCCTTTTTATACCCATTACAAACTATCGTGACATAAAAATGATGGGCGTCGGGCTCTGCTCCTGCAAGCAATCTAGGAGTGACTTCCGTCGCCAACATTTCTGGCGCATTTACGGGGGATGAAGTTGAATATTTTCCCTGGGTAGAATGACATTGAGCCTCTGGTTCTGAACATGCATCAGACATCAGATCCCTTAAAGATTGCTACTGTACACCTGGCGACTCCACTGTGGCGACTCCATTATTTCCACTTCACTATTTCAGCTGTGACTACTGTTAGCACACCTGAAAGCTGACCCTAAGGAGCTTTCTTGACAAGGTTTCAGTAGCTTCTTTCTCAGCCTGAGAAGCTTCCCGGGGTAATGACAATGTTAAGATCTGGCCTTTGATGGTGAACAAGGACCAGACACACTTAAAGTTGCGCATCTTTCACCCGGTGAATCCATGATTCAATGATTGATTGGCGACTCCACTGGTTCGATATGGAGAAAATTCTAGCTCAAAGGTTTGCTTTCTGTGACTTTTCTCAGATAGTTGGTTTCCCTAATGCACTTCCTGATAGAGACCAATGGGAAGATTTCCTCCCTGAATTTCATGCAACAAGTTGGGAGGAACTAGCTGAGCATTTAATGGACTTCCATGAGGCTATTCACCGACACAATATCACACAGGAGGATGTTCGGATTAAGCTCTTAAGGTATTCATTGAAGAGAGTTTCTCTTGAATGGTGTCGGTCTCTTCTCGCTGTAAGCATCCGCTCTTTAACAGGTTTTCATACAGCTTTCAATTCATTTTGTAAAGATTATTTTCCAGCTGATTGTTTGTATGAAAACTATTGTGAGGATTTTTCTTTGCTTCATGAAGCCTCTGCTGGCCTTGAAGACTAGGTTCGTGATGAAGATTTTACTATGGAGGAAAGCATTTTCCAAGAAAATATAGAGGTGTTGAATGATATTAATTGTGTTAGCCCTAGAATGGAAGCATCTGACATTATATTAGATGCCTCTATTCTTTCAGATATTCATAGCGATCAACATGCCTCTTGTGGAAATTGTGAGTTTATAGAGCAAATGTGGTCCATGGTAGATGGCTCACCTGGGTATCGAGTTGAGGCAGATGCTCCTAGGTGCCCTGCTTATGACGATGAAGACCTCCCCATTTTTAAGGAAGAGATGGTTGTGGAGGAGGATTTTTCTCTTTTCCTTCAAGGGGTTTCTCATGATATATTCTTACCTGGGATTAAAGAGAAAAGGATTATGTATGGGCAGCCAGAAGCAGTAGGTCCCACTGACCCTGAAACGAATTTTTTTGACGAGATCATTGTTCTGGAGGAGGATCATATCAATGAAGGACAACCCCTTTTTGATATATATTATAGTGATCATGAGCAATAATCTTATCCTACTTTTGATCACTATAGAGATACTGAAGAGCCAGTCAGCAAACAGAACCACCCCATGGTCCCTATTTATGATGAATACGAATCGGACCTAGGGGAGACTGAACCAGAGGAGAAGAATATTTCCTGTCCAGAGCCAGTCAGCGAGCAGCCACCGCCCGAGAGCAGAGAGCCTACGTCAGTTGTCCACCATCAACCTATGCTTATCAAAGATATTCATCCACGGGTGAACAAATGTGTAGCAGAGGAGGGTGTCTGTTACCCATTTTCTGGAATTTTCCACTCATTCTATGACCCTGTCTGCAAGTACATGGAGTGGCATTTCCTCTATTCCTTGGAGCCTCCCTATTTCATCTCAACTCCAGTCTGTAAGGAGGATTTGAAGAGTGTAACCGCTATGCTGTCATGGTTACACCATCCGCTGATGATCATCGACAGAAGGAAGGAGCTTCTATCCAGGAAGTTGCTTGAATGGCTATGGTGGAAGTTTTCTTTCACCTAGCCCATGTAAAGTGTTTTATTAGCTTAGGAATGTACATAAATAAGCTCCTTTAAGCATGAACGTTTAGTTTGTTTTGTTTTTATTTTTCGGCCTATATTTTCAGCAGCAGGATGTTTTAAGCCTGACTCCATAGCCCAACAGCAAGGCACTGAAGTTGCGGAATGAGTTCTTAGAGCATCACAGGGACGACTCTATCCCCCATGGAGCCTAATGTTAGTGATTATTTTTGTCTTAGACGCAAAAGCACCCAGGTCTACAGGTTGCTCAGGAAGTGCCCAAGCTCAGCGCGGGAGAATCCCTGTTTTTCCGGTAGCAAGGCAAGCGAGCAGGAAAAATAGCATTGGCAACATCCAATATCTATTTACAAAGCAGATCGATGGTCATCGGGTTTTCGGAGCTACCGAGTTGCCCAAGTTTTAGCGCAAGAGGGAGAACCATAGTTCAAATCAGATTTGGGTCATCCGATCCAACCAGGACAGGTGGCAGCCTATCGGCGTATCGGGTATCGGGAGTCATGAAGCTCTCCGTCCATTTCACTTGAAAGTGTCGATCAACGAAACTCCGAAGCTCCCTTCGAACTAAGCCCAGGATCCCAGCACCAGATCATATTAAGTGAGCGGGTGAAGGGGGGAAAGCCCCTTTATAATAGAAAATACTATCTGGGTCATCCATCTGAAGGACGCGCAGCATGCATCCACGTCATGACGACATTCGAGAGTTCGAGCGATAAGCACTCCTCGCCATTTTACATTTCGAAACCCCGAACCCCGATAGCTCCGAAAGTGCCGAAACTCAGACCCATAGTATTACCAGGTTAGTTCAGAGCCGTCAAATTAGTGGAGAACATGTGGTGACCATTAGGCCCTCTCGACATTTCGCCCATCGTGATTTTAAAGGAGAAAAATCCTAATCCTTTCTCATACGTGAACCTCGAAGCACCAAAAGCACTCTGACAGAGAGGTCAAAGGCACCTAATTAAGATTCAAGAGAGGGGGTGTTGTGTTCTCCAGGCACTGATTCATGTGATCTAAATCCCGATGCCAGCTTGAGGATGAACAAAGAAGAGATAAGGTGGTTGAAGCCTAGCTTCACTCATTAATTACAGGGTATGGACGTCCTGGCTGAAGGTCCATCCGAGATGGTCCTCTGTACTGATTATTTCCGTGGAAGTCGCGCCGAGTCTCCAACTCGCCAGGGAAGTATGTACACACTAGCCCGACACTTAATGGCTCAGCTACTCCTCCTGTAGGAGCCATGCACAGTTAAGGTGGTGGCGTCTGACAAAGAATACCCGTCTGAATTCGGCTGAAAGGACACAAAGCCATGGATGAATGAGCACATCGTTGTTAGGCAAATTTTCTGAGTATATAGACTCAGTCTTTGTATTTTGTAAAGCATCGATGGTAGAGCAAAGCTATCGATTGTAAAGTTTTAGCGCAGACTCTAGTTCTCTAGTTATGCATCTGTATATGAGATTTCTTGCTTTATGATAGACAATATTTCTTACTTCGTCTAATTTTCGTCTCATGCTAAGAGATTTCATGAACGAATGATTCATGTGGATCATTGCAATTATGTCATGATAAAGGATTTATTTATGCATTATTGTATTCTCTGGTTTTCTGTGTTTGAGCGCAAGAAGATCTTGTGTTTGGATGCCTTCTTCTACAGTCTACTGGAAACCTGATGTTGACAACATACCTTTGCATCTCTCTGATATAAGTCTTCCCCCTACTCACCCTTACTACACCTCACTGTCTGAAGTTCATGCAAGACCTCACCTGCCCATGCATTCTTAGCCTAGTTTCAGAGTTCAAACGATATCGTCCAAGTTTACTTCCATTCGATCACTCCTTTTTATACCTACTACAAACTACCGTGACATAAAACTGATGGGCACCGGGCTCTGCTCCTGCAAGCAATCCAGGAGTGACTTCTGTCGCCAACAGGTTCAAAAGGATGGTCCTCATCTATTGGTATCTCAACGCTGCATGGTCACCTTTTCCATAGGCCAATTTAAAGACATTGTCATTTGTGATGTCTTGCCATTGGATTGTTCTGACTTACTTCTGAGACTATCCTACCAAGCCCAAAGAAATGCCATTTATATGGCTAAACCCCTCCATTATAAACTTACAAAGGATGGCCACACCTATATCCTAACGGAAGAAACACCCAAAACCAATTCTACCAAAGAAAAAATCCCTCATATCCATCTAAATCAATGTGTCTCTCTTTGTTTGGTGTGCCCAATACCACCAAACAATACTACACATCCAATTCCCGAATAAATGACTCCTCTACTGCAAGAATTTTCTGATGTTTTCCATACTCCTACGGGCCTTCCCCCTTCTCGCCATATAGACCATTCTATTCACCTCATATCAGGGTATTCCTTACCAAATGCACCCACTTACCGGTTGGCCCCACGAGAAATAAAGTAAATGGAGAAGCAATTGACCAACCTCATCAACTCCGGTCACATTCAACCATCATCTTCTACCTGTTCTTTTTCTGCCTTTGTAATCCTGAAAAGAGACACCTCAGAAATGCACCTTATCATTGATTATCGAGCCCGTAACAAAGCCACAGTAAAGAACCGTTACCCCCTACCCCATATTGAGGAGTTACTTGACACCCTCAAAACAAATAACTAGTTCATTAAATTAGATTTGATAGAGGGCTACTATCAGGTTCAAATGAACCTAGATGATGTGTGGAAGACAACTTTTAAGACCAAATTTGATATTTATGAATGGAAATTCATGCCCTTTGTCCTGACTAATGCACCAGCCATGTTCATGTGACTCGTCAATGATATCTTCAAAAAAAATTTGGGTCACATTGCGGTCATCTACTTATATGACATTTTTCTCTTTAGTAAGACATGGGACACCCACATGGAGCATGTCCACCAAGTTCTCTAAATACTCAGAGAGGACATGTTACAAGTCAAGGAAAAAAGTCCTATTTTGGCCAAAGGTCAGTTCCTTATCTCGGCTTCATGGTAGACTCATAAGGTATTCAACCAGATCTGACCCACATCCAAGCCTTAAAGCAATGGCCACAAACTTCATCAGCCAACGAGATAAAAATATTCCTGGGTGGTATCAATTTTTATCGTAAGTTTATTCTGCATTTTTCTCAGATTTCTCGTCTTTTACATCAGCTATCTAACAATCATTCCACCTTTATTTGGACTAACAAAGCTACCAACCACTTTTTTCATCTCAAGGAGGCATTATTCTCATCTCCAGTATCACATTTTCTAGACCTCTCTCAACCATTTGAGATTGAGTCAAATGCCTCACAATATGCCATTGGTGTCGTGCTTAAACAATGAGGCCACCCCATTGCTTATCACTCAGAAATGCTTTCCAAGGATAAGAGAAATTATAGTACTTATGACAAAAAAATTTACATCTTGGTCCAAGCTCTCAAGAAATTGTGTCATTATTTGTTGGGAAAAGAGACTATTCTACATACATACCATCATCCGTTGATTTTCATTAATTCACAATCTAATATTTAGGAGAAAAGGCATCTTAAATGGGCATCCTACATTCAATGATTTCATTTGGTAATCCGATATAAGAAGGGAACTTCTAATAAAATGGTTTATTTACTTAGCAAGCCATCAACTCCAATTCTCCCAATTTTAGAGGTGTGTTGTGCTAATTATGATACATGGAAAGATCAATATGCTACTGACCAGGAATTTCAAGAGATTTGGGTTTCCTTACATAGTCCCATGATTATCAATCAAAATCCATTCTTGGACTACACCATCTGGGATGGATGGCTCTACAAATTAAACTTTCTTTGTGTTCCACACTCAAATGATCATCTCTTTCTCATTAAATAAGCTCATGCATCAACCTATGGTGGCCACTTTGGTACCACAAAGACTATCCAACATCTACAACACCATTTCTATTGGCCTTCTATGCAACCCCAATTTGATAAATTCATCAGAGCTTGTGCATTATGTTCCTAATCGAAGCCATCCAATGGAAAGCATGGCTTATACCATCCATTGACTCTGCCTTCTCGGCCCTAGGATTCAATCTCTATGGATTTATTAAGCGGACCACCCACCACCCAAAAGAAACATGATGCAATCTAGGTAGTGGTATGTCATTTTAGTAAAATGGATCTTTTCATTCCATGCACAAAGACTAATACATCAACAAAAACAACGAAGTTGTATTTCCAACATGTATGGCCACATTTTGGCCTACCAAGCAACATCATTTCAGATAGAGACTCACGCTTCCTCAACACAATTTGGAAGACCATCTGGGAACTACTGAGATGTCAACTAAATTTCTCTATCACCTTCCATCCTCAAATGGATGGCCAAATAGAGGTAGTAAACCAGGTATTGGTACATACTCTATGAAATCATTTTGGGCGCAACAAATAGTGGGACAACTAATTACATATTCTGCAACATAGCTACAACAAGGCCACACACTCTTCTATTGGGTTCTCTCAGTTTGAAGTATGTTTAGGCTTACAACTAGCATCAACAACCAAGATTCCCCTCACTTTGGATCCCCAAGGTATTGTGCATCAGCGAAAAGAACAACACGCATCCCACTGGTTTCTTCAACAAATTGCACAACGACACATTGACATAACAACAACACCAAAAGTAGCTCAATATCATGCAAATAAAAGTCATGAAAAACAAAGGACCTCCATGTCCTTTCATCCTGGAGATAGAGTCTAATTACATTTGGATAATAAAGGCTTCAAAGGATAGCATCTTAAACTTCTTCCAATTATATATGGCTTTTATACCATTCTAGAAAAGATTGGGAATAATGCATATCGATTGGATCTTCCCCCCCCAAATCGGGATACACAATTTCATCAATGTCAACCATACAAATTTGTTTGATCCTCCCCTCTTGGAGGAACTAGTTAAAATTACACACCCGGTGGACAATATCCCAGACTTTCAACTCCCCTTTCCCAAAGACACACTACTTGACACCAGGACTCATTCTACAAGGCATTAGGCCTACACCGCCTACCTTGTGGCACACCATGGAAAAAATCTAGCTCAAGCAAAGTGGATGATAGTTAAAGTGGTGCACCATCTCTTTCCTCATCTTCTCATGGAAGCCGGGATGCTTCCATATCTAAACATGGAGGAATCGGGCCACCAAGGGGAAAGTCAACCTGGGGCGCACATGTTAACCTAGACTAAGTTGTATTTCATTGTGTTAGAGCACATAATATGTAAATAAGTTGTTCCCTTATTATAAAAGGTCAACCTATCTCTAATACAAGAATATTTTCATTTTCCAAACCTATCTTCTCCCTTTTCTCTTGTTGTTTGATAGTTGCTCTGTTTATTTGCTTGTTTTTTTTATTTGGGTTGTGCTCAGAAAAGCCAATGCACATTTCTCAATGGTTACACCCTGGATTCAAGTTTTTGAATGATTCCACCTCTGAGAGTTATCCTATCCCATAGTTTATTCAATCTCTCAGGTGGCATTCCTCTTACTGCAAGTTACACAAGGCAAGAAGGAGGGGCACACCATCTAGGTTTTGCACCCTTGCTGGGTTTTTATTTTCAACTGTCGGGAATGAAAGAAGTGCACCCTCCTCAATGGCTGCACTGAGAATCTCCCTTTGTTCTCTGGGACTCATAATGAGATAGTCTATCCCTTTGGCTAACCTCAGTCCATGACAACATTGGTTTTCATCTATTTTTGCTTCCCCACAATAGTGAGGCGCTCCATCTTAGAAATGCACCCTTCCTAGAGTTTGGGGAAACTGCCGAAAGTTTTTAGATGTGCAATCTAAGGGACTATATATCCTTCTAAGGAATATCCCAAGGCATTATCCAAGATATTATTAAAAGCATCCACTGTTCCCTTGGCCTGAGGGCGATATGGGGTACTCTTTTTGTCATGAATATGGAACTCCTCGGTCATTGTTGTAATTTTATTGTTCAGAAAGTGTGTACCTTGATCTCTAAGTAATATGCACAAACATCCAAACCTTATGACTACATTCTAAAAAAAAACCAATGCAACAGTCTCTGCAGTGTAGTATGTAACTGGGTCATCTTCTGCCCACCTTGTCAAATACTTTGTTGCAGTAATGATGTACCTTTCCCCTAATATTCTTTCTTGTGGGTTGATTGGCTGCACAAAGTCTTTGGCACATTTCTCAAATTCTTGCAACGTAACATGTGGGTTCAAAGGCATTTCATCCCTCCTATATGGATTTCCCACTCTTTGGCATACATCGCATGACTGATAATAGTCCTTCACGTCTTTATGAAGTGTAGGCCACCAAAGCCCCACACACAAAATATTTTTTCCAGTTTCTCTCCTTGCATAATGTTCTCCAAAAATTCCATCATGCACTTTTTCAAGTATCATTGGCCTTTCATTTTCCAGCACACAACGTCTCAATATTCTATCTACACCCAAATTTTATAGATTCCATGCAATCAACTGATAATTTGTTTCTTTCACTACTAGTTGTTTATTTTGCGCTACGGTCATCTCGGATGAAGCTATATCTGTACTTAGAAACTGTGCAATGTACAATAAGTAACATCCACCATATCTACTATAAATAATTGCACATATGGGAAGATATCATCTAACTTGATTACATCTTCTCTTGAAAATATGCACGATAGATAATATGGTTCTGCATTCAGCTTCCCTGGTTTCAGTACAACCTCAAAATCATATTCCTGAAATAATAATATCCACCTGCATATTCTCTACCCCCAACACTCTTTTGTTGACTAGGTATTTTAATGCAGAAAGGTATGTATACATCTTAAAGTGAGACTCCAATAGATAGTTCCTAAATTTATATAGTGCATAGACCATTTCCAATCCTTCTCTACTATAGACAACTTCCTACTTGCAAAATAAATTGGGTGATCCATTTCTCCTTCCTCTGGTTGGGATAGTATTGCACCCAACTCTATGGACAATGCATATACATGTACATGGAACTCTTTGTCCTACTCTGGAAACATAAAAATCAATGCAGATACCAGTTTCTATTTCAAGGTGTCTAACCCCTTTTGACAGTCCTTATTCCATTCAAACTTTGCTTCCTTCTTCAGTAACGTTTCCATTGGTGTTGTCATCTATGCATATCCTTTGATAATTTTCCTATAATAACCTATATCACCCAACGTTTCCCTTAGATGTCTAACTGATGTAGGCAGTTCTAACTCTAGAATGATTGTGATCTTATATGGATGTACTAATAGTCCCTGTTTTCACACTACATGTCCCAACATAATTCCAAGTGGTGCGTAAAAGATACACTTCTTTAAATTCAACGAAATATGACACTTCCTGCATTGATCCAACATGAGCCTAATAACTTCTATATGATCCTTCAGTAGACTAGACACTATACAATCCTCCAAGTAGACTTCTAGGAACTTATGGATGAACTCCTTAAATGTTGCAATCACTACCCTGGAAAACACCACAGGGGCATTCTTCAATCCAAATGGCATAATTGTATACTGATAACTCCCCCATTCCATCACAAAAGTGATCTTGTGCCGATCCTCCTGTGCTATTCTTATCTAATGGTACCCATAGAATCCACCTGTGAAAGAATAAGTATTCTAGCCTCCTACGTTCTCCAATACCACATCCGTGAACGGTGTTGGGAATGGGTCATGTAAGCACACATCATTCAACCTCCTTAGATCCACGTCGACCCTGATTCCTCTTGTCTTATGGTCCTACACCACCATTTGGATAATCCACTCAGATTCTTCTACCGATTCGATGATTCCCACATCCAACATCCTTTCTATTTCAGCCTTCACTTTTTCCTTATACCTCGAATTTAACCTGTAAGGCCTCTAGCACACTGGCTAAGTTCCTGGTTTCAGTGAAATATTCATCTCACCTAAGTCTCCTTCTATTCCCTTCATCTCTAAAAATTTCGTTGGAAATAGGTCTTTATATTCCGTAGAAATTCTGCAATATTCTCAACTCTCTCATCATTCCAATAATCTTCTATCTATGAAAACTTGGTATTCTCTGTCATCCAAGTGTTTACCTTCTTTGTATTTATAGGTTGTGTATATGTGGAAGATTCAAGATCTGGTCCTTCTACTTCTAGTTGTCATTTTGTCTCAATTACTTGTGCATTCCTTAGATCCACTTCATCATACTCTTCCTTAGCCACATTATAACACTCCAATAGCTCATGTACAACCATCTTGTCTCTATGTGCACTGCATACTAGTACCTCCATTGTCTCTTCTTCCGAGAAGATATTCATTTGAATCACCTGTAGTGTTGAATTTATTGATGGAAATTCATGCTCAAATGTAAATTTGATTTGAACCTCAGATTGTTCTACCAGTTTGATGATTCCCACATCCAACATCCTTTCTATTTTAGCCTTCACTTTTTCCTTATACCTCAAATTTAACCAGTAAGGCCTCTAGCGCACTAGCTTAGCTCCTTGTTTCAATGGAATCTTCATCTCACCGAAGTCTCCTTCTATTCCCTTCATCTCTAAAAATTTTGTTGGAAATAGGTCCTGATATTCTCACAGTAAGTCTGCAATCTTCTCAACTATCTCATTGTTCCAATAATATTCTATCTGTGCAAACTTGGGATTCTCTGTCATCTCAATGTTTACCTTCCGTGTCTTTATAGGTTGTGTATATGAAGAAGATTCGATATCTGGTCCTTCTACTTCTCTTTCTCCTTCTGTCTCGGGTACTTGTACATTCCTTAGATCCTCTTCATCATACTCTTCCTTAGCCACATTATAACACTCCAATAGCTCATGTACAATCATCTTGTCTTTATGTTCACTACATACTGGTACCACCTCCATCGTCTCTTCTTTTGAAAATCTCTTTGTTTGAATCGCTTGTAGTGTTGAATATATTGATGGAAATTTGTGTTCAAATGTAAATCCAATTTGAACCTCTGGACCATTTCTTCCCATTTTTTTGTCTCCCTGTGCATCTCCAATTCGAAATACCAGTTCTTCAGAATTTGAGCCAGTGTTTATATAAATTTTTGCATCCACTTTGTTTCTGGTACTAAACTCCAAAATGCCCTGCACTGTTCCACATGAACCACTGGATCACTCTCCCCTATATAATTTTACGGACTATTTTCTTTCTCAATGCCAAACCATATTTGCATTAGTATGTTGCACTGTGACTAATATTCCATTCCCTCTCTATGTGCCGCCCACCATATGGTTGGAGTAACTTTTAATACAACATCTAGAGATAACAACCTTTCTTGTTCAGGTACCTGCAACTCAAATTATTTTACAAGCATGATTATATCAGTTAATCTATCATACCTGGGTAGATCTCATAGCTTTGTACCAATCTAGTGTAAGGATCGAGTTATGAAAGCACATCGTCTAGTTGACACTTCATGCATTCTCCACTGCCAATTCCCTAGACCTCCTTCTGAGTTTGATGCACATGAACTGATGCTCCTCTATCTCAATGCACCATCCATTCTCGTATTGACATAATCCTCCATCAACGCATTCATGTTATATAATTTTTCAATGTCATTCCTTATTGTTGGATCCATGTAATATATTTTTCCTTCTGATGGGTCCAAGGGTGTAGTAACTTTCAAATATCCAACTTCAAATATCATCTTCCTCCTCTTCAAGTTGATAATATCTTGGCTATCAAAATCCCATTCCAATCCCATTAGTGTTGGATATGGTTGATTGTCATCCATGATCTCAATAACTTCAAAGTATGTCACACTATGCACCCCATCAATGTTCATAGGTACTCTTGTCAAACACCCAATCGAGATTATTTTTTGTTTATTCGTGAGCCTTAGCTAAACAAGAGACCATATTAATTGGGGTTTTCCCATCATATCCCATGTATGCTTAGGTAAAACACTCACATCATACCCTAATTCCAAGATAACATTATCCACATCATATTCTCCAATACGCTCACTAAATCTAAATTCTCCATTGGTTCTCTTCTTGCGCAGTACTTGATTTACCATCCTTTATTCAACAACAATTTCCCTTCCTCTTGTACAATGATCAATCATGTCATACAGTGTACTCAACAATGTTTCATCCTTCATTATCTCTATACAACTCCTCATGAATTATGTTGGCATACTTACCTTTCCCATTGTCTTCTATGGCATAGCGTAATCTTCTACACAAGGTGCAAATGATGTTGATGCTCCCCAATCCACTATGAGTACTTATTTTATTTCTTTCTGATATGTCTCCTTCTCTCATTGAGGATCAAAGTATGCCACAGACCTTGTTGACTTCCTTACCCATTGTTCATTCTTCTTTGCTTCATTTTTCATATCAACACTTGTTCAAGCTCCTCCACATGTAACAATTTCTACTCTTGTTCCTTCATTGCGTCTTTCAGTTGATCTTTTGCACATTTAGATTCATATTTTGGCTCTAGTCACCTCTGGCTTGCCATTTCGTAACTATTTGGGGACAGTATTCTATCAAGTGATCCAGTGCTCTACAATATGTCCATGTTGTACACGAATTCTTGCAGTCACGGGCCAAGTGTATAGGTTGACTACAACTATATCATATAATTGGTCCTCTTCCTCCTCTACCAAAATTTCCTCTACCTCAGCCTCTGCCAAATTTTCCTTTGTTCCCTTCATTGAAACCTTTTTTATTGTTATATTGAGAAAAATTATCATCTGCCGCAACATTCTCTTCCTAGATCCTGTACATATCCGATCTGCACTCCCTCATTAAGTTGAACACACATAAATCCTTCTCTTCATGTGCTACAAACTTTCCAAAATTTCAAAAAACGTTCTTTGGCATACTCTGATACGTTTGTAGTAATGGAAACTCAGTTGGGTTATGGCCCCATTTCTTACATAGCTTTCAATATCCTTCTATAGGTAATAGGTTCGACGCTCATTTCGCTAAATATTTTGCTAATGCTAGGCATTCACTCTTGTGGTGGCCTTTAGTACTACATTTTGTACACTAGATTTTCTCACATTTATACTTTCCCTTTATCAGTTCTTGCAGTTGAATTGTCAATGCATCTAACTGCATCTAAACCTACACCATTCCTCCACTCTCTCCCAAAGGAGATGATTCTAATTTCATTTCAATTTCTAGTGCCTTGGGTTGCAGTGCAACCTTCTATTGGATCAATGGTCTATGAATGGGTGGTAGAATCCCTACAATTAACCGTTCTTGGTGTTGTTGATATGCAATATGGAATCCAATATACCCATCACATCCTTAAATATCTAGTCATAATCCCATACAAACTTTGTTTGTACCTATTTAATCTTCTTCAGTTCTATGATTTACTGCGACTCTCACTTTGGATTCTTGAATTCCTTCAGTAGTGCTTGCTTAATATCTACCAAAGTCCTAGCATGTCCTATAGGCGTGGTTCTCTGCAAATTCATATACCATACTAGTGCACAACCTCTAAATGTTTTCTCTAACTTATTAATCTTCAGAGCTTCATCCTGTACGTTCTTTGCGGCCCAAATTGTTTTGCAAAATAATATATGTTGTTATGGATCCTCTAACCCCACTCCTTGGAACTCAGGAAGTCTAAGAGGATTATCTACCCCTGCCATGTTTTTTTGTGTAGTCCCTCCTCTTAGTGATCTTGGTTGACTGTGATTCTAACTCTGTGAACTACTTCCACTTCTCTTACTGCTACTACTCGGTCCTCCTTTTCTAACTACAATTGTTTTTGAAAAATCATCAACCATTATTTCTAATTTTGGTGAAGCACACAAGGTTGTGGATTCGATACAGGATCTTGTCTGAGTAGGACTTACTTTTTCTTGTATTATTGGAATGGATTGAAACTCCTCTTATCCTCCTCCTATGTATGGTACCTCCATGATTCAGAATAGTGAGAAATGATCTCTCCTTTTTGTCTCACTGCGTGACTCTCCTTTCTCAACCCCAGTTGTTTTCCTCTTGTACCTCATTCCTATGTGAAACTCTCTCTAAAACCGTATTCCTCCTCTAGTATATCCTCTTCTTGAATACCCAGTCCCTCACCGTCTCTTTCATCTCCATCCTCTCAAATGGTCCTCCTATCATCCCTCAATTCCCCTATGTGTGTGAACCCCTTAGCAATCAGATTCCATTATCATTACATGTTTTTCACATAATAACATATTTATCCACGTACCTAATGATTTTAAGAACCTCCCGTGTAGACCTTTAAAAAAGTCCATTTCTGTGATATTGTATGATTGAATACAATCTACTTCAAATTCTATAACATAACCTCCTAGTATGATGTCCAACCAAAAATCAATTGCTCGAGTAGCTGGGTTACTTACAAAATTTAGTTGTCTTACCAATTTAGGAGTCCAATTCCTCATCGGTGTATCTTCAAGTTTTCTCCACTAATCATTATAGCCACTTAGTCATAATATGGAAATTCACCAAATAAAATTTCATGCAAATCTGTGAACACATACCTTTGCATCCATTGCTTGTCACTCATCCAGGGGTTTATTTTCTGTCATCGAGAAAAATCCATTTCCTTCCCTTCCAAACATTCTGAGATCTCCTTCATATTCGGCCTCCAAAACATCGCCTTAATCACAAATTCCCAGTCCCGGTAATAAAACTATTTTTTGGTGCGACTATGTGGAGGTTGTGAGACCATAGGTTTGGTTTATCTATCACCAAAAAAATCCACCAAACGCAAGTCCTTTCAACATCATCTTCTTGCATAGATGAAGTCTCACCCAAGGTATCTATTGGGATTGCAAGAACCAAGCTTCTGCAATAGTAAGAGAATGGGAGGAAAACATGCGATTCATTCTTTCTTATTTCATCTATGCGCATAATTTTGTTCTATTTGGTATTAACTTAATTATGATTCAGAATCCTATAGTCATCATATTCCAGGTTATTACATAGATTCGTTACTATCACAATCATGAACATTGCACAATATTTAACCATAAGACAAATCTATTACATGAAGAATAAAAATAGAATTCATAAGTACACATAGAAAGATAGACAACACACAATTCAGTATCATCTCTTTAACTTTCCTTTATTCTTCTTCTCACTAACATCCGGTTACATTTAAGAACTCTAGAATTCTACATCAAAAAACAAATAACATCAAAGAACTTGAATGGAACTGAGAACCTAACAGAGAACCATAGAACCACTAATCTCCTAACCCATTACATATTTATATAGAAATATAGGGCTAAAAACCCTAATTTGTTCATCCCAAAAATACCCTATTACAATGCATGGCAAACTCAGTTAACTAGATGTTTTACATATTTATTCTTCTTTTCAATAGGCATGTTTATTTTCTATTGTTCTTCTATTTCTGTAATGTCAATCTTTAATCCTTCTGCCATGCTTTATTCTGTATCAAATTTATCCTTCTATTTTCTTTATTATCCTCTTTGTACGTTGTCTTGCTTTTGTGCACTGTCCTCCTTGATGCGCCTCAACTGCATGCTCTCTAGATTTACTTCTTCTTTTGTGCACTTTTCCTTTACTTAGTATTTTTCCTCAAAACTACATCAAAACTACAAAACTGCAAATCTATTTCCAAAGTTTCCTATCCAACATGAGGCTTGGCTATTGGAAATGAAGAAATATTTTTATCCCTCTAGAGTAGAAACAATAATTTCAACCTACCACTTGTAAGTAAAGGCATCCATGTAGTGGGATCATATTAAACAAGAAAAACAACTTGATGAGAGGAACGTCTCATGGAGGGAGTTCAAAGGATATTTCCAAGAAAAATATTTTTCTGACCATTATTGTGAGAGGAAGATGAAAGAGTTCTTTGAAATCAAGTTGGGAATCATGACAATGGATGGGTATGATAAGAGGTTCTTTGAGTTGTTGAAGTCTGTGGACTTCATAAAGGATGAGAAGGTAAAAATACAAAGGTTTCCAAGTGGGTTACTCTCTTTATACAGTGACAAGATACAATATGATAACCCCATGACGTTGCAGGAGGCCATAAGGAGAGCAAGACATCTTTATGAGCATAGCAGAAGGAGGTTAGTCTTCCAAAATAATTGGAATGACAAAATGAAGGGTAAGAAAGAGAAAAATAGTAAATTATTTAAGCCACCCTTTTTCAAGAACAACTCCCAAGCAAATCAATAAGAAAAGTCAACCCAAAATGAGAAAAATGAAATAAATTCTTTTGGGAAAAGGCCAAGGTAGAAGCTTGTACAATGTTGGGAACGTGGGGGAAATAACTTATATAGGGACTACCCTCACAAAGGTGAAAAAATGAATATTGTTCACAACATTCAATAGGATGAAATAGTTGAATACATGGAAAGACGCATGCCAAGGATTTATGCAGCCTTGGAAAACAAGCAAGCAGAGTATCAATCCCCCGTTATTGAAGTGGAAGGTAAGATTGATAGCCAACCCATATCAATTTTAATTGATTCTATAGATATCCATAGTTACATAAACTCTAACATTATTTAAATATTTCACTTGCAAAGGAGAAATCTTAAGAAATCTTGGTTAGTTCAGTTAGCCACACGGGATAAGAGAAAGATCAATGAGTTGGTTAAATATTGTCCAATAGAAATGAATGGACTCGGTACAAAGGTAGATGTGAACATCATACCCTTGGGTTCATATTATTTTCTAATTGTCATGTATTGTTTTGAGAAACAACATGTTGTCCTAGACTATTACAATAAGACAATAACTTGTCTTGATGAGGAAGGGCAGCAAGGAAAAATTCAAGGCATCCCAAGAGCTGTAGTTATTAGAGAAATATCATCCATGCAGCTAAAAAAGTGTTTCAGAAAAGGATGTAAAATTTGTGTATACCATATGGAAGAGGCAACCATAGATAAAGTGGTAAGTATTGAAGAGCACGTGGTATTGAAATATTTTGAATATGTTTTTTGGGAGATTATGGGATTGTCACCAAAGAGAGACATTGATTTCTCTATTGATTTGGTGTCAGGAGATTCCCTAGTGTCCGAAAAACCTTATAGAATGGGAACACCATAATTAAAATAATTGCAAATGCAACTTGAAGCATTTTTAAATAATAATTATATACACCCAAGTGTGTCACCTTGGGGGGCCCCAATTATTTTTGTGAAGAATAAGGATGGAACCTTAAGGCTATGTATTGATTTCAAGTAGCTAAATAAGGTCACAATAAGAATAAATATCATTTTCCAAGGATCGATGATCTCTTTGACCAGCTGAAAGGTGAAAGAATATTTTCCAATATTGATTTGAGATTAGGTTATCATCAAGTGGGGATAAAATAAGAGGACATTAGTAAGACAACATTTAGAACAAGATATGGGCATTATGAATTTACAATAGTGTCATTTGGACTATCAAATTCCCCAATTGTTTTTATGTGTCTGATGAATGGAGTGTTCAGAGAATACTTGGACAAGTTTGTGATTTTTTTCTTGGATTATATTCTAATTTATTCCAAGACAGAATAAGAACATGAGAAACATTTAAGAATGGTTTTGCAAGTTTTGAGAGAACATAAGTTGTATGCCAAAACAAGTAGCTGAATCTTTTATCAGAAGAAGATTCACTACTTGGGGCACATTATTTCAGCAAATGGAATAACAAGTGATCCTAAGAAAATAGAGGCCATTAGAGGATGGCCAACACCAAGAAATGTAACAGAGGTCAGCTATTTTATGGGTCTTGCAAGGTATTATCGAAGATTCATAAAGGGGTTTTCAAAGATTTCATGCCCAATCACTTCTTTGCAAAATAAGGGAGTGAAATTTGAATGGACTCCCAAATGTGAAGAAAATTTTCAATAGTTGAAAGGAATTTTGATAGGTGCTCCAATCTTAAATATTGTCAATCTGAATGGAGATTTTTTTGGTATGAACAAGTGCATGCAAGGAAGGGCTCGGTGGAGTCCTCACTCAAAAAGAGTATGTAGTATGCTATGATTCTATAAAACTAAAGGAGCATGAAAGAAGACATGGTTTTAAGGATGGTTATTTATTTTAAAATGTAGAAACCTTGGTGAATCTTACTAATCCTTCATATGCAAACTATAAAATGTTTGGCGATACTTTTGTAAAAATATTCAAATTTCTAAGGATTTTATATAGTTTGTATAAACTTTTGGCGATTTTTAAGGTAAAATAATTTTATCCTGTAGAATTTGGGTGAATCATTTTTAGAATAGCGAATCATTTTTTGGGAAAAACCTTAGAAAATTAGCCTATGAGTGAAATTTAGATCCTAAAGTCATCCCTGCATGAAAGGAAGTTTTACACATGACATGGAGTTGGCAACAATTTTCCATGCATTAAAAATTTGGAGACATTATCTCATGGGAAGAAGATTGGAGCTAAGGATAGACCGCTATGGTCTGGAGCATTTGTTTGGACAACCAACATTAAATGCTAGAAAAACTAGATGGCTAGAATTTTTTAGTGAATATGACTTTGAAATCAAGCATATCAAAGGAAAGGAAAATCAATTGGTTGATGCACTCAACATAAGAGCTCATGAAGTGCACATTTCATCCATTAGTATGTTTAACACATATTTAAAAGACAAAATTTTAGAGGTTGCACAATTATACAATAAATATGTAAAAATAAAAGAAGCATTACAACAAGGAATTTTACAGCATAAATTTAATTATTATGAGTTGAAAGAGGATGGAATCCTCATGTACAAAGGAAAACTATATGTGCCAAATTCAGGAGAGATGAAAAATATAATTTTGAAAGAGATGCATAATGTGTCATATGTTGGGCACCCAGGATATCAAAAGACAATTTTAGTTGCAAGAAGCCAATAATTTTGGCCAGGAATGAAGAAGAAAGTGTCTAATTACATAACCAGGTGTATAGAATGTCAAAAGGTAAAAATAGATCATAGACATCCAACGAGGTTGCTATAGCCATTGCCTATTCTTGAGTGGAAATGGGAAGTGTTTACAATTGATTTCATTGAAAAGATTCCTAGAATAGTGAAGCAGCATGATTCCATTATGGTAGTGGTGGATAAATTAACAAAACTATGTTGCTTGCACCATATTTCAGTGTCTGAAGCTTGGTTTCTAGATCATTCTTGAGTCGATCTTTTCCTCCCCGGGCTGCTGGAAGGACTGATGCCTATAGAAGTATCATTCACCCCCCTCACTAAGTCTTCCCTCTACTGTCACTTTAACTCAATTTACAAACTGAAGTTAATGTGGCCCTCACTTCCCTGTGCATTTCTTGTCCAATTATGTGTTGAACATTATTCAGATTCTGAGTTTTGTCCATTGACCTCCATCCATATAAAACCAACATCCACCATAACCTCTTATGGGTACTGGGATTACCTTCTCTGCAATCAGAGGGTGAATTCTAGTGCTAACACTTCCCATTGGTGGCCATGGGAGTAGACATGTGTTTTCAATTGTCCATTTGGAATCTGCTGAGAATATCAATGGTATATTTTCCCTCTCCTGGGAAGATATCCCCTCTTCCTGCCACACCTCCAAGCCGAGAAAGTAATGCATCAAACCTATATCCTTCATGTAAAACTCCGAGGCAAGATCCTTCGTGCAACCCTCAATAAGTTTCTTTGCACCTATAATGAACAAATCATCAACATAGAGAATAAGCATAAACATCTCACCATCAACAACGATTTAATACATGTTGGGGTCTAGATCACACTTCATGAAACCCATATGCTGCAAGTACACATCAATGCGAGAATACCAAGCTCTGGGAGATTGCTTCAAACCATACAACACCTTTTTTAGGAAAAAAACGTGGGACTCTCCACTATAATCCTCGAAACCAAGTGGTTTCCCAAAATAAATTTCTTTCTGAATGATGCCATGGAGAAAGGCAATTTTGACATCCATCTAGTGAATCTTCCACCCCATCTCTCCTGCAATAGAAATAATAGACCGAATCAAACTATATCGAGCTATGGGAGCTAAGTTCCCATTGTATTCAACTCCCTCTCTCTATGAGAAACCTCTCGCCACAAATAGAGAATTATACTTTTCAATGCTTCCATCCGCAACATAATTTATCTTATAAATCCATTTGGAGGATATCATTGATTTTCCATCAGGCCTGAATACAACCTCCCACACATGATTTATCACGATGGAGGAATACTCCTCTACCATGGCTTCACTCCAAACATGTGTTTTTTCCTTGTCATAGCTATAAGGCTCATACTCTGTAATACCTGTCACCATTGCTACATAACTACATAATCTCTCTGGTGGCCTTCTCTCCCTCGTGGAATTTCTCAGATTCCCTATTGTCTCAGACTCTTTCAAGATGTCTTGAAGCCACTTGGGATTCCTCTTCTCTAAAATAACCTCCTCATCCT
Source organism: Picea glauca (assembly GCA_000966675.3). NCBI lineage: Eukaryota > Viridiplantae > Streptophyta > Pinopsida > Pinales > Pinaceae > Picea > Picea glauca. The sequence continues at coordinate 76,575 of JZKD02S0079439.1, read as the reverse complement.
CACCCAAAGAAGATATGCCTGAAAGCTTACCAACTGAACCCAGTGATGTAGTACTCTGAAAATCTATACCTGTACCTGTAGAACCTGAAGTTCCATGTGAACTATCAACCATACAAATAAATTGTGAAGTGCTTGGCGAGATGACCTATGGAATTCCCTGTGAGCCAATATGTACTGTGACCATTGGTGAACTTGTAATCCCTGACACCCCAGTGCCTCTCATGTTAGAACACTGAGTCCCAACTCCCTGTACTTGACTTACCTGTTGCTGAGAAGTCAAAGTTTGTCTCTCCTCTAACTCCCATGACCTCTTGCAAGCCCTCTCCTCCTAGAAATTCACATCCCTCCTAATAACAACCCTCCTAAGTGTAGGGATGTAAAGCTAGTAGGCTTTAGAAGTCTCATTGTAACCCATAAGTAAACCCTTTTCAGTTGTGGGTTCCATCTTTGTCCTATTCTCTTTGGTAATATGAGAGACCTTGATACATCCAAAAATACTCAAATGATCAACTGGAGGCTACTTCCCAGTGAAAGCCTCCTCGAGAGTCATATCCTGAAATGCCTTGTGAGGAATTTGATTTTGTAGATAAACTGTAGTGTTGCAGGCCTCCACCCACACGAACAAAGGTAATCCTTGGTCATGAATCATTGATCTGGAATCTCCAATTATTGACCTATTCTTCCTCTCTGCAACCCCATTCTTCTCATGGTTGTAAGGAACTGTCATTACCTTTTGATGCCCTTTGTGGTACATAAATCAATGAACTCATTCAAGGCATACTCACCTCCATTGTCATATCTTAACACTTTAATTTTATTTCCTGTCTGGTTCTCAACAAGAGATTTAAACTCTTGGAACTATAAAAAGACCTCACCGTTATGCTTCAGGAAATAAATCCATGCGTTCAAGGAGTGGTCTTCAATGAACAATACATAGTACTCATGACCCCTCAATGATGGAGAAGACATCCTTCCACTAGCATATGAATGTATCAAGTCAAGGATACATGTAGTCCTGCTATCTCTACCTGGAAATGGAGCCTTGGTGTACTTTCCCAAGTCATACCCCCTATAAACATCATCATTCCCAATGCTAAACTCTAGGATACCTATGGTGATCTTCCTAACAATCCTCAGAGCTCCATGATGAAAATTCCCCATCCTCTTGTGCCAAATCTCATGTAAATCCATGTTGTTGGTCATGCACACAAATGCCCCTGATGTCTCCCATATCATCCTCTACATACTCCCATATCGAGCTCTGATGACTTTTTCGTCTGATCTTAGCTCCCTTTAGATAAAGGAGTGCATGCCCATCTCTGAAATTCACCACATATCCTCTATCCTCGATACAAGAAATTGAAACAAGATTTTTCTTAAGGCATGGAACATATAATACTTCTAGCAACTTCAGAGGATGTGTAGGCTCCCTTTGAAAATCCACTGTGCTAATCCCAACAACCCTCATAGCTCTGTTGTCTCCCAAAATGATGTCCATTTCATGAGTTTGATGTCTAAGCTTTATAAACTTCTCAAGAACACTTGACATGTGTTGAGAAGCACCACTGTCAATATACCACATCGTGGTAGATACTAATCTACCTGAGTGCTCTGTCATAAATGAAAAGTCCTCATCAAATCTCGAAGAGAAATCATCCACCTCAGCTGAAGTTTCCATGTTATGTTCCTTCTTATTCTTTCTCTCAGGACACCTCACTGCATAGTGTCCCATCTTCTGGAAGCACCAACATTTAACTTTACTAAGGTATTTCTTCCTCTTTTTATTTGGTTTTACCTGTTTCTTACCTTGACTTATGGGACCTTAAGTCTTGGGATTCCCCTTCCTCCATTTGGATGAAAGATCCACATTCTTCGCTTCCTCCTTAATACTATATGAGATTCCCTACAAATAGCTTCTCTGGGTCTCCTCCTGAATGAAATCATCCCATAGCCTTTCCCAGGAAGGCAATTTCTCACGCCCCACAATCGCCTGAAAAAACATAGACCATGGTTTTGACACACCATTCAAGGTTGTCTGAACAAGCTCAACTTGTCCCATTGCCTCCCCTACTACTGACAACTCATCCCTTACTTGTGTGATTTGAGTAAGGTATGAAGTAACTTCTTCACTCTTGTCCATCCAAATACTTTTCATCTTTTCCCTCAACACCATCTTCCTGTTCTCATTTGTGCTTTGATACATGCAAGTCAAAGCTTCCCACATCTGATATGCATGCCCTTTACTTCTGACATGTGAAACTACATGGTCTTTTATGGCATCAAGAATGATCCTTTTCTCCTTAACATCATTTTTTATTGAAGGTTTCTAATGTTGTTGCATCTGTGGGTACTAGAACAAAATTTGTTGCAGAACTTTCAACAATGTCCCAAAGTTCATTTTCTTGGAAAAGTAAAATGATTATTTCCTTCCATGGACACAAATTTCCCTCCCCTTCTAGCCTATCCTCCCACCTCAAACCTATATCCATATTGTTGAAGAAAACAAGCCCAAACCACCACTCAACAAAACTTCCCACAAAATTTTACTGCTGATATACAATTTATTAGTGTTAACAACTCGCTTTCCAGATGTTTTAAGGTTGTTCCAGTCACCAAAGCTTTGATACCATGAAGAATTATGATGTCCCCAAACATATTTAAATCATTCCTTATCACTCCCATAGTTTAATTCCCATCCCATGATATAAAATTCATCTTATACCATTTATTAAATTCTAGAAATGAAATTGTTGAATTTGAAACACAAGAGACAACTTCTTTGACTGGAAATTAAATGCAACAATAACTCATCACTAAATGAACAAACTACACATGAAATTTTGGTCCAAAAATGACCCAAGAAAAACTCCCAGGGTGGGGGAAAACATGTTCTTTAGAGAGGGTAGCTTCTTTTATTAAATATCAAGCATCTAGAAATTACATTTGCAGCAAAAAATTAAATACACAGCAGAGACCACTTATCTCTATTTCCCCAAGAAAAATATTCCTTGGAAAACATGCCAACAACCACCTCAAAAAATGATCCCAATAGACTCAAAAAAAAATTACGTTGTATGAAAAACAATCACATCAGCAACTGTATGGACATCAATTTATGTGCAGGATGTACAAATCTGCACGGTCCTACAGATTCAATTAATGTTGTATGAATGCCTCGATTTCTTGGTAGAATCAAACTCGATTTCTGTGCATAAATCCATACCATGTGGACTGGTTATGGATGCCATTAATTGATGGTATTTTCCTCGATTTTTGTTCCCACCTTTGCATGGAAATTTGTGCCTCTTTTTCTAGAAATGATCTTCTTCCTGCTCTTATTCAATCAACTCTCTCTCTTCAATGAATATGTTGTGTGTTTTCACTCAATGGACTCATGATAGACATGTAATGGTCTCTTTCCCCTCTTGGCCTTTCAAATTCCCAAAGTGACATTTGGGTGTCCACATGATCCAATGGCTCACAATGAGTTAGATCAACGGTGGAAATAAAGTGCATATAAAAATCATTTTTTTGATATTTTATTCACCCAACTTAAATAAAAGACCCACTTAGCTTTTGTTTCCTAAGTCACTTTTCACTTAATGAAATAAAAGGGGTTCAAATTTAAAGTGGTCACATTTCCCTAGGGAAGGAAACCAATCCTAAGGAACACCACTTTCCTCTGTATAAAAATTAACATGACAATATGTGACATCCATCTAATAGAATATGATGATGTTTGATAAGAGTTTTTCTACAGAAATTGACAAGACCAACCTATGAATGGAACACGTCTCTTATTGCTCAATCGATTTCATCATTTGATGATTTGGAGAACATGTTCATGACTATGTATGCACCCCTTGTTTCATACCATACATTTCTCATATAGTTCATTCAAATTCATTTGAGAAAGTGTGAAAGAATCAAAGACTTTAATTTACGATTTTTCAAAATGTTGAATGAAATTCTAGAAGAACAACAACCAAATGCTCATGCTATAAGAATCCAATGCCTTTGAATGTAAATTATGCCATTAGATCCTTAGGAATAAATAATTTAAATTAATCTAGTAAAAAAGAAATGGAAATGGAGGAATTTATGCTAGAAATAAATGCAGATCTTGACATCATCCTAGGGAAAGTTCAAAGGAAAATGAATACTCTTGTAATATCAAATCAAGGACCGTCTACCTCAAGGAAAGTTGAAAATCGAGGAGTTGGTGGAGGAATCCTCAAGGGGTAATCCCTAATGTAATAAATGATCCATCGATAACTCAAGAAACAAGGAAAAGAATGGAAATATCTCAAATGAATAGAACCATTCGACAGATGCAAAATGAGATAACAAGGTTAAGAAGAACCAAACGTTTTGTCCCTACAAATCCAAACCCAAGAATTACTACCTAGGAGCAGGGAATAATTATTTTCCAAGAGAAAAGAATAAGAAATGATGAAAGAAATGAAGAACATAGGCCAAGAGAACCTAGAGTGCCAAACCCTAATGTTGTTGTGTTGGAAGAATTTTTTGAAGAAAATTTTGAGAATTTTGATCAAGAGGAAAATATCATTCAAGATGAAATTTTAGAATTAGTACATACAAATTAAAGAGAGTCATGATTTTACAGTTTTTATGAGAAAGAAGAACCTCACATATCACAATAAAATGTTTTACAAACAAGAGCACACGTGAATAGATTCAAAACAAGAGAGGTTGACGAAAAAGAAAAATAAAAGACAAAAGCAAATGCTGCAGAAACATCAAAGAAACAAACAATTGTTAATCATGCAAAGAATCCACAATAGATGACATATAATGTGATTGAGGAATTGACCAAGTTAAGAATTAATTTTCCTTTCATGGAAGTGGTGAAAATTCCACAACAAATGGAGAATAGTTTAAAGATTCTTAACGAACCAAGCACCAGAAGAGAAGAGGTTGTCACAAATTCCAGGAAACATCAATTTTTTTTTATCAAAATCATGATGTTTTATTACATAATTGTTTGGTTGATAATGGAGAAACCAATAACATCATTCCCTTCTCAGTCATGGAGGAAATCATAATGGGATGTACCAAATATTATGAGACTGGTGAAATTATCTATGCAATTGATTCACGAAAGGTCCTAGCCTATGTTGAGATTAATTTTTTTGTGTGTGTGGATAACTACAACACTGCACATCACAAAAATAGTTACCATTATAGTGGTGGATTTGCCTCCAACATACGAAGTTATTTTAGGAAGAGACTGGTCTCCAATTATTGAAGTTTATATTATGAATGATGGAAGTTGCAAGATTCTTCCTAACAAAGATGGAACAATGGATAGAGTTATTAGAGAAACTAGAAATCTTGTATCCTTCAGGAAGAAAGAAAATGAATTAAAGGAGAATTATATTGCTCCAGGGATCGAAAATTATGTTTTTCTCTTTCCATAGAAATTCAACCCTCCAAAGCAAGAGGAGGAAAATACTTTTCAAGGTTTCTAGAAGATTTTGTTCTATGGCGCCCGCTCCAAATATGGAAGTGGAGTAGGGATTGTTTTTTAAAGTCCTAAGTCAGTTATATATCCACATGCAATCAGACTGGATTTCCTTGTACAAATAATGAAGAAGAATATGAAGAACTAATTCAAGGGATGAATCTTGCATTACATATGAAAGTAGAAAATTTGATAATAATTGGCAACTCTGAACTAGTCATAAATCACATCAAAAGGACATACACGATCAAGAAGGAAAAGATGAAGTATTATGAAAAAATAGGAAATGAACTTAGGGACTCTTTCAATTCATTTAATATCTCTTTCATGCCTAGAGAAAAAAAAATCAAAAAGATGATTCACTAGCGGTTGTTCTATCCTTGTTCAATTGAGATGATTTCAAGAGTCAAAATACATTTCCATGTTAAGATAATTTCAATCCCTTGGTACCTAACAATCAAGATTACCTACACGTTTTTAAAAATGATGAATAGGTAGTTGATTATCTCTTTGATTCAAATGATTCTTATAAAATCCCTAATGATCAAAATTACGTATCTATTTCAAAATATTGTGTTGGTTTTGAATCTCTTTTCACAAGAGATGATCAAACAAAAATTTATGATCCAAAGGAAGAGACGTCTGTCAGAAAAGTACAGGAGACACAAAAGATAAACATTGGAACTCATGACTCTCCAAAATATGTAAATATTGGTACCAAATGTACAAAGGAAGAAATCAAGAAATATACTTCCTTGTTTAAATAATTTTATGATTTTTTTCTTGGACATACGATGATCTAAAGGAATATGATAAGTCCATTTTTCAACACATCATACCCCTTAAAGAAGGAGCGAAACCTGTCAAGGAGAAGATAAGAATAATAAATCCCAAGTTGAAGCCTTCAGTAAAAATTGAATTGGATAAGTTAAAGAAAGATAGAATTATTGTTCCAATAAGACATTCATAATGGTTGTCAAATCTAGTAATAGTAAAAAAGAAGAGTGGGGAAATTCACCTTTTTGTCGATTTCAGAGATTTAAATAGGGAAATAATCAAAGACACTTATCCACTCCTAAATATGGAGATGTTTTTACAACAAGTTATTGGTTCATCCTTATTGTCTATGCCCGATGATTTTTTTTATATACAGCCAGGTGTTGGTTGTTGAAGAAGATATACCCAAAACTATTTTTGTCACACCTTGAGATACATACTCCTATGTTCATATGTTGGTTGTGGAGCCTGATTATCTTCCTGATTGAGAGGTATTTGTTTTTATCCATTTTTATACCCCATGAAGATTGTACACCCAGGAATAATATACACCCCTCCACGTGGCGGGGTTGCAGGGGGGGCTTGCCCTCCCTATCGGGTCTGGGGGCAGGCGGGTCCCCGACAAGGGTTCGGGTGCGAAGTCCCTGAAGGAAAAATTGCCTTATAAATGTATATTGTAATTTCATAGTAAATTTGGAACGTTCATTATAAGGTATTAGATATTAAGGTATAAGTTATGTTAGGATTTTTTTCCCTAGAAGGCAACCCTCTTTTATGAGGGAATTGTATTGTGGTGTATTATTGTGAATATTGTATTCTAAGAGAGGAGACTATGAGAGAAAGAAGAGGGAGTTACAATAGGTGTGTTGTAGGTTGTATCCATTCATTTTTTGGATAATAAAAAGGAAGGACCTGGAAATTTCTCTAGTGGACATAGCCCACACTGGGTGAACCAGATATATCTATGTCTCTATTGTATTGTGTATCTTCTTTTTTTTATTTCTGCATTTTTCTTATTTTATTGCTCCACAATCCTGTTTTTCCAACAACTAGTATTAGAGTGAAAGGTAACTCGCAGGAAAAGACGGTTCCTGTTTTGAGTTGGAGCAATGGCGGAATATAGAAAGTTTAGGGTTGAGAAAATTTAACAACCAAAACTACTAGTTATAAAAGATGCAGATGGAATATTATTTATATCAAAAGGATCTATTCCTACCATTGGGCGGAATAGAAAAGAATTCGATATCCATGAAGGATGAAGAATGGGAGGTTCTTGACAGAAAGGCACTAGGAACGATACAACTAAGCCTGGTAGCATCGGTATCTTTCAATATTTCAAAAGCAAAGACAACGAAGGAGTTGATGGATGCATTGGATAAAATGTATGAAAAACCCTCAGCATCCAATAAGGTATTTCTAATGAAGAGATTACTTAATATGAAGATTTCAGAAGGTGGTTCTATTGCATATCATTTAAATGAATTTAATACGGTTACTAATCATCTAAGTTTTGTAAAAGTGGAATTTGATTATGAGGTTAGGGATCTTCTAATATTGTGCTCATTACCAGAAATTTGGAATGACTTGGTCATGGATGTAAGTAACTCTGTCTCTGGTTCAAACACTTTAAAATTTGATGATGTTGTTGGTGGTATCCTTAGTGAGGAAATGCGATGAAAAATCATAGGTGAGACATCAGCTAATGCATTAAACATGGAGAACATGGGAAGAAAAAATGATAGAGGAAAGGGCTCAGGGAACCGCAAGAATTCTAGGAAGGGAATATCCAAATACAAACTAGGAAAGATATAGTGCTGGAATTTGTGGAAGAAAGGGCATCTGAAGAAAGACTACAGAGCTCCAAAGAAACAAAGTGATGGATAGCAAGAGAAAAATCAGGAAGCAAGTGTAACAGGTGATGTGTTACAAGATGCTTTGATTCTTTCTATAGATAATATTTATGATTCTTGGGTAGTAGATTCAGGGTCTTCATTACATTCCACAACCCATAGGAAACATTATCTAGATTATGTTCAAGGTGATTTTGGATAGGTTCATTTGGGTGATGATGCACCATGCAAAATTGTTGGAATGAGAAAGGTAAAAATAAAGCAAAGGAATGGAAACCAATGGTTGTTGAAAGAGGTAAGACATGTTCCAGATCTAAGGAAAAATCTAATTTCAACAGGGTAGTTGGAAAGTGAAGGTTGTATATCCATATTTGCAAATAAGGTGTGGAAGGTCACCAATGGATCATTGGTGATAGCAAAAGGAGAGAAGGTAGGAACATTGTATTTATGTACTAGTAATACCAACTCTTCTATCTCTTTATATTCTATAGGAGTGGATAAAACATTGCGGAATCATAGGCTTGGACACATGAGTGAGAAGGGGATGCAGATACTTCACAAAATAAATTTGTTTCCAGATCTTAAACAAATTGATTTGGATTTTTGTGAGCATTGTGTTTAAGGAAAACAAAAGAGAGTTAGATTTCTCAGATTCATAAAAGAAAAGAAGAATGAAAGATTTGATCTTGTTCATACAGATTTATGGGGACCATATCAGGTATCATATCTTGTTGTATCTCATTATTATGTTACTTTTATTGATGATGCAACTAGAAAAACGTGGGTTTATTTCATTTGACAAAAATATGATGTTTTTTATACTCTTAAGAACTGCAAATCTTTGGTTGAGAATGAGACATGCAAAAGGTTGAAGTGTCTCAGATCATACAATGGAGGTGAATATTTTAGTAAGGATTTTGATGATTGTTGTTCATACCATGGAATTCATAGAGAGAAAACAATTCCAGTAACACCACAAGAAAATGGTGTGTCAGAAAGGATGAACAGGACAATCATGGAGTATGCAAGGAGTATGAGATTGCATGATGGGTTTCCCTTATAGTTTTGGGAAGATGTTGTAGATATTGTTGTTTACTTAATAAACAGAGGACCTTCAAGCTATTTAGATGGTGGAATTATAGAGGAGGCATGGATAGATAAAAATATAAACTATTTGTTTTTAAGACTTTCGATTGTGAAGCATTTATCCATATTGATAAAGAAAATATAACAAAGCTTGAGGAAATATCCAAGAAGTGTACCTTTATTGGATACAATGATAATGATTTTGGTTATCCCTTATGGGATTATGAAAATAAAAAAAAAATCATTAGGAGTATAGATGTCATATTCAATGAGAAGGTCATGTACAAAGATCAATTACAGAGAAAGAAACAAGAAAAAGAAAAACCAGAATACACAGTGCTTGATGAGATCATTGAAAACAAAATTCCAAAGGTACCAGAAAATCAAAATGTACAACAATAGGAGCAACATGTGCCTCAAACTCCTACAAGTGTTATTAGAAGATCTGCCAGGTTAAGTAGACCACCTGAATGATACTCTCCTTCATTGTATTATATATTGTTGACTAATTCTGGTGAACCAGAATATTATGAAGAGGTAATGCAGGTAGACACTAAAAAGAAATGGGAGCAAGGCATGAAAGAGGAAATGGATTCCCTGGTAAATAACCAGACTTGGGACTTGGTTCAATTTCCTGCAGGAAAAATAACATTGCAGAATGAATGGGTTTACAAGTTGACGAAGGTAGATGGAGGCAAAAAGGAGTACAAGGCTAGACTTTTTGTAAAGGGATTTGCACAAAAGAAAGGTATAGATTTTGATGAAATATTTTCTCTTATTGTTAATATGACTTCAATTAAGACTATTTTAAGTCTTGTGGTAGTATAATATTTGAATCTTGAACAATTAGATGTAAAAACAACTTTTATCCATGGGGATTTGGAGGAAGAAATTTATATGCATCAACTACATGGGTATGAGGTCAAAGGGAATGAAAATTTGGTATGAAGGTTTAAGAAGAGATTGTATGGCGTAAAGAAATCTCCAAGGTAGTGGTATTTTAAGTTTGATAGGTTTATGACAAAACAAGGTTATAGTATATGTAATTCTAATCACTCTGTTTAATTTAAAAGGCTAGAAAATGGAAGGTATATTATGTTTCTATTGTATTTAGATGACATGATTGTTTCAGGTTCTAATATGTAGGATATAAATGTGCCCAATAAGAAATTAACTAATTCATTTGTGATGAAGGATTTGTGTGTTGCAAAGAAAATCCTTGGTATGAGAATACAAGAGACAAGAAAAATTGAAAATTGACATTATCTTAGGGTGAGTACATAGAGAATGTATTGGATAGGTTTAGAATGCAGAATGCAAAACCAGTTATTAAAACTTTAGCCAACCATTTAAAATTAACCAAGGAAATGTGTCCCAATAAACACGAGGATATAGAATACATGTCGAGGTTCCCTTATTCATCAACAACTGGAAACTTGATGTATGAGATGGTTTGCACAAGAGCAGATATTGCACATGCAGTGGGAGTTCTGAGCAGGTATATGAACAATCCAGGTAAAGAACATTGGGAGGAAGTAAAGTGGATTCTCAGGTATTTGAGAGGTACTCCCACTCATGCATTATGTTTTAAAGTTTCAAACAATGTTCTACATGGATACGTTAATTCAGATATGACACGTGATAGATAGTAGGAGGAGAAACACAAGGTATGTTTTTACTTTAGGTGGAATAACAGTAAGTTGGATTTCAAAAATAAAAAAGGTTGTTTCACTCTCAACAACAGAGGTAGAGTATGTTGTTGCTACAAAGGATAGTAAAGAGATGATTTGGTTATAGAGGTTTACGGAGGAATTGGGAAAGAAGCAAGAGAATATCATGTTGTATTTTGATAGTGAGAGTGCAATTCATCTTGCAAAGAACTCGACCTTCCATTAAAATACTAATAATATACAACTCAAGTACCATTTCATATGATCCCTCTTGGAATATGAACATTTGAAGTTGGAAAAGATACATACTAGCCATAAATTTGCAGACATGTTAACAAAGGGAGTAACCAAGGAGAAACTGAGTTCCTGCTCAGTTTCAGTTGGTCTTCAAGCATGAAGGTGAAGATGAGAAATTTTTCAGGTCAAAGGTGGATCATAGTCCAGAAAGTACAACAACAGTGGGTTTTTTTTTTATCAATCTCCAAGTGGGAGATTGTTGGTTGTGGAGCCTGATTATCCTTTTGATTCAGAGGTATTTTTTTTTCATCCTTGTTTATACCCCATGAATACTATACATCCTAGAATATTGTACACCCCTTCACATGGGGTGGGTTGCAGGGGGGGATTTCCCCCCCTGTGGGGTCCGGGGACAAGCAAGTCCCCGACGAGTGTTCAGGGGAGAATCCCGCAAAGGAAAAATTGTCTTGTAAATGTATATTGTAATTTCATAGTAAATCTGTATCATTCATTATAAGGTCACAGATCTGACGATAGAAGTTATGTTAGGGTTTTTTTCCCTAGAATACAACCCTCTTTTATGAGGGAATTGTATTTTGATTGTGTATTATTGGGAATATTGTATTCTGGGAGAGGAGACTGTGAGAGAAAGAAGAGGAAGTTACAATGGGTGTGTTATAGGTTGTATCCCTTCATTTTCTAGATAATAAAAAGGAAGGACCTGACAATTTATCTAGTGGACGTAGCCCACACTGGGTGAATCATGTATATCTGCGTTTCTATTGTATTGCGTAACTTATGCATTTTATTTCCACATTTTTCTTATTTCATTGCTTCACGATCCTAGTTTTCCAACATCATATGCCTTTTGGGCTAAGGAATGAATGATCAAATTTCCAAAGAGAAATAAATCATGAATTTAAAGATTTGATTGGAAAGTTTATGGATGATTATCGGGATGATTTGACCATTTACTCAAAGTTTAGAGAAGAATATATCAAAATTTTGAGGGGATTTTTTTAGTGTTGCATATTGTATGACATATCTCTGAATCAAAAGAAATGAATGTTTGATGTATCAGATGGAAAATGTTTGTGGAATATAGTAAGTAAGGAGGGGATATATATAGATCCAAAAATAATTAAGGAAATCAATGATTCGATTCCCCCAGCATCTAAAAAAGGAGTCCAATATTTCTTTGGAAAGATAAATTTTGTACAAATATTTGTACAAGATTATGCAAGCATTGTAAATCCCATTAATATGTCATTGAAAAAAATACCATAAGTTTGAATGGACTCAGTAAATTCAAGCATCATTTACCATAATCAAGCATTCAATCACTACTTCTCAAGTGCTTGTCAGCCTGCATTTTGATCAAGATTTCATAATATATTCATTTTCTTTAGAAGAAACAATTGATTCCATACCCACACAAAGAAATTTGAAAGGGGAATAACTTCTAATCGATTTCATGAGTAAGACTTTAGATGATTATTAATTAAGATAATCAGAAATAGAAAATAAGACTCTCTCCTTGGTCAAAGCGGTGGAACATTTCAGGACGTATATTCTATCATCTCATGTCATAACTTATGTCCCAACTTCTCCAGTAAATATTTTTCTAAATCAATAGTTGAGAGAAGAAAAATGGGAAAACCGTTTGCTAAAATTCAATAATATGATATTGAAATAAATCCATTAAAAGAAATTAGAGAACAAGGGTAAACTAATGAAAGGGATTGACTCAATAAATGGAGATATATCAATTTCAGTAGGGTGATCATTGTTTGCATAAGAATGGTAGAAGAATATAATATTTTACTTGAAATCTGGTCAATTTCCAAAGGGTATGTCTTTGAATGAAAGAAGGGGATTGAAAATGAAATCAAGTCAATATTTGTTGATTGTTGAAGTCTTGTTTCTCTGAAATTTTTATGGAATGTCATTAAGATGTATTGATTCAACAAAAGATCAAAATGTGCTAGGATAATTTCATGAAGGTGCTTGTGGTGGAAATTTTGCACCTAGGACTATTGCACATACAACTATGAGATATGACTACTATTGTCCCACCATTTTTAAAGACTCATATTCAATGATTATAAAATGCGTCTCTTTCCAATCATTTTCAGAAAAAATGAAAAGAGAAGAAATGTCGTTGCAGCCTATAACAATTGAGGAACCTTTTACACAATTGGGACTAGATTTCATTTGACCAATTAACCCAAAGCCCAGTAAGGGTCACTCATATATTCTCACTGCAACTTATTATTTCACTAAGTGGAAAGAGGTTGTAGTTGTCAAAAATCTTCATTCTAAAGAGATCATTAACTTCCTCAAAGAAAATATCTTGTTAAGGTTCAATGTTCCATAGAAATTCATAACTGACAATGGATCTATTTTCATAGGATCAAAGTTCACTAAATTTTATGGGGGATTTGGTATCATCATGGGAAAATCATCAAACTATTACCCCCAAGGGAATAACTTAGATGAATCTATAAATAAGACATTGATCTAGATTTTGAAAAAAAAAATGTTGTGAACCAAAGAAATTGGCATACAAATTTAATTGATGCATTATGTGCCAACAAACTTACATCGAAAGACAACACTGGATTGTCTACATACACACTTGTATATGGAAAAAAAGAAAACTTTACAATTTATCTGTAATTAAATGCCCTACCCTATGTTGTGAACTCTGAAAATATATAAGAAGTTTATCCTCTACAAAGAATATATCATCAGTTGATGTATTTCGAGGAACAAAGGAATGAGGCATTAATAAAAATGAGTCAAAGACAATAGTCTATCAAGAGATATTTTGATCAACATGCGTCAGCCAAAGGTTTTCAAAAGGGACAGCTGGTATTATTGTGGAATAAAGAAAAAGAAAAATTATCTCTTCATACAAACTTTGAAGCATTGTGGATTGGTCCATATATTATTGAAAAAACTATTGGGTATAATTTTTATCTACCGAAAGACAAGAAGGGGATAGTGCAAATGTTTCTAGTCAATGAGAAAAATCTCAAAAATTTCTTCTTTGAATTCTCTTTCTCAACATGTACATAGTTTTATTCCCTTGTGCATATTTTTGAAACCTTTATTTTCTTTTGTTTTATTGACTCCATCACCCAATGGTCGATATTTTGGATTCTTAGTAACCCACAGGGGGTTTCTATCCAAAAATTGGAGCTAGTTGTTAACCCACAAGTGTGTTAATTCTTTCACAAATCCTCCCTCCTATATTTCCACACTTGGAAATGTTTTTGGTTTGTTCAGGGGTTCATGACTCAATTTCATTCTTGTTACAAAATTATGCCTTCTCCAAAATGCATCGTTGTGTTCTATCATATCCATTTTACACCCATACTTAGATTATTTTGAGTTTCTCCTAGGTTCATCACATATTCTCATTCAATTCAAAATCTTTGTCATTTCCAAAATGCACTGACATGTTCCGTCGTCCTCATTTTGCACCATACTTATAAAAAAATTCAAATGTTCACCATAGGTATAAGCCACTCATCTGATTCACTTGATTATCACCTCGACCAATCCGTCTGATCGATTCATGATACTTAGTCACTTTCTCATTTTCATTTCTATCTCTATATTTCAATACTTAATTGATTTTCAAGCTTCAATGTGGGTTCAGGGGATATCATAACTCTTCAAAAATCCCCCCCCTGGGACATCCAATCGATCTAGTCTTATACTTAGTCATTTTTTGAGTTTTCACTGTAGGTTCGCGGGTCCATGGGATTTTATTGATTCTCCTTCATAATCCAATCTTCCTTCACCCCATGGTAATTCTGGTCCCATATTGTCACTCCCCCCAAAGTACATTTAATGAAAATATTACGAAATAAAATAAGTGGTTAAATTATTAAAAGGTCGTTACTAATGGATATATTCTCGAGACAATCCTCCATTAATTCAAATTTAATTTGTATTAATCACTTCTTTGTAAGAAGAGTTTCAAGGTATATTACGGAAAAATGTTTTCATTGGTATTAACATTATAAAAACATTGTGCATTAGCTCATCAATCTGAATAAATATGACAACAACAAGAAGAGAACACTTCTGAGGGGATACTCTAAACTCACTTGGGTGGGAACATAAGAGATTCCATTGTTCAAGATCATACTGGTATTATTCATCACTACCATTTTCAAAGAGGAATGTGAACCAATTTTGGACATCAAGGATTTCTTTATCAGTTTGTGTACTAGAATTGTTTTATTCCAAAGAACTAGCTCCCTGGTGCATGGATGAATACCATAAAAACTAGAGGATAATTCAACTTCAAGGAGAATCCCCTATTTTTCTAGCACCTTTAGTTTTCAAGAAAATTCTCAAACTTCCGGGTCCAACAATTACATTCAAAGGAGATGAAGCCAAGAGTTTCCTGAAGGAAAGAAATGATGGATCAGAGCTTTTGTAGGAGTATCTCGAAGATTGAAAAAAATGCCAGAAGATCTATCCAAAATCTAGGTCAGTTTGTTAAAAACCCTCATCAAGAAATAACACAACTTTTCTCCAGAGTAGATGGTCAAGAGTCTATGGTTACCATTCCTTGACTAGCTCTGTATATCTTACATTTTACGATTCATGAGAAAACACTTTTTGACTGGGTGAATATTATTTCTGGAGAAATATCTTTTCAGTTGTCAAATTTCAAGAAGAATAAGAAATTTGTCAATTGTAAAATTGACCCAATTTAGATGTGGTACTTAGCCTTATAGAAACACAAGGCTATGTATCATTTCTATTAAGTGAATAATGCATTTGTTTCTTCCATTAAAAAACTTATCTTTGGGGCGCAGACATCGAGACTATCTTTAGAAGTAGAGTAACTATGGAAAATCACAACAATAACTATGTAAAATCCTACCATTGTCACCTTAGTAAGAATTTCCCTTATTTTAGTGATGGAGAAGGTCCACCACATGGGAGGCTTCCCCGGTGACCTCAAGGGATCAAAGTAGAAAGTAAATTAGCCAATCCTACCACCCACTCTCTTTATCACCTAAAGATTAATCTAGGTCAAGGTAGTAGAAGAAGATTGAATTTGTATGAGTACTAGACTAAAACAAGAACACTTTATAGAATATATGTAATAATTTCCAAGATAAAACATGCAATAAATATCCCTTGAAGAAACTAGATAATAGAAAATGCAATGAATTGTACAAATTTGTAGTAGTACACCAATATTATAACAACAATATAAATTTATAACAACATCAATAAAGAGAACTTATAATTTCAACAATTGACCAAGAAAATTAAGCATGCATCACATAGAACATTATCCAATTTCTTGAGAGAAATTCTAAGCAAGTTAAACCACGTTTACAAGGGTGTATGCAACAAATAACAATGTATTAAGATGGTTGTGGAAACATTTTGCAACAACAAATACAATTCTTGAATATTGAACTAACAAAGAATAAGAGGTGGGGGATTAAACTCTAAGGTAGTAACACATTAGGGCCTTAGGGTTTAATCCTTAAAGAGAAGGATTGATAGAGTGCAAGAACTTTTGGGCTCTAGTAACCTTTTCTCCCTTCTTAATACTTTAACTAGGTTAATAAATTAAGTGTCTAGGGATAAAATCCTAAAGTGCTAGCACTTTAGGGATTTAGGATGCTAACCCTAGCAAGGATATTTCACCAATTTTGAACAATAATAACCTTGTGAGAGGAGGAAACACTTATGCTCCTCTTTTAGGGTTTCACCAAGCAAGATGTCTAATATGAAAAAGAGAAATTACCATGAAGCATTGATATCAAAAAGATAAAATTGCATAAATTTCACTTATTTCACCAAGATAGTGTCAAATAAAACCCTAATTACAGAAATTCCATCTGAAAATAAGCAAAAGCATCCACAAATTGATCCTCCAAGCAAGACACATAAGTAGAAGAGCTAGATAGTCCAAGAGTGGGAGAAAATTGTATATTTTTTCTCACAAATGGTGAGTAATGATTGATGAAAAAATGAAATTAGAAGGTCCTCTATTAATATGAGGCCTTCTAAACCAATTTTTCCACTTAAAGTTGTCAACAACAAATTAGAGAGGGCCAACCCCCTTCATTTTCCTTTACAATATGTAAAAATGAAAAATACATAAAGTAAAACCGTAAAAAGGGTGACGTCAAGCACTAGAAGGGTGAAGTAGGGATGAAAACTGAGACGTCAATCCTTAAAGAAGAGAATGTTGGACTTCCAAAGGCCATGTGTCATGCTCTCATGTGAAAATGTGGCATTCCATGTGTCTCCTCTTGTCAAACCACCTCCATAACCACATCATCCATCAAACCCTAGCCTCCAATGTGACATAAAGGGATAAAGGGTGATGTTATAGTCCTCCAAAGGCCACGCCCAAGTATATAAGGTGAATTCATATGTGGTTCATCATCCTCCACTGGGTAAAGTCTTGCAACGACAAACAAGTATGCCCTCCAAGGGTCCATAATTCATATGAATCATGCCAAGTAAGACACATTTATTAAAATAACCACCCAAACAAGTGCATCGAATCACCCCTTTTCAAATTAAACAAATTCTCAAACACCTTATAAACTTTGCCAATTTTAGGTATGGGAGGGGTGTCATGATGCCCTATTGGGTAGGTCAATCCCCAATTCAAGGAATGTTTCCCAAGAAGAACTTATCTAGATCATGTAATGAGTATGAAGTGGATAAAGGAAAGACTCTTGGGCATGGTATTCTTGACATATCAAGGGTGCATATTGTCTCATTTATGGGTTCCTTTGTGGAGGGTGAGCTACACCTTTGAGTTCCCTTTGCTTGTAATGAAACCATTTTTCAAACCCTTTATTTTTCTTTTTATTAAGTACAAACATTTATTTCTATTTGAAATGGAAATAAGAGAGCACCACAACGCCACTTGAAGTTTGAATACATTCAATGCTATGTGAAATCGGAAAAAAAAGAACACTGCAATGCACTCCCCCTTCAAGTGGGACAGGTTTTTTCATTTTTTACTTCAAATTCTTTTATTTCAAAACTCTTAGGAATTTAGGGAGAGAATTTGTGTATGATTCCAGCTACACCACATCTCGTAATTTATCCCCTTCTTCCCATGAAATGAGGTACAAACCAAAAATGTGAGGAAACAGAGGGGAATAAGTGTGGAAAGTGGTAAGTATGAGAGGGGAATGGTATGATGACCTTTCATGGAAACCCCCCAATAGAAACCATTTTTCTGAGGGTGACCAACTTACTAGGATACCATGCTAACCAACAAGGTGAAATTAGGAAAAATATATAATTTCTAAGAAAACGTTCCATAATCAAGAAATGACTCTTTTCAACATGCTTAAATGATTCAAATATTAAAGTGACACTTACCATGAGACTAGAGTTGTTACCTTATGAAGAAAGACCTGCTATATTCTAGGAGCCAAACTAGTGTAGTGGATGATTCTTTGTTGTCGATGATGATGGTGAAGCATCGTGTAGAAGATGAGATTTTTGGGTTGTGTTATGCATCTAGCTCTCGACACTCCATGTCTAATACCTACAGGCCTCAAGACATCATCTCCTTAGTTACCCCTAGGATATATGGTAACAATCTTATCTCTTATTTTGAATGAAATACTCTTTTAAATTTCTCTCAATTGTGGACTCATGTTATTCTGTTAATCCCTAAATAGTGGCTCATTACCCCTTAATTAGGGCATATTCTATTAGTAATGTTATTTTATTTATGTCGGCTTTAGGCCATTAGTTGTAATTATACCTCCTAGTCTCCTATATATACCAAGGAGACATTTTCATTTTGAATCATCTTGTAATTGTACATTTATGTGGGCATAAGTAGGTTGCCCCATCAAAGAGGCTTATTAACTGAGTTTCTCTCTTTTTCAAGGCATTGAGTACTAATTCTGAGGTTTTTCTATGCTATATTGATATTTGGTTCTTAACATATCGTATCAAAGCTCAAGGTCTTGGGGTTTCTCTACTACATCTGAGACACCTTGTCATTTTCGCTATAACTTTTTTTCTATAACGTTTCAGAAGGAACGACTTGGAGGATATTTAGTAGATGGATCAAGGTACGTTGGGTTAACATTTCATCTCCTGAGGCCTTATACTTTCGGAGATACAGCCTATGCAAGATAGGATTCTAGAATCATCCTTAATTGAGTCATTGCGTAATTTTCGCTATAAAAAGTTTTATGTAACGTTTCAGACCCTGAAATCTGAAGGCTATTCACATAAATTAGTACGGTATCTGTGGTAAAAAATTTATCTTCTGGTTCATCTTAAATTTGTAGATACACCCTATGGAAGATAGGGTATCTGACTAGTCCTATTGACTAGTCTCAAGAAGGTGTTCCAGGTAAAACAATCATAACTTCTTCCTAGAGTATCCAAAATGAGTGAGACTAGTTTCATTGGATAGTGGATAGTCTGTAGTATTTCTGGTATGAGTTTCAAAATTTTAATCATTTATTTTGTGCGGGGCACTCTATACAAGTGAGATCTCCTAGAAAGGCCAAAAATCAGCAAGTTGTGGGGAAGTTACCATAAATTCCACTTGGCACATCCAATTTTAATCAGACCTATGGCATTGTAGAAGAGAAATATTAGAGAACTATAAAAAAATAAATATTCATACCCAGAAGGGCCAAAACTTTGGAGATACACCAGAAGAAATATTGTCTAGCGGAACCACCTTAAAATGAAAGTTCAAAAGTGATACTTGGCCAACATGCCACCCAAAAAGGGAACTTCTACACCAAATAAGCCTCCAGAAAATCCTAACTGGACTCTTATACCAAGGTGAAATTAGGAAAAATATATAATTTCTAAGAAAACGTTCCATAATCAAGAAATGACTTTTTGCAACATGCTTAAATGATTCAAATATTAAAGTGACACTTACCATGAGATTGGATTTGTTACCTCATGAAGAAAGAACTGCTATATTCTAGGAGCCAAACTAGTGTAGTGGATGATGCTTTGTTTTCGATGATGATGGTGAAGCATGGTGTAGAAGATGAGATTTTTGGGCTGTGTCATGCATCTAGCTCTCGACACTCCATGTCTACTACCTGCAGGCCTCAAGACATCATCTCCTTAGTTACCCCTAGGATATGGGGTAACAATCTTATCTCTTATTTTGAATGAAATACTCTTTTAAATTTCTCTCAATTGTGGACTCATGTTATTCCTTCTTCTGAATGTGATCAAAATTTATGATGTCATGATGGATGTGAGAATTATATTATTTTTCATATAATGGTTATCTATTTTTTTGTACAATATTATGTGTATATTGTATTTTAGTCTTTGAAAGATTCATAGTCCTCTTCTCAGGAACTTTCTTTGTGAATATATCATTTTTAAATAAGTAGTATTTTTCATTTTGTTGAGTGATAAAGATTGGTGTTTCTTTTAAGTATCCCTTATTTTAATATTTCAAGTATCAATATATATCTTTCATAACATACAAAGGAGTACCACCTCTATAAAAATACAAGGGGATATTTTATCCTTGTGAGTTTGTTGTTTGGATCTTAGCCAATCTAAACATCAACAGGAGGGAACGTGGAATAAAGGATGGTTTTTTTATTTGAGAAGTGACTACTTATTGTTCTTCATTGGCTCAGTGAGTGACTTCAAACTAGGTCTGAGGGAGAGCCCTTAGGACATGAATTCAAATTCCATCCTTGAGGCCACTAATAAAGGATTCACAGAAGAAGGTGTATGACATGCCATGAGTTCGGAAAGCCAATTTCTCAAAATAAGTGATGTAGTATCAAACTTTATTGGACTATTTAATCTTGATAAAACAACCCAAATGATGAGTCTCTATACCAAAGAATTCATAAAGGTCTGCAATAAATTGGGTCCAATCGATATAACCTCGGTGTGAATTTGTATGTCATTTCCACCATTGCCAACATTCTAGATCCAAATAGACTGCATAGACATGAAGTTTGATTAAGTCATCAGTGATCCCATGTGTTATCACTGAAATTTCATCCGCACATGGCGACAAGAACTCAACATCGTCAAAACAGGAATGAAGTCATTCATGGCACTGAATTAATTTCACAGCATTGCAAAAGGGTCAAAAACTATACAAAGTAACCAAAAACTGAAGGGCGCTTTACAGAAGTTGGGTGTGCGTGCATATGCATGGAACAAAAATGTACAATGCACGCATGCGTGCACGACGCGCGGATGTTGGCGCAAAAACCCGTGCACCTGCTAAACGACGCATTTATGGAATTGGTCGGCCTCCCAACCACTAATGGATCAGCTCCCAAGCCGATTTGACTCCCAAATCTGAGATGAATCCGCATGGTAGGCTGGTCAAAGACCTAATTAAGTCCTAAAGAGCCCCTTTTCACACCTCAAAGGAGTTACATAATCACCCAATGCTATGCTATAAAAATCCATGAAGAAACATCATTTTCTCAAGGAATTTCATGTAATGTTATGTTGC
>JZKD02S0079439.1:0-19536 GCA_000966675.3 Picea glauca | reverse complement strand
AAGTAAAAATAAATGTCATCTTGTATTGATCCTCAGGTTTGATTTGAATTTTATTATATCCTGAAAATCCATCCATAAAAGAAAAAAAAATGCTTCCCATGCACTTATCGAGAGTCTGGTCAATGAAAGGTTTCAGGAAGTTGTCTTTAGGACAAGTCTTGTTTAGATCTCAAAAATCCATACATACACGGATGGTTCCTTGATTCTTATTCATGGGAACGGGGTTGGACACCCATTTGGTCAAAGGAAGTGGATAGATGAAACCAATATTAAGTAGCTTCTCTACCTCTTCCTTAATGGCAGGGGCCTTCCAAGGATTAACAACTCTAATACATTGTCGAATAGGTATAGCACCCGAATAAGTCTTTATCTCATGTTAGAAAATGATAGGATCGATCCCTGACATATCTTCATACGACCAAGAGAATACATCAAGAAATTATTTGAAGATATTGGTGTAGATAAGAATTTCTTCAAGTGAACAATCCACACCGATATATACGTTTTTAATTTTGCTAGGAATTTGAGATATTTTGATTGTGACGTTAGGAGAAATATTTTCCATGTTTCCTTCAGCATAAACACCATGCGTATCTAGTGGAACCCCAGTGTGATCGACCATCTCACTCAAGGTAGATCTAAATTCATCTTGTTCGATCTGAACAAGTTATGGGATGAAGTAAGAGCGATGATTCATATATTCCCATGGTCTATTGGGACCATTCATGGACTATAATATGTATTCATCCAAAGGTAAATTATCATAGAGAAAATCATGTGAACAAGATGATTGGGTGGACATACAAGCTGAAGAACAGGATCCTCCTCATCCATCTGCAAGGAGAAAGGATCTGGGTTAGCAATAGTGTTAAGAACAACCCGATACACAACCTTTGTTGCTGACAGTGGCACTTCCATTCAAATGTGTGATGGGCCTTCGCCTGATAGATTCAGGGATGGAAGGGTCCAAGGGTTGTTAAAATATGATGTACGGAAAGGAACAAACCTCATTGATTATGAAGACTCACTGGAAATGGTATAAAGGTGATGAATTAGTGCCATGAAATAAAAGGTACCCATAAGAGAGGAATACATTCTAACACCAATATCCTCAGTTGTTGGCTGAGAATTGTCGATCACTGGGATCAAAGGTCCAACTGATGCATTAGGACTATCATGTGCAAAGGATACTTGATCAATCATCACTATTTTCCCTTCATGAGGAAAACATAAAGTGCAAAAAAAAAATGACACGACCGTGGTCATAGCATAAGTCCAATTATGCCCTATAGTAAATTATAGTCAAGGGGCGTATCAACCACCTTGACATCAACCTCCACTGTCTTTCCACCTAACTGGAATGGAAAAGTGGAAATAATTTTGTGGGGTCGAAATGAACGACCATCAAATGCAGTAAACATAGTCATAGATTGAGAGAGGGTCAGAGAACAAATGGCTTTCTAACATGTTAGTGACATCACGCACGTTGTATCACCTTCATCAATAGCAGTGCATTTGAGGGTATATTTTGTGTAATCTACATGGATTTGAAAGGCCACATGGTAAGGAAAGAGAGGCTTAACATCCATGACATCAAACTTAATAATGTTTGAGTCACACAGGTCTAGAGCTCCTAAAGTAGATAAAAATGTATTCCTATGTGAAGGAAACATCTAGAGCACCTCCAAATTTGACATCGCACAAGGGGTTTGACTTAGATATTCGACAATAGAATAGTTATGCACAACTCTAGCATTAGGATTGTGGGAAAAGTGTTTTAGTAATTTTTTTGGAATACGAGATGAGAGCTCTGGCTTTTTTATCTGCAAAGGTTTTTTCAGAGGAGGGTGAGACTTTGGACCGAGAACAATCTATGAAGAATTGTAATCACAAGATCCAGTGGCTATATTAATCTGTGACTTGACCATATTAACACATAGATGGTCACCTTCATGTGCCAAGGGGTTTTGATTCTAGCTCGACGAATTTTCGGTATTGGAGGACCCCAAATGCATGTGTTGATTATGTGGAAACGAATTGGTCAACAAAGCGGGTGGTTGAGACAAGAGACTCAAGGCTTCCTCAAGTTTGGGGCATAGGTGTGTAAGGTGATTATCTTTACAAATTTTACAAGGAAACTTCACCTTTCTCTTTTCTTTGTTTCCCTCACTAGCATTAGTATTTGATCTATCATTGTTAGCATTGTCCTTGGTTTTGTTATCATTTCTCCCACCCTTTCGATTATTACCACGTCCTTTATTTCTATTCCCTCCTGGTTACTGGTTACCGTTTGGGTTGGTCAATGACTGTATAGAATGCACATATGAAAAATGAGTGGGAGTGCAGGACAAAGATGAATCTTGTCCTGCTACAGACTAGATTAGAGACAACTCCTTCAACTAGTTCGTCACCAAATATGCATACTTAGAATTTGCAGAGACTATAATGTCATTAGCATGAGGCCTAGGCTTTTGTCTAGGGTCATAATTTGACCTCAGTGCATCAGGAAGAATTTCATGCAACATCCCAGACTGAGCATATATGAGTTCCATTTGTTGGGATTTGAAAATAACTTCTTCCTCATATGTTACCCTAGATGTAGAAACATCCTTCAAAATATAAGGCAATAGGGATTTAAGAAAGCATTCCAACATAAATTCTGGAGGAATGTAGGCTTTAATCAACTTCTTTCGTCTATGCCACTCTTGGATATGGTCCGACATATGCATGTCTTTATCTTGGCAGAGGTCCGACAGGAGTTCTATGTTGACATCGTAATGAACCGACAATTGGAAGTGGTTGACAAAGACTAAAACCATCTGATTAAAAATTTTGTATGTTCCCCCTATTATCTCATTGTACCATTTTGCTATGACCCCTATGAGGGTGCGTTGAAACAATATCAAATGTATAGAATCATGATTAAGAGAATTGGATGAGCACCAAAGATTAAAAGTAGTAACAGGATCACCCAGATCCTCGCCATTATTTCCTTTGAATTTTAGAATTTTTGGAGGAATCTTGGTGGGGATGGGGGGCCATGATGAATCATGATGCACCGGGTCATTCATTAATCTTGTAAAATATGGAAAGTTAAGCATGGCCATAAAAGGGAGTTTAGGTTGCAGCATTTGAGCCCATGCTCTCAGGAAATATTGATGTTGAGGAATTGTATCCCATCCATGGTTCCGGTATACACCATGGCCCTGTTCGGGAGGATAATATCCTCCTCCAAATTGATTCAAAATAGGTTGTATGGGCACCATACTTGTAGGGATGTTATAATGAGGGTTATAAACATTTCCCCTAGCTAGAGGAGCTCCAAGCTGGGGGTTTCCCATAGTATGAAACTAACCCCCTCCGGGTGGAAATATGGAAGATAGAGGTGGATTCATCATACCAAATGTATTAGTCAGAATCGGTGTGGAGGAGGAAGGGGAAAAGGATGAAACATAGGAAGTGGCTTGTCTTCCCAGTTGAGTACTCCATCCAGGAGCATTAAGACTAGGATTAGACCTTAAAGAAAATGGAGGCTAACCCCAACCATAGGATTTGTTTGGGGAATTTGACTTCCACCAAATGGGAGAGGAGTATGCGGAGGGGCCATGCCCCTAGATCCAATACTAGGATTTGCATTAGTCGTTGGAATGGAGGATGAAAGTTGCGATGTCATATTTGGCATACCAAAAGATAAAGGGTTAGAGATTGAAGGTATGGACTGAGAATTGTATCTAGGCATACCAAAACGAGACCCGAAAGGGTTCATTACTATGATTTGAGTAGAAACCACAAGCTGGATAGGAGTAATGATGGGAACATTCAATACTACAACCTTTGTGGATGAAGGAGTCGAAGGAACCCCATTAACTACAATAGGTATAAGATTCGAGGGACTCCTATTGTCGTTCATACTCAACTCAGTACTCATACTTGTATAATCACAAGTCTCGTAGGTGGAGATATGTGTACCACATTTAGTAACATTTCACCTCTTAGAAGGAAAAGACTCAAGCTGTGGTGGTAACTTCAACAAATGGCAAGACCTGTGAGGAAGTTGGTCTGGATCAATAATGAATCAAGACTCAAGATATAAAAACAAAATCCTAGAGAAAACTAACAACCATAGAGCACACCAAAATAAACAAAAAGTACAAATGCACACAGACATGATATAGTAGCTAAAAAGGGGCCTTCCTCACTAGAGTAGGTATCTCTCACTTAATAGGGTCCTAATACTCCCTTCAATATATTGGAGGTATCAAAATCAGTTATAAGGGCCCACATGGGATTAACAACACATTCATTCAGATCCCCCTAGAGAGGAAATCCTCAATAAATATTGTGTGGTGTCTGACCCTTATCTGACTCAGGGTACCTGCAAAATAATCCTTGCATTTAACCTATGTGGCTACCTATTCCAAGAAACTAGATTCTCCATGATATAACCAATGTCCAGGGAAATAGTCGTAAGTCAGGTCCACCATATGGGAAGGGTAACAAAGCTAGAAATCTTGAAAGCACCACCTATCACAGAGGTAAAGGTACTAGCAAGACCCCCAAATATGAATAGATCCCCATAAATATCTATGATGAAAACAAGGTATTAGGGGGATATCTCTGCAACCAACTTTGCGTGACCTCATGCTTAACTTCGGTATGAGCAGAGCATCTTGATGTCACTAATTACACAATGGATTTCACCACTCCTTGGTCAGGCACATATGTTTAGTTCAATATCCTTGGAGAAGTTTACTCACAAAATCTTATTCCAACGCCCTATATCCTATGCTTGTTTGTGTACTCTGAAAAATAAAATTGTTTCTAATCAATTTTAGTTTATCAACGCTATTTTTAATGGCTTTTTTTACTCACAAGATGTGGTCATGAAACGAATGATATTATGACTCAACATATCAAATAAATGAATACAAACATAGTGCTAAGTCCTAATCTTAAATTATCAAAAGATGGTAAGATTTTAAAATGCAACTTTCAATGTAATTCCATAATTTCAATAAGATGCAATCTTTCCAGATATATCAAGATCAATACTAAATAACCAAAAGAGAAAATTCCATAATGAAAAATGAGTAATATTTTTTTGTATTTTTGATATAAAGAAACTAAAATAAAAGGACTGAATAGAAACTTGATATACATACCCTACTGCAAGAAAAAAGAGATAATCCAAGAAGGACACTAAGAAGTAAACACTCAGACCAAGATGCAAGGACAACCAATGAAAAGTATAATAAGAAAGAAAACCACTCAAAAATTCAAAAACAATAAGGTTTCCTATTACTCCGTAGGCACTCAACAGCTAGGACAGAGACCCAAGAAGACTCAACAACCATCAAAACTCACCCAACAAACACCAAACTCAGCTAGGAAGCCTAAAAAGTTGATGTATGTGACTTTTTGAGGAAAACTCGCATATGTATGCTCCCTATAGAAGGAAAAATCTCATATGTACACGTTTGTCAAGGGAAAACCCATGTATATGTAATAAAACAATGCCAAGGAAAGGATTAAGCCAAGAAAAATCAAATGCAAAGTAAAAACAGGCTGTCAAGCAATCAGGCGACAAGGAAACTTAGGATAACAAAGATAAATTCAAGGAGAAAAACACTCAAAACCCCAAAATAAAAGATCATCCCCAATATGGTCGCTAATTACGTTACGAGGAAAATCACTCTATGGCATGGGGTAAACCACAATAGATGGAGTGACACACAAAAATCAACTCTAATTCCAAGTATGCTATATAAATGAAATTCTAACAGGACAAGATCAAGAGCCTACATTGTCCAGACGTTCGATCAAGACCACCGTTTAGGACACAACTCAAAGCTTTATACCTGCAACTTGTCCTCAACAAACAAGATACCCAAGCATATGGTGCTAATATATAATATTATCATATAAAATAACATAATCCATTAACATACATGACAAAAATGCCCATGGAATAATAATTCAAATATTTGCAAGATATCAATTGGACGAGAAAATAGTATTTCTATTAAAAATGATCAACAAAAGTGTATAAGTGATAAACGTTTGTGAATGCACACATCGAAACCAAGAAACTAAGTCCCTCCAGTTGGGCGTCCACCACTTCAATCCTCCACCAAAGAAAATCTCATAGAAAGGAGATAATGAGGTTTTCCATCAAAGAAGGAAGAGCTTCGGGGTTGAGCAATGTGTTCAGACTTTAAAGGATAAAGGGATGCATACTCAATGTGAAGTGAAATTTCTCCAGAGTATCTTTTCTCTCAAAATTTGAATTCTCTCTTTCCATAGTTTGGATATGGCCCAATTTATAGCCTTCAAATGGAACTGAAGGGCCAAGTCAGAATGTTTCTAGTATATGGAAGGTCAAGGATCATGGATCTCGTGACGTGACATGGAAACCTGACACAATTTTTAATTTTGAGCACCAAACACAATGTATGTGGGTTGTAATGGCGCAACCTGCTTATACACATGCTATCTAATTGGTAGGGTGCGTATATGTGAAAAAATATGATTTTTTGGCTTTGAAAGGTACAACAAGGGATGAAATGGAAAGGCCATCTAAGCAAGTTGCATGGGGTGAGGAAAAACTTGCTATAACACTCATGAACAATATATCATCAATCATCACATATTGACTCGACTTCGTCTTCAATGTTCTTCACTCTTTAGGGTTCACCGTGACTGGAAATTGTCTAGAACTCAAGTAGAATACAATATTTCTATACCACTTTGAATTTGTGATGGATTCTCCTACTGAGATTGAAATCACTCCATCCAAAGAATCATTATTTTCAATGAGCTTACATAAACCCTATCCTTTAACTGCCTTCAAAGGTTTAATTTCAATATCATATTCTTGAATCTTTGCCAACCATTTTTCCCATTTTCCTTCTCTCAATTGTTGATTTAAGAGCATATTCACAAGAGAGGATGGAACATATGCAATGACATGATAATTTATTATGTAAGTCTGAAAGTGCGCTACCACTTTCACAAGCTATAGGGCTTTCTTCTCCAATTCTAAATATCTCAATTCATAATCATGAAGGGTCTTTCTCATGAAGCTAATTGGGAATTATTCACCCTTAGCATTCCTCTGAGTAAGAATAGATGCAACAACCGTTTCTGTACTGAATGAATAAATGATGAAGTCTCTTTGAAAATTTGGGCTAATGAGGATTGGAGTTGTGGTGATTGCCTTTTTTATATTATTAAAAGCTTATTGTGTATCTGTGGTCCATTCAAACATTTGGTCACTTTTCAACAATAAATTGATCGACTTCACAATACTTTCATAGTTAGGGAAATCTTTGTACAAATTTGATCTTTCCAAAGAATGATTGAACTCCCTTATTAGATGATGGGGGGTTGAGTTCATTTATAGCATTAAATCTCTCTGGATTGATATATATTCCTTCCTTGCACACAATATGACCCAATAGTTTTCCCTGAGTTACAGTAAATAAACATTTCTTTGGATTTAAGGAAACACCATAAAACCTACACCTATAAAAAAAATCCCTCATGTGATGAATGTGATCGCTCCTTGTTTTTTAGTGTACTGTTAATTCATCTTGATAATCCACCATGAATTTTTCTATCAATCCCTCAAAAGCATGATCCATATCCCTCTCAAATGTAGCTACTTCATTTTTTAAACCAAAGGGCATCCTAGCATACACATATGTCTCCCAAGGTGTTATGAAACATATCTTTTCTCTGTCTTCTTCAGCAACTAGGACTTGATTATACCCAGAAAAACCATCTAACATGGATATGCAGGATGATATCATGACTTGTTGGAGAAGAAAATCCATGTTAGGAAAAGGGTAATTATTCTTTACGCTTGATTTGTTAAGATCCATGAAATCTACACACATCTGAATCTCCCCAGTCTTTTTTCTCACTATCATAAGGTTTGAAAGCCAATCAAAATGTCTAATGGGGTAGATTATTCCAGCCTTCTTTAATTTCTCCAATTCAACCTTTACCAGTGGTTTTAATTTGGGTTTCATTATCCTTATCTTCGGCTTAACAAGATTTGGCCCTTCTCTCAAGGGACTAATGTGTTGAAATATTGTTTTATCATATTCCTTCAAATCATCATAACTCCATGCGAACACATCAAGGTATTCTTTAAATAATGCGACATATTGATCAACTTCGTCAATTGTGAAATCAACTTCCAAATTGATGTATTTTGGGGAACTATTAGTTCCAATATTATTGTTTATTGTTTCTTGGACCTTTCAGAGTGATGTTTCTTTGAGGAGGTTTTTAGCATGATCATCTCTTGTAAAAAGAAACTCAGATTGAATACAATTCCTCCGAAAAACAATTATGTGATTATCCTCATCTTCATCACCATTCATCAATTTTTTTTCCAATTCTTCATCATTCTCAAATACTTGTAAATACTCATGATTATCAGGTACAAAAGGTCGAAATATTATTTTTACTTGAAAATATGTTTTTCTTTGAACATCATTTGGGTTTGACAGTGAGGCCGCCAAAGCTAATGATTCTACCTTCTGATTTTTGTCCCTTGAGACGAAAGAAATGTTGAAAGAGATGAAGGCTTCCATCAATTCATTAACTCTTTTGAAATATAATTTGAGTCTTTAATTTTTAATCTTATATCTCTAGATAACTTGGTTTATTACCAACTGAGAGTCACATGTCACAATTATATGTTCTATCTTCATTTCTCATGTGAGAATCATTCCTTGAATCAAATCTTTGTATTATGCCTCATTATTGGTGCATGCAAATTCAAGTCTAATAGCATGTGGATGCACAATATTTATTGGGTTTATAAGGACGATTCCAACTCCACTCCCAGAACTTGAGCAAGCTCCATTAAATGAAATCCTCCAATAACCTTCAAACTAATGCTTTTGATTCTCCATATCTTGAATTTTCTCCATGTCTT
The DNA here is from genome assembly GCA_000966675.3 of Picea glauca. Lineage (NCBI taxonomy): Eukaryota > Viridiplantae > Streptophyta > Pinopsida > Pinales > Pinaceae > Picea > Picea glauca. The sequence goes on along the minus strand of JZKD02S0079439.1, from coordinate 10,586 downwards.
CAATATGCTCCATGTCTAAGATATCATAGTTTTTTATCCCAGTGTCTATGTAATCTTCCATTAGTTCATTATTCTTATTAATCATTGCTCCTTCTTTATCTGGCAGCATCATTCAGCTTCCATAATTCATTATGTATCCACTAATCATAGATGACCAATATATTCCTAAGACAAATCCATATGTAGGAGGAAGGTCTACCACAACAATATTGAAAACTGTAATAATATGGGGAGTCATCGTGATCCAAGCATAAAAATATTTGATTTCTCCATAAGATGGTACTTCTCTGGAATCTATTGCATATATACTTTCACCAATCTAATAATATTTGGTGCATCTCATGCCCAATTCCTCCATGATAGCCAGTGGCATAATATTATTGGTCACGTCAGTTCAACTAAACAATTATGAAGTGCAACATCATGATTTTCAATTGAAATATTAAAAGGTGGGATCTTTCCTCTCAACTTTACAGTTGATGTGTTCTAGCTTTGTTTTGGACTTATAACAATAGCCTCCATTCTTCTAGATGGATCATCCAACAATCTCAAAATATTTTCCCTTTGTTGAGGGATTTTTACCACTTCTGTAAAAGGAAGAGTTATCCTTATCTTACTCAAGTCCTGTACAACATTGTATTTCATCTAGGGAGGGTTTGACACCAGTTGTTTCTTATTTCTTCCAGCTCTATCTATTACATTTCCATTTTCCTCTTTCTCATTCACCTTTTCTTTATCTTTTTCTTTAATTATTTCCTTTTCCTTTTCAGAATCATTTTTATTTTTGGATTTATTTACAAACTCTCGTGCTTGGGAAACATTCTCTTGCGAGTTAGGTTCATTTTCATCTTCTTCAAATATATACATGGATGTCTCACATCCGTCCAGCTGCACAGTTTCATAATTTTCATTAGGTAAATAATTGTTTCCTTGCTCAACCATTTACTCATCATATATATCATCCAAAAGAATTGAATTTGGGATTGGTTTCCTGGGAACCCTTTTTATTTTCTTATTATCAGTGTTTTCAAACCTCACTTTATTTTCTTGGGGAGGGTTCATTCTTTTCTCTTGGACCAACATTCTCGAATTTTCTACATAATTATCACCCCTTATTAATCTAGTTATCTCATTTTTCATTTTCCTGATGGTTCTATTCATTTGAGAAATCTCAATTCTTTTCTTAATTTCTTGTGTCACAACAGGCTCTACCTTCACATCTGGTATGGTTCCCTTAAAAAATCCTCCTCTAATTGTTTTATTTTGGATTGGTTGTGGCTTCTGTTCTTCATTCTTTCTTGATATAGAGGCTCCTTGATCATCAATATTTATTCCTCCCAACTTCCTCTGTACTTTTCCCCGGATAATATCGGGGTCAACACCCATATCAATCATAATTTCTTCCATCTCAATGGCCTTAATCATTTCTTTCTTCAAGGTATCCATCTGGGATGTTATGATAGCATATTTTACATTTGGGGGCATAACATTCTTATAACAACCAAGTATCATTGGGTCATTAGGTATTTTATCTTCTGGAATATTACTCAAAGTTTTATTAAACTTGAGATTAAAATCTCATATTCTCTCATTCTTCCTCAAACCAATCTGGGTGAAATTAGTGTGAAGGGTATGATATGCAATTGTAGCAGCGAACATAGTTAGGAACATTGCTTCGAGGTCGATAAATGAACTGATTGACCTAGTGGATAATGTTGTATACCATTCATAAGCTCATCCTGATAAGGTATGAAGAAAGAACCTTACCATCACATCGTCATATTCAACATGATGAAAATCACAAACATCAATAAATAAATTAAGGTGTCTTTTGGCATCAATTGTTTCATCTCCATAAAATTCTTTCAAAGTACCCTTAGGGAGAACATTGGGGTCATGTTTCTCACCTAAAATATTTAAGGGGGAATGTCTTACTCTTCTTCAGTTTCCAAATATCAAGTTTTCTTGATTTCTTCCACCACCTCCTCCACCTTCTTGTCTTTCTTCATGAGGTTCTCTTCGTGGTTCTTCTCGTGGTTGTTCATTTCTCCCTACAATTTCCAAAGATGTTTCAGGAATATATTTTCCACTTCTTAGAATACAAAGTTGCTTTCTTTTACTTCTGGTAATGGGTCCTTTTTATTCGTCCATCTTCAATTCTGACCTTGTTCTTTTGCTGCTTGAGCTTGTCCTCCGTTTCTTTGATCTTGTCGCTCGTCTCTCCTCTGTATATGAAGGATTTCTCTTTCTTCTTCTTGGACCAATGTCTGCCAAGATATTTCCAATTCTTCCCTAGTCTCAGTCGTCATTATTACCATATTATATAGTTGATGCAAGATGCTTCATTGATTTTTTAATCTAATTTCTAGGTGTGGTTGATCAGCTTGGGGAAAAGTCATGTACCTTTCAAAAAATGCTAAATCAGATTTAAAATTTTTAGTCATTCCCCAGTACCGTCACCAAAAATGTTGACGCTTGAATTCATTAGGACTGAAACGACAACCTCATGAGGATATAAATCCCCCTACGTTTTTATAGAGGTGGTACTCCTATCTGTTTCAATATATTCTTGGAATTCTATATTTTCAAAATAAAATAGGACTATGAGAAAGTTCATTGTGATATTCAAATAAATATAAATATTGCAATAAAATAAAATGTGTTGTTTTTAAAGATATTTCCTAAGAGATGACCAGGAACCTCACACATCATATATTTGAAAAAGACAAGCAAAATTTCCTCACATCCATCATAGTTAAACTAAATATTTTTTATCACATAAAATAAAATAAATGGTCTTCATGCATAAGAGAACTTTAATAGAGTAAACACATGTGGAGATCAAATAAAGAAAATGATAGATCAATATCAAATATTTTATACTCAAAACTCAAAGTTGTAAAACACCTTCAAAACTGATCCTGAAATAGTTCTCTTGGGATTTCTGAGAAATATAGTCTGTTACAAATCTTTGAAATTTAAAAGAGTTTGTCCTTAGGATTGGGATTGGGGCTCCCGTGGACCATAAAGAAAATATAAACAAGAAATAAGTTGTGGAGAGAAGATGGCTGGTGATGACAGAGTAGCAAGACCTGGAAAGAAGATAGGAAGGAGTTATTAGATTTCAATTAAACCTTTCTAGTCAAAGAAGCAGAGTAACTGGATGAAAAACTGATAAAGAAAGCAAGATGTGATCAACATAAACTTACTATGATGGTCTCTCTACCATTTACTTCCTTTTTTTTGTCCTTTTATTTTCCTCATTGACGGTTATAGGAACTGTCTCAGCTACTACTTCTTGGCCTTCTTTAGTTAATTTATCATTTGCCTTTGTAAACCAATCTTCAATGTAATTTTTCATTGGTGAAACATTTATTTCATGCCTAATTTTGATATTGAATAATTCTCCTTCCAAATATCTTAAGTCATGAGAAATGCCATGTATTTCCTCCTCAATATATTGATTTTTCATAGAATACTCAACTAACCAATTATCTATCTCTTCTTCATTATATTATATTATGGCATAAAATTTCTCTGTTGATAATCCCTTTAATATCTCCACTTATTTACGAAATTCTTGCTTTGTAATAAACATTGAATTGAGAATTAACTTAGGATATTGTACCTCATCAGTGCTTCCTTCCATATCTATCTTTGTGAGTCCTTTGAACAATTATTCTCTTTTTACTATCGATTTGATGCATGCTTGGACAATGTTATTTAAATTCTTGATATTTTCTTACCAATAGGAATTCAATTGTTTAATTTGACTTGGAGAAGGAAAATTCTCTTCTCTTATTTTCAATTCTGTCATATTTGATAATTTTATCCCAAATGGAAGAAAAAAAATCAGTGTAAAATCCTTCTTCATTCTTTAAATCAGTCTGGAGATATTCGTGAAAAGCATGTTCCCTTGAATCTAAAGAAACAATATTTTTTGACACCTCCCATGCTTCTATTATTAGTGCCATTCTCTTTTTAATGTTTTTCTCTACATAACTTCGAACTGTTAAGAGTAAACTAGAAGATCAATTTAACTTAATAATAGGTGTAATTGGTTTAACCATTGACAAAGGATTTGCCAGGATTGGAAGATGCATCAGGGAAGTTTCCAATTCTCTGATCCTTTCCTTTAATTTAACATTTTCAGCTTCTAAACCATCAATAGAATTGTCAAGAGTATCCTTAGTTGCCCTTTGGATTTTGGAAATTTGGGATGGTCGCATATCCTTCAGGTCGACCTCAGAGTCGAACTTTCCTTTTTTATTATTTAGGTCACTTCTTTCTACAATCAGCTTTTTAGACTCTTTATCAAAAACAACACTTTTAAAAGTGAAGGATTCTTCTTCAATAAAGGTCTCATTTCCAACGACTTCCATTAAACAATTTTGTTGAGCCATATTTTCCAGTTGTTCCATTGCAGGAAATATTTTCTCAATATATACTTCTAGTTCCATGCCTTCCAAAGAAAATTTTGGATGTAATTTTCTATAATATTATCTTCTTCCTCTTGCACTAAATGTTTCCTTTTCTTTTTCGCAGGGAGCTTGTGTGAACTCTCATTTTTCCCAAGGGGAGGATTCTTCTCTCCCCCTACACTTGAAATACTGTTGAAACCCTTTTTAACTGGGTGGGCCATTGGAGCATTGCTCCGGGATGTAGTATTCTTGGGAGTAACCATTGAAGTTATTTCACTAGGACCTTTTCCCCTTTGCTTATAAAAATCATTACTAGTGAGTAATGTTTCTAGATCACCAACATCATGTATAGGAGTTCTTTGTCTATTACCTTCTTATACTTCATTCAATATAGTTTGATTGAAAGAGTTACTGAAACCCACTGAAAGCATATGTCCCACAAATATTTTGTTTGGATCAAAACCTTTGATCTTTTCAGCATAATTTAAATTCACATTGCTGAAATGATTTGCAAATTCATCAATTTTATTTATATTTCTGAACATGAATTCTTCAATCTTCCATGGCAAGGGAATAAATTGTTTTTTCCTTTTTTCATGGAAAAAATGTAGTTAGAAGTTATATTGTCTTTCCACCTCTGTAATAAATAGTTTGTCAGATACATGATATGGGAGAAAAGAAGGATTTTCTTTCGATCAGAATATCCTTGTGACACTGTGATTATCCATTTTTTCTATTGTTCCTTTTTTCTCCAAAAATCTGGTAGCTTGGTCTGATATCCTTGAAGTATTTTCACCCAACAACAAGATTTTGAAGACTGAAAAAAAATCATTATAAACTTCATAGAAATATAAAGGGGTCTTATGTCTCCATAGTTATTGGTACCAAAAGTTAACTGGATCTGTTTCGCAATTCACCCTCTTACTTATGGTTAAGTTTGGGAATTGACAATAATGCACAATAGAAAATATCAGATAATAGGCCATAAAGGATTTTTTGTCCATTTTATAGTGTGATATCTGGGACGCGATTTCGATAGAAATCAGTTTTCCCGAATAAAAAATCGTTTGTTCTTGCACTCTAAAATACATAATATATAAAATCATGTGAGAGATAGAAGCGATGCTCTCCTAACCTGTTAACATAGTAAAAAAACATGCAATTTCTTGATAGGGGTTTTTTAAAGACTCAACCTGGATTCTGGTTATGTCTGCTAGGATAGATGCAAGATTCTCCAAATATTCGAGTAGGAGGTCAAGCCCATTGTTATGTTTCTTCAATAATTCTTTGAAATATTCACCTTTGAAAGTAAGTGTTGGCTCTGGAAGATTTAACATCTTGCAAAAAAATTGTGGTGAAAGAGAAATCAGAGAATGATCCTGGAGAAGTATAATTCTTTGACTTGACATGTACTTGCCCACATGCCATGAAAAGAGTTCTTTACAATCAAAAACCTCAAGACACGCCCAACACGAGAAATTCCAAATGCCCAAATTACATCTTTCTGTGTAGAAGGAGAGGAATAATATGAATATGCTCTTGACCACTAGAAGTTATGGTCTTCACGACCAAAGATATTCAAAGTATCACCACAAAATTGGTGTCTAACTGATGCTACCATAGGTTGACAAGACTATTTCTTCTGTTGGATAATAACCTCGAATAAATATTTTCGGAGAGATAATGATAATTTAATCCCTTGGAAAATGGATATTCAATGCAATTTAATGACTAATTCCTCGATCCTTTCGTCATTAACGACGATATTTTCAGAGCCTACACAACAATTGTTAACATTAAACAACACTTAATGCATATTGGGAAAAGCAACAAAATGGCAGGGATAGATGAGAGAGAGTTTGAATATGGAGTTTTTCATGAACTCACCAACCTGCCAACCCACAATTATAGATGATAAAAAATATACTAAGTGTAGAAGTGCGGTCGATTGAACTTGCATGCAAAAGAAATAAAATACTTTGGAGCTCAACACCCATGAAAAATATGATGGTCTGATCCGGATTTATGAGCAGAAAGAAATGAATAATAGATATATGAAGAACACTAACATATATCCAGTGAACAATAACTTTTATTGAATAAATAAAATAGGTTGAAACTGTAAAACTAGAGAACTAAAAACAACTTGCTCGAATGGTGGTAACTATCTATGAGAAGAGATGTGGCTTCTACGAGCATTCGTCTGAGAAGAATGATTACAATGAGGCTCCAGAGGCCTTTTTAAGATTACTCATGAATTCCAAAACCCTAGACATCCAAAAACCTAACCCTAGGAGATGAAACGCCAAAAGTTATGCAGGCCCTGATGGGTAAGTTGGTACCTCAACTTCTCGAGGTCGTAACTTTTGCATACGACCTCCATTTTAGGTGCATGATAGCTTGTTGGAAAGGTATTTTTGAGAAATACACATTATTCCATCAAACTTGGACTCTGTCTATAGTTTCATTGTGACAAGACAAAAAAACATTGTTTAGGGCCCCAAAATGACCCTGTAAGTACCTAAAGATGTACTAACATGAAAAATTTCAAAATAATTCAATTGGATTAGGTGGGAAGACACCAATATCCACTTGGAAGCTGTGTAGGGATTCAGATAGCCCCAGAAGTGTAGAACCCACAATTACAAAGAATTACATAAGAACGTGTTGAACTAAAAACTATAAAGAGGAGCCAGTTGGAATAGGTGGGTGGCCACCGATATCCACCTGGATCAATCCTCCCCCCTTAGGAATAAATGGTCTCCATTGCGTTGAGTGCCCCCATTAGGTGAGGAAATTTCTATTGAATTTGGCTCCATGTGAGCCACTTGCCTAGGTGCAAGAGCTATCTTGCCTTGACAACCTGATAAAGTTGGATCCTCTACTAGTGAGTGCCCTTGACATGTGTGTCCACTATCTGATCAGTGGATGTCAGGTCCATGCATTCAGGGTTGAGCTCTACTGGGGTCAATTGTTTTGTGATCCCTGAGGTGTCTAATAATGGTGGAAAATATGGTCAGAGAAGGTCCACGTTGAACATTGGGTGCAAACCAAGGAAGGGGGGAGTGTTGAGCTCAAAAGAATTGTCACCCACATCCTTGGTGATAGTGTAAGGCCTATAACAAAGTGAATGAATATTTTGATGGGGTCCTGTAAGGTGTTCTTTCTGCAAATGTAACCAAACATTTTTTCTCACCTGAAACTTGTGCGGTACTCATTGTTGATCATGGCACTACTTGTACTTATCATTGGATTTCTGCAAAATATCATGGACCTATTGGCGGATGTGTTGAATCCTCTCAATGAATCTGGTGGCTTTTTCAACCTCAAACAGAACATGGGAAGAATGTGTCTATTTGGTTTCAAGAGGTAGTGCAACATCAATGGGACCCAAGGGTTAGAGTCCTAGCCCCACCTGAAAGGTGCTATGGATGGTGTAGCTATGGAGAGCCATTTTGTAGCTTTGTTGAACATAGAGAAGACTCTCATCCCATGTACATGGATGCTTAGAGTTATACATGCGCAAGATGTGCGCAATCATCTGATTGTCGAACTTTTTTTGTTCATTGGTTTGAGGGTAGAAGGCAGTGGATTTAGTGAGCTTGGTGTCCAACAGTGACCAGAGACTTGACTAAAACATTTTGAGGAGCCTATTGTACCGATCAGATATTATGGTCTATGATATCCCAAAATGGACCCACACTCATTCGAAGAAGAGCTTGGTAGTAGTTTCCATTGTAATGCTCTTTTTGAAAGTTGTGGGAATGGCCATCTTCGAAAACTGATCAAACACCACAAATACACAATCATTGCCTTGTTTGGTGGATGGAAGACTAGACATGTAATCGATCAAGATGGATTCCCAAAGCCTCTCGGGAGTAGGAACAGGGGTGTATAAGCCTTGCTTCTTGATGGATGTCTTGGAAATGGCACATACATTGCAAGATTTGATATACTTGCTGATGTACTAATGAAGTTTTAGCCAATAAAAATGTTTCTGTACGACAGCCACAGTTTTCTCCACGCCAAAATATCGATCCATCCTACTATAGTGAGTCTCCCAAATCATCTTTTCCTTCTCACTTGTAGGAACACAGAGATGGCCCATATGGAATAATAATCCATCCTGAATGTGAAAATTGGTGACATTCACCCCTATACATAAGAGATGATAGGTACTGGTGAAGTCAGGATCTCGCTGATAAAGTTGGGGCCACTGAGATGTCTCATTCCCACATGAATGGAGCATGGTGGTGAGTGCAACCATGGGAGTTCGACTAAGGTAGTCAGTGACACGATTTGTGCTCCTTGTCTTATACTTGATGTTGAGATGGAACTACTACAAGTATGTGGACCAATTTTGATGGTGGTTGTTCTACAACTTCTCTTGTGTCTTTATGAACTGTAGAGGCTTGTAATTAGTGTGGATGATTGTCTCCTTTACTAGAATGTAATGTTTCCATTGACGACAGGCTTGCATAATGGAATACATTTCCTTTTCATAGGCGGGGTATTTTCAGATGGTATCTGAGAGTGTCTCACTATGGTATGCTACTGGATGACCATGTTAAGTGAGAACTGCACCTACAACATAGTCAGATGCATCAGTCTCAATGTTGAACAGTTTTTGCAGATCAAGTAAGGAGAATATTGGAGTTGAGCACAAGAAATGCTTCAGATCATCAAATTCTCATTGTTTTTCCTTCCTGCATGAAAATTTTTCCCTGCCGCCACCCTTCATCACTTGGCTAAGGGCCTATGCAATATGGGAGAATCCCAACACGAATCGTCGATAGAATTTGGCAAGTCCCAAGAAGCTTCGAAGCTCGATTAGTGTGGTCAGGGTTGGCCAATCATGGATGACTTGGATCTTAGCTAGATCCACATATACCCCATGCTCATCAACAATGTAGCCCAAGTATTGGACCCTGCTCATGCCAAAGGATAATTTTTCCAAGTTGGCATATAGCTTGTGTTGCCGCAAAGTGCTCAAAACTTGTTGAATATGTTGCATGTGATCCTCCTTAGTTCTACTGAAGATGAGGATGTCATCCATATATACCACCACAAAAGAGTTGGTGAAGGGTCTAAACACATCATCCATCAACCTCATGAAAGTGGTTGGTGCATTTGTTAAGCCAAAGGGCATGACCATCCATTCGAAGAGACCTTTTTTAGATTTGAAAGTTGTCTTCCATACATCATTCGGTTCGATAGGAACCTGGTGGTAGCGATAATTTAAGTCAATCTTCCTGGGGTCGTAAATTTTGCATGCGAAATTCGTTTTAGGTGCGTGATGGCCCATTGGAAAGGTATTTTCAAGAACTACACATTATGTTATCAAACTTTGACTATGTTTACAGTTTGACTGTGGAAAGCCAAAAAAACACTGTTTAGGGCCCTAAAACGACCCTGGAAGTACAAAAAGATGTACTAACATGAAGACTTTCAAAATATGCAAGTTGGATTAGGTGGGTAGCCACCAATCTCCACTTGGAAGTTGTGCAGGGCTTCAGACAACCCCAAAAGTGTAGAAACCACAATTACAAAGAATTAGAAAAGAACGTGTTGAACTAAAAACTATAAAGAGGAGCTAGTTGGAATAGGTGGGTGGCCACCAATATCCACCTAGATCATGGTCAAAATGTAGATCATGGAACCTGGGGTGCAAAGTGAAGGTCACAGTACTTGGAGGATGAGGGATCGAACCCATGAACCCACTCAATTGAAAAATGGCTAAGTGTAGCAGTGAACTTATGACATGGGAAAGTGGATGGAGATGAAGGTTCTCCAACCCGTGAACTCGTGAACTCATGAACTCGTCGATCACTTAAATATGACTAAGTATAGTAACCAAAAAGGGAGAGGAGAAAGGATAAAAGAAAAAGGGAAATAAAGGGGAGGTGTAGAAGAGGGAAAATAAATGGAAAAACGAAGTTGGGAAGATAGAATGGGGAAGGAAAACAAGGAAGAACAAAATGATCTCAACAGTTCCCCACATCTATTTTGCCATATTTTATGCTGAAAGGCTTCATGAGCTCAATCCTAGTAATAATGGTTGGATGCAGATTATTCAAGATTCAAAGTTTTCTTTTATAGGGTGGGAGATGCTCCCCAAGGATTGTGATGACCCTTTGCTTGGGGTTGTTGACTCCAACTTGATTG
>JZKD02S0079417.1:0-25230 GCA_000966675.3 Picea glauca | reverse complement strand
TCGAGGAGGACAAGGTGAAGATACCGAGAGAAAAGGACCAACTGCTCGCAGAGCAGACTGCAGTAAAATAAGCGATGAATAAATCACTTTGCTCTATGCCAGGTTTGGCACAGGGGGAACATGAATCAGTCAAGGTTCAAGTGGTGAATCTTGCTGAGACCATCCAGCAGCTTCAAGAGAGGATAACAGAGTTAGATATCCAAGCAGTGCCGAGCACTTCGCAAGAAGTGCACGACCAGAGAGAAGAAGCCTCCAAGAATGCAGTTGGAAGGATTAGGGCCCTTGCCTCAGAGTGAAAACAGTTGAGCGATAGAAGTGTGTGGACTTATGAACATCTCACAGAAGATCCAGAGCTGAGGAAACTGGAAGCGCAGCTACAAGAGGCACATCAACAGGCATCCACCATGCAGCTGCAGATGAAGTTACTCACTGCATTTGAGAGAATGAAAATATCTCAAGAACAACGCGAAGTCCAACAACAAATTACTTCCATCCAGGGCAGAGTAATGGAAGTCACGCAGAAGCTGCAACCGGTGCAGGATGAAGCCTGTTAAGTATTTGAATATATTGAAGGACAAGGCTCGCAACTGAACCAAATGGTTGCATTAGTCGAACAACGTCTGGAAGGGCCTGTTACAACATAGACGATGCAGGAGCTTGCTGAGCAGGAGGCTCAGGCGAAGCAGCAAGTTGATGCAGCTCGAGGCCTTCGAAGCAGCGTTTCCTAGACCTGAGTGACTCGGGATGAGTCATAGGTGAGTGTTGGGGGCCTGTTGGCCCTCGACCAAGTTTTGAGGAAACTTTGGCTGGGTTTGACCACTTTTTGGACTTGGACATGCTGGTCGAAGATGGAGAGCCCAGGTGGAGTTGAGATCACAGATCTCACTCATTTTGTGGGATTTTGTAAAGGGTTTATGGGATGTCGACCCATGAGTTTACCCATGATTAGGCCTTTTTGTAAGGGAATGAAAAAGTATAAATTAGTAAGAATGTAATGTAGTGAAGAGTAGTCATTGTTGTTGTTGGCTAAGTGCAAGTAGTTTTGGGTTGCTTAGGGCAAAAAATTGTGTATGTAAGGCTCTGTGCTTAAGAGAGGAGTTGTCTCTGTGACTTGACCTAATTTACGGAAGGAGGATCTAGTGCTCAGTGCGTAGATCTCCTGTCCTCTGCAAAGTTTGGTTCTGTGTCTTAGTGCACAAGAGCAACTGAATGTAAGAGCTTGAAGACTAATAAAGAAGAAGAAGAAGTTGGTGGACGTAGCCCCACACTGGGGTGAACCACGTATATCTTGTGTTGATGGTTTTCTTTGTGCTATGTTATGTTTTCCATTTATCTTCTTTGTGCTTTTGCTATTATATATGTTAGATAGATATATGAATTCTTAGTGCTTTATTTATGATTGAATGTGCTAGATCTAGCTTATGATGCTAAGTGAGATGTGTATGCTGTCATTGTTACTGCGCCGATCTGTACTTAGGGTTTGATCTGTAATGTGAATAAGACTAATGGGTTGATGCATGTTGTTCCTAAGTACTCTGTAGAAGTGTTACAATCACATATCTGTGTCCTAGCTTGGTTACAGACACCTGAGTCCTGTAACCCCCCTGCCTCTACCTCGGTTGATACTTCACCTGCTTCGTAGGTGTTACCGAAAGGGCTGGTAGTTAGGGTTTTGTTGGTGCACCGTTGAAGCGTTGAACCCTGGGTCTACCCCTGTGCCAACAGTCCCCGCCAAATTTGAAGTAAAAATGGACCGTTAATCTCAAAATGAGATTAAGTCATAACTGTCGGATTGAGATTTAGTTTAAAATATTTAGATCGTGGGGAGGCATATATATGACCATCCGTCGAGGAGGAAGATCCATGATGGATATTTAAAGGCACAAATCAAATTGCATGGATGTTAATTTAATGGATGCAACACACATTGATCTGGATCGTTGGAGGTTTTGAGTACGTGTCAACATGAGATTAACACGCATAGTGGCTATGTCATTAATGAACTAATTTGTTGAGTTGTGCCAACCGTCCATCTCACTGGGTGATTAAATCAAATCCATTGGATCACGATCTTCTCGAGAGTAAGGTAGGCCATTGGATCAACTCATGGGTGCATTTCCAACTGTTCATCGGTAAAAGCTAAAGTGGGTTGAAGGAAGCACATAGGTGCCTGAAACAGTTAGGCATGAATAACAAATATATGCACATCAAAATCAATTGTTAAGATTTAATCTTGATCTCGATCTGATGGTAGTTGAGTCTCTACGAAACTAGAGCTCAGTACAATGAAGAAATTGATAGTTTTAGTCAATTTCATGAAGGGTTTTCAGATCGATCATTCCATAAGGAAGATTGGAATGAGAAAGATAAAAAAATAATTACTCTACAAGGGATTTGAAGTTGATTAGGTTAATTTTAATTACAGTCTATTTTTAATGAAGAGGCACATTGATTCATTGGAAAGACACAATGGTTCAATGATGCACACCATTTGGAAGGATATATACACTCATAAGAATGAAGAGCGGAAGTGTGACTCAGGGAGATATTTGAGTATATTCTACATGAGGCAGAGCCACAAGAATAAGATTGCAGAGTAAAACTATGCAGTGAGGGTGGAAGGGAGGAGCTTGGGAGGATTGTAGTCCTCTACAGGTTGAAGCTTGAACAACAGGGAGTTGCAACTTCCTTTCAAGTTGGTGCTTGAAGAAAACAGGGGGTCGATGCCTCCTTTCAAGTTGGCGCTTGAAGAATACGGGGGGTTGGAGCCTCCTTTCAAGTTGGTTCTTGAATATGCAGGGAGTTGTAGCTTCCTTGAGTAGGTGCTCAGAAAATAAGGGGATTTGCATCTCCAAGAGTTGGTGCTCTAAAGAGGATTGATGTCCTTCACAATCACAAATTATTCTTTATAAACTTTGTAATTCTTGTTAATTATATTTATATAATTGATTTAAAATACAATTCCATTGTTGATCTATTGTGGTGATTAATAAAATAACAAAGTAATTACTAATTGTTTAAAAAGGTAATATTGATTCAACCCCCCTCTCAGTATTTCCAACAACAATGTGTTTTATGTTATTTTAGTTTTTTGTTTATATCTTTTATGGTTATGTGAATATTCCTCTAAATTGTGCTTTTATGAATCACTTAATAATAATGAATTTTTAGCGAACAAACTTTCTATGCATTCAAAGTTGAGAGAGAGAGAGAGAGAGAGAGAGAGAGAGAGAGAGAGAGAGAGATCCATTGGGCATCCTCGAAGGAGCTCATATCATATTGTACCATTGAATGAATTATGATTTTATCCCCATGAGGGTTTCCCACTACATAACTTGTGTCACTCAATGGTATGTGTTTTATGTCATTTCATTTTTTTGTTTATATTTTTTATGCGTATATAAGTATTATGCCTAGTTGTACTTTTATTAATAACTTAATATCGATGAATTTCTAGTGAACAAAATTTCTATACCAAGGTGCTTGAATAAGAAAACCTCATGCTAATGAATCCTTTACAACTCACACAAAATGATAAAGAATATACAATTTTCTTAAGTTCTAAACTAAAGTTTCATACCTCATTTCATTTTCTATTTTTGATCATTTTTTTTTACAGAAACTAAAGAAGATTGTATTAATATAAAGGCATGACCAAGGTGACACTACACACTTCTGCCATCACACTGTCGCCATGACCGTAATTTGCATTGATTCCACCTCAATGACTGTCACCCTTTCCGACTTACTATTTTTTAAAAGGTGGTGATTCTTCTATCAAACACAATTTGTACAATCTAATCTCATCTTGAATTGAAAATTTTAGGCCCCCCCGTTTTTTTTACGTAAGATTGTATAAAAGTCTGTCAAAATCAAAGATTACAAAAAAATTCCGTTGTTCCAGGCTGTAAACACTGAGCTTCCCCAAGGGGAAACCAACGTAGCCAACTGAACAATTCCAGAGGTTAAGTCTTAAACTGCGAAACATAACAAGGTTTGTGCCGACATTAAGAAAACCCAAAATTCTAGTCCCTAATGTTGACCATCATAACAGTAATACCCATAGACAATAGCTGATATAGGTGGCTGTCCTGAGGAAAAACCACATTAACACACATAGAAAAATAACAAAGACACCTAGACATATCACGTAAAGGGGTTGTATTGCAGGAACACGTCCTGGAAGAAGGTGCCGAGTGTCGAGTCCTCGAGAGGAGCTGACTCCTCCTCGACTGGTGTCTCGTCCAGTTGCATGGCGTCCTTCGGCTAGGCTGGTGGCACATTCTCCTCCTGGCCTGGTGCGTCGTGCTCCGAAGTCCCCAGTGAGGGAGCTGGTGCCAATATTGGTGTCGCAACTCCTGCTGCTTGAGCTTCTTCTACTCGGGGGTGAAAGACACCCTACATTGCTGAGAGAAAATGCAGGAATTGTGATGCCTTGCCGTCCAAAATCTCTAGGCGGAACCGGAGATCATCCAAGTTCTGACGCAAGTCAAAGACCAGGCCTTGCAACAGTGCAAGGCATGTTTGCGATTCATATGCTGGGTTAGCGCTAGAGTCGCCTCATGAGTGAGGTTGCTGACGTGAATTCTGGCTTGCCTTTGGGCCATCATTCTAAGAATGAGTACCAAGAGGTGGGGCCTGAAGCGACTAGGAGGCCGAGCAGGCCGATGAGATAGGAGGAGCCAATAGACCTAGGTGCGAAGCAGAGGCCAAGTTTCCCAAAGGTCCTGGGTTGAATCCCAGTGAGGTCCCCAAGAATTCAAGCCACTCCATCCTATAGGCAAATAATGATGAAAGGGGTAGGAAGTTGGCTGGAGAATGAGTCGATTGCAACCAGGGAGGAGGATGAGGTGGAAATATAGGAGGGTGCAGGTGGAAGGCGGAGGGCCAACTGAGGTCAATTAGGCTGCCATGTTGAACCTCGCTTAGACTTCCCTCACTGCCTAGGCATCTTTGAAACACCAGGAGGGTGAAAACGATCAGGAGTGAGCGACAACATACCAAAGAGATGCTGGAAAAGAGGTCGAGCTCTGGAGAAATCAGCCGAGAGAGATTGAGGCATCTGGAGCACCTGGTGCAGTTCATATAACCCAAGGAGCTGGTGCGTTTCATTAAACAACCACACGCATAGAGTAAAGACCGAACAATGGCACTGGTCTATCGAAGGGATAACAAGGTAGAGCAGGGTGCACTGAGAGTAATGGCGCCCTGTCTCATGTAAGGTAGTCTTAAAGGCATTAAGGTGTTGGGAGGGGGAGGCATAGGCCCGTCACGTGGTTGACGCCACGGTGGCTCTCTCCTGGCTGCTCTGTTGGATGCGTGGTTTCCACTATCACCCCATCCGGGGAATTTTAGGCCCTTTTCATGCCTCAACATAGATTCGATTTCATATTCCTAATGTCTAACTCAAATTGAGATCTTATACATATTCCTCCAAAGACCTTCATGCATCAACTCAACGGTGAGGATCTTCCTTGGATAACTCAACAGGGATAAGAACACACCCTGTAGCTATATAGAGAAGGAAGGAACACTGGAAAAGGAGTTTCCAGGTACGAGATGCTACTCAGAGAATGAAGGGGTTAGGGAAGCTTGTTAAATGTTGTCATCATGATCTTGCACCTTTTTTCTTCCTCCTCATCTATTCCCTCAATGATGCATTTATACCATCCTTGAGAGGTTAAGGAAGTTGAATTTTGTTTGGTATGGGCTTGGGGAGGTTGGGAAATAATACCAGCTGAAAATCTCACCCAAAAATGTGGAATTATATTATTTTTCACATTTTTGAGGGAATCTATGGGCTGCAAGCTAGCAAGGCATGGGTGTCCGCGTGTTGCACAAAGGAAACCCACAGATATAAGAAAAAGTAATGTTTTTTAAGTGACTTTGATGAGGGAAGTTGGTATTTTGATTAGCAATCTAGGAAAAGGGTTGGGCTATGTCACAAATGCATAAATGTGGAAATTTGTGCTATAACATACACTCTAATCCTTTTTTTGAATATTCAACAACTATCTAAGCAATGCATATTTATAATCAACTGGAAATAAAACTTCTTGTATATTTGTAGCCATTTTTAATCCAATTCTTTATCTTCTTGTTTCCCTTATGAGTTTTCTCACACTACACACAATCCCACCAAATTATAATGTGTCCCTTCAACTTGGAACCTGTGAATTTTTTTCTCTAAGGGTCTTCCTCCAAACTTTGCAATCTAGTTGGGACAACCTATTCATTTTTCTACATTCAAACTTCATCCATAACATGAAACTTGAATCTTCACTACCCTTTTGTTCTTTAGCAACCTCACAAGTTGTCCCACAACATTCTATCTTTGAATTCACATTCATTTTTTTCTTCTAGTTATGAACTACTTTCAATGGATTCTCTAACTTGGTGTTTCCTCTTTGACTTCTCTATTCTTCTTCTTGACCCCTATAGTTATTTATTCATTGTTCTTCTTCTTTCTCTTCTCACCATTTCTTCATGCTTGTGACTTCTTGTTGTTGTCTCGAAATGTTCCTCTCACTCAATTCCTCTTTTATAACTCCCATCCTCACTCTAATACCAAATGGCATAGTCAAGCACGTGGTGTGCCCAAATTTCTTTCTTTGTTGCACAATGACATATAACTCAAGGTTAGAAAAAAACACACTGAGACAAACACATGGATTCAAACATTTACAACAATGTAGAACCATGTTACACAATCACAAGGGCAATGTTCTACCCATTCGCATTAACAAGCATACTACTTGGATACATATTACAAATTTAGTTTTTTCTCTCTTTAACCTTTGGCTCTTGATCATCTCATCACTACTAATTATTGACTCTAATACTATCACTAACCTTCAATATAACAACCACCATAATACAATTGGTAACTAAATCTAATGCTACGGTCTTATTTATTTTGCATTAGATGATTCATAAATCCGGTCTTAATAACAAAATCTCTAAATCCTCCCTTACATAACACTCTTTCAAATCCAAACATCTTATCTGCTTCGACCAAACAAAAATTCTGGCCCCCGAATGTCATTACACCTCTCGTCTGATTCGTGAAGCTTTGGAAATTGAAAAACATCCCAACAATTTCAACCGAGAAGATGGATACAAACTCAGCCAATCCTAGAAGCCTATTATCCATCATCTTTCCACTTGATTCTCCTTTTGCTTCCAAGTTCCTTTCTATTGCCTCCTTCTCTGGCCTTATCTCCTCNTTGCATAAAATACCACAATAAATCATTTACTGCAATAAAGAAACAAGCATCATGATGAATCCTTCACCAGAGACTAATACCCAAGTGAGACAGAACAAATATGACAGTAGGAAAAAGACTGATTTTCACCATTAAATATTCTTGAGTCTGGTCCATACATCAGGAAAACTCTGTTACAATAATGAGAGACTAAATACAAGAGTTTTCTCCTCCAGCATTCAAACCTCCTATCAAGTTACAATCTATTTTAAATAACAAAATCTCTAATAAAAACCTCTTTAGAATTCACCACCTCATTTCATCATAGGATTCTATGCCTTATAAAGGCATGGTAATAGGTTTACAACAAAAATATAACATAATGCTATTTTGCAGGAAAATGTTGGCAACATATTAAAGAACCCTTAACAACTGGTGATGTGGCTTTACTGCGTGCATATTCTTGAGGTAGGTGGCCTTCTAATGTGAAAATGAACCTTTGAATGATGGTACGAGTTCAACTTGACACCTGGAAATCCATCTCACCTTCAAAATCTTCATAAATCTAAGTTTGCAGCATTAGCACTACAAACTGTCCTAAAACACCCAGTTCGCAGCACCAATGAGTCCAGGCGCTGCAAACTTTCCTGTAGAAGCATGTTTTCTTACAAAAAAGATTCTGACCTTTAAAACTTATACCAGAAGTAGGATAATACTTAAATAAATGCTACAAACTCCTTACACTTTGAAGTCATCTTTGGAAAAAACATATGAAGATGCTAAATTAAGCTCAAAATCCAAAATCATCACTTAGTGTTGTATCTGGATGCAAAAAGTAAACCATGACAAAAATGATGCTAATGTGAGAGATCATCTTGTATTCATATTTTGGTTCTGGTACTCCTTATATTAGCCAAGTTAGCCAACATATCTAGATTCCTTTTTGCCACTTCCTCTCTGAAGGGCTGTAACTCTGCTTTTAATTTCCTTATCTTAGCTTGGCAATCTCTCTTATGCTTATATACATTCTCGAGTTTCCTGTGAAGGGGAAAATACTTCTTAGCCATGGATCTTGCTTTATATATTGTCTCCTCATATAGATCTAACATCTCCTTTAGCTTGATTCGAGACTCCAAATCTTACTTTTTCAACTTGTCAATTTCAGTTTTTGCATCCTTAAAATTCCTCCTGAGTCTTTTGAAAGTAGTGTTACTTTCGTGAGGATGAGTGCTGATATCAATAACCTCCATGGGTTGCTTGGAAAAATGAACTTTGTCCTTTTGCTGAGCCGAAGCTTCTGCTGTATCATCTTCCATAGGGACATGCTATTTAGCTGCTCATCTAGTAACAAGTCTTCTAGATTTGATTGTTTCTGCAACAATTGGTGGGGAAAAACAAGTTTTTTTCCTTTCAACTTCCTTGCTTTGTTTGATGGTATTTACATAAGTGTAGGTTTTTCCACAGGTGAAACTTCTCTGTCAGGAGGTTGTAAGGGACCACCTTCTTTTGCTTTATCAGTAGCCTAAAAAGATTTATCACTCTTAGTCATATTCCTCTTCTTGCTTGAATATGAATGCACAGTCTTCTCAACATGGGTAGGTGTTTGTATTTTGGATTGTGGTATAGGCGCAATATCTGGCTGAAAGTATGATATAGCTAGGAAATTCTCCCAGTCAATGTTATTCTTATTCAACTCTTCTAGTACTAACATGTTGATTAAACCAGAGTGAAAAACGCTGGTGTCCACTTGCTTGGACTTAGCCTGGACTCTATCTGACATCTTGCCAATACTCCTGAAAAGGTAAAAGGTAAGGTTCATGGATTCTTTCCCAGTGAAGTGTAGTAGTAATATGATATTGTATTGATATACCATACTGAACCTTCCTCACCACAATCAAGTATCTATGATGCTAAAAAAATAGAATGCTCAGAGACTTCAAACTCCAACATCCCCACCTTAGTCTTTGTCCCACTGAAATTTAGTGCAAACTTCTTAGCCACTTCAGGATGTCCTCTTTGCATTTTCTGACAACAATTGAGGCAACCCACCCTCTGGAAAGCTTCCATGAAAAGTGGTTCATAATTGATAAGTTGCATGTCATGTGGTTCAACTCTCACAATATCTCCCCCTTTGAAGATCTTCTTGCCTTGCTGGCTGTCCATAATTGTTGTTATAAAAATCTCTTGTAGCCTCTTATGACAGTTACTATGAGAAATGTAGAATAAAACATGAAATTTTAAGGTTTTATTACAGAGCTGGCATACTTAGGGTTTACCTGACTGGAAATATTATACACAACAATAGTCTACAATAGTGTGAAGTTTAAGCAAATTGAAAATATCAAGTGATAAAGAGGAACAACAATTCAATCTGAATGAAACTGTAGACAAGAAAAAGAAACAATTTTGTGTAAAACAAAGGATTTGCAGCGCCAATGGTTAATTTCACAATGCCAGTTTGCAGCGTAATTTAACTAAGTTTTTATGAAAGAAAACAAGGTATTCCACGCTTGAGGAGAGACATATGAATTGACTGGTTAAGATCTCGACACTGGAAAAATATCAACTGAGAAATGTTTGATTTAACAAGGAACAAAGGGTTCGCAGTACAGAGTCCGCAACACAGATTTGACAGTGAATAATGCTACTGTTTGCAAGAGGAAAATGTAGGATGACCCTATGAGATAACAATATTGAAAAATGGCTAGGGTTTAGAACACCGGAACTGTGGATTTTAATGGTGCAGAGAGTTGGCAGTGCATTGAACATTTAACAGTTTGCAGCGCAGGAACAATACACAACAACTTTACATTCTCAATCAATCATTTAAGAAACATGCAATCATCAAAGGAGTACCTGGTATGTCTGAATTGGACTGGTGTTTTGTGAACTCGAGTTGGACTTAAGTGAAAGATTTCAATCCTTTTCAATCTACTACAACCAGTTCACAGCACCAATTTGCAGCGCCAGTTTTCAAATTCTCGGAGTGCACTTATTTCAAACTGTTATAGTTGTTCTTTGACTCAATCTTGAAAATCATAATGAATTGAATGCGTTGAAGACGATGAGATATCCCCTGACACATTTCCGATGTGCAATGATGAGAGATTAGTGCATAAGGTACTTCGTGGTACGCTGTGAACTTTTAGGTGAGTTGGCAACAAGTAAATTTGACATCTGACTTAACCTTCAAACGGTTGAAAATGACATAATGGAACTTTGTACACACCTTTGAACAAGACATATGATGATAATGATTTTTTAGACCAATAGCATGACCCATGTGGACCCTTATTCCCTTCATGATGATAAACAATACCATGACACTAAGGCTCTTACAAATACTAGAAAAAGACTATGCTTATGGAAAAAATCAAACATGAGTTATGACATGAGATACAACCCAAAGCTTAAAATTAAAAGACCCTATAACTCAAACCTAGAAATATAAAACTATTTGACCCCTACACATCCTATGTGCTAACAACTATGCCTTGGTACTCTTCCAAAATCAAGGGAAAATATGTCTAAAGATCCTCATAGAAAAAGTATGCATCCCCAAAATGATATGCATCACCCTGAAGATGTTGTGACAATTCATTCTCAAATGGATCGAGAAAATCTGTGATCATGTCACCATCACCATCCCAAACATCTGAGTCATATATGCACAGAGACCAATCCTTTGTTTGAGTGCTACCCTCAACGTCATAGGTGGGATCTCCGTCAAAGGTGAAAAGGCCCATGTCCCATCCATGTTTTCCAATCTGTATAAAAGTGTCAATATGTTGATCATCTAGTGCTCCTTCACTTCTAGGATCATGGAAAAAGATGTCATCAATATCCTCGAAAGGGTCATAACTCATAGTTTTCTCTTCTTGATGTGTAGGAGGAATAGCGGTTTGAATGTCTTCATCTGGGTCAATAGCACTTCATCTTCATTAAATGCCCCCTCAGAATCTTCAACATGATAAGATTCATCAAGATCTTCTTGGAAGATTTCTTCATAAGTATGTTCTTCAAGCACCGCTTCATTTGTGAGGGCTTGGTCTTTGGTAGATTCATGCAATAACTCTTTTACTTGGTTCATCATCTCTTCAATGAATTTATTAGCAACTCTTTCCCTTTCCATATGCAAAATTTCCTTCCATGAGAAATGAATAGGTTTTGGTTGATTCCAAGGTGCCATAATCCCATCGAATATAAGAACACCTCAAAGGAATCTCCAGGGGAGAGCAAGGCTCATCAAAGGGAGAAAAGAGGAATCAAGGGAAAGTTGGAGTCGCTATACAAACTTTGAAGAAGGTTTGTCAAAGGAAATGGGTAGGTTCTTGGAGTGGAGTCGTCAGGAAAGCTCGGGGTTAAGGCTCTGGGAAAAAAACTTGCCAAAAGTGTCATTTAGGGCATGAAGAGGATTCAAAATCCTCCCTGACAACGAAACCAAAATGTTATAGCACAAGTTTTAAGTTGGGCAAAGCTCGATCCAACCACAAAAGCAAGTGCTACAAATTGGGAATCCTACACCCAATGTCACCTCGATGTAGGTCCCACACTTCAAGGGTGACTAGGTCACTCTAGGGAGGCGATCCCAGTGAACCTAGGGGAAATGAGAAGGATGAAGGGAAGTTTAAAGAAAAGTCCCCCGGAAGGTCAAGTGATGGAATAAATTAGTGGTTGAAAATGGTAGGTGAACAGAGGTAAATGGATACCAAGTGAATAGATAGTTGCTGGTGCACATGTACCTGCCCGAGACACAAGAAAAAACCAAATGAAAAGAAATATATCAAGTTGATCAGAAATTTAAGCTTGTTTTCCCTATTTTTCATCAGTCATATCAACAATATATTACATCCACATCAGCAAGTAAAAGGTCTATATTAGTTAGCAATGTCAACAATAAAACTAGTAACCAATATGGACCGAAAATAACACTTCAAAACTGAATAAAGATGGTTGTCATAAAAGTAAATTTCTACAGCAGTATATCAGCCTTATGGTTATAGAATTCAATGAAGAACACAAGCAAATATGACCATCAAAAAGTTCCAAAATCTATCCCAATAAATGCACCTAGGTTAGTAGGTTAAACTATCAAACTTAGAGGGTTAGTCTAGGGTTAGTTTGTGAGATATTAGCGGTTAGGGTTAGATTTTAAAGCAGCCCTAAGTAGGTTAGTTTTACTACAACAATAATAATTTGTGGGAGAAAGAGGACGCCCTAAGAGAGGAATAATCCCTAAGACATCAAGATCATTATCCAAAAGAGACAACTTCAAAACTTGAAATTTGTACGTTTACCAAGGTAACAATTTATTTCTCCCATGCAATAAGTAAATGACTAGTGCCTTTAAGAAAGGGTTAATCGAGTCAAAAGAATGTGAAGAAGATATATAGGCTACTTCATTGGGGCTGTAAACCCTTTTACTCCCCAAGGAAATCTTCTCTTAGCTAGGGTTTAAACTAGGAGGGTGTATGCAATTATACTCCTCTTAGTAAACCCTTATGAAGCAATATTCCCTTAGCAATAAAATGGTGGAAACATAAGTATGGGTGTATTCCCTTATACTCCCTACTTGGATCAAGAAAATAGAACCTTTAACTTGTACAAATGATAATACAATGAAATGAATGGCACCTTCAAGCATTAAGAGGAAATAAAAGCTAGACTAACCACCAAAAAAGAAATGAAGAAAGCCTTCCAAGGCTAGTGCACCATATCCATCAAGAATAACCAAGACATAGCCATAAGAAAAATCACAAGAGAGAGAAATAGAAAAAGAGAGAGAAAAATTCATTCCAAGAGCCTCTCACAATGGAGAATTATGTCTTTAAAATGAGATCTTATGATCTCTATTTATACAAAAAGTTTCCAAAATAGTTTGTCCACATAATACCAGGGTAAACCACAAGACTAGGGGTCAACATCCCTAATCTTTCCCCTTTACAAAGATTATATTTAAAAATTCTCTTTAATTTCACTTTTGCACAAAGAAAACCCTAAAACAAAGGTGACGTCAATCCTTGAAGGAGGACGTTTTGGAAAATTGAGTAAGTCGTTGGAGTTGGGCTGCAAAGTAGGGCCTCCAAAGGCCATGTGGCAATCATCAGAGCCTCTCCACCTCAAAATTCCATGTGTCACTTTGATTCATCATCAACCACCATACTCCCCTCAAATGTGATGTCAACCCCCTAGGGAGCGATGTGAATAAATGAGGGACAACCCCTTCTTGGTTCAGTAAATACGAAAACCCCAAAAGGTAAGGAGATGAGGGGATGAAGTGTAGAAAGTGACAAGTATGGTCGAGAATGGCATAGTGACTCGTCACGAGGACCTCCTAGTAGCAGACCTATCCGTAAGGGTGACCCACTTACTAGGGCCCAATCTACCAAAGTGAAACAGGGAAAATAACATAATGTCCAAGCAAGCGTTACATAATCAAAAGCAATAAAAGATACAACAAACTCAAATGCCTCAAATATTGAAATGAAACTCACCATAATACCTGGTTTGTACCTCATGGAGCAAGACCCAATGTCTTCCAGAAGCCAGCTGATGTGGTGGATACCGTCGTGATGAACCTACAACTATAGTGGTGAGGTGGATCTCTTTATGTGCTAGTAGACACTGTTGGTCAAGTTGTCTCTCAGTACTCCTTGCCTGCACCCTGAGGGCCTCGAGACATCATATTCTTAGTTATCCCTAGGAGTTGGGAATAACATCTATTTTATACTTGGGAACATGTACTCGCCGTAGAATGCATGAGAACCACAACATCTCCTAGTAATATAGGTGGATATCAATGGCCACCCACCTATTCCAACTAGCTCACTTACAGATTTCATCTTGGCATTTTCAGTTTTCATGTTGGAATTTTTTTTCTATCATTTCGGGTCCTAAACTTCCAGGGCCGTTTTAAGGCCCTAAACAATGTTTTTTGGGCCTGCCACAATCACACTATAAGTAGAGTTAGAGTGTGATGGAATAATGTGTATTCCTTGGATATACCTTTCTGACGGGCTATCATGCGCCTAAAACGAAGATCGTATGTAGAAGTTATGACCTAGGGAAGTTGATGTACCGACTTACCCCAACAGGGCCCACATTACTTTTGGCACTTCATCTCCTAGGGTTAGGTTTTTGGATGTCTATGGTTTTTGAATTCATGTTTGATGCAAAAAGGCCTTTGGAGCCTCATTGTACTCATATTCTTGCGAATCATCACATATTTTCTCAGAGATAAGCCGCCATCATTCTAGCAAGCTTGTTTCAGTCTACATTTTATAGTTTCAACATATTTATTTATTAATAGAAGCCAAGTTTTACTGTATCTCTATTATTATTCATTGAATCTCTGTGTTAATAATATAGATCTGTATTCATTTAATTCTACTCATAAAATCCGAATCAGTGGTATCAGAGCGGTTTGCTCCTTGTCGTTTTAAGTGCATGTCCTTGACGAGGTTAGGGTACAAAGAGTTGGGTCTCGAGCTTGTTTCTCTTGACGATAAGAGCTCTCGCACGCCCAAGCAACCTACCATGGAGGGAGAAAATAAAGACGATGGGACATTATATCCTTTCAAACTATTGGTCGAGGAATCCCTCGCGCAATAGAGGAACGAGATGATGGATAGTTTTGCGCAAATACTTCGACGACTACCAACATGCGACACATATTCTTCGAGCAGAGGCGTCGTCCCCTTTACATATCAAATTTGATATTCCTGTATTTGAAGGTCAGATAGATGCAGATTCTCTAGACAAATGGTTGAATCTTCTAGAAGGGTATTTTTCTGTCCATAACTTTTCCAATAGAGAAAATATTACATTTGCGCTCCTCAAATCCGTCCCCCATGTAAAATATTGGTGGGAGACTTTCTGTGAGAAAAAGGAAACAAATGAACCCTCATTATTTACAGTTGTACTCACTTGTGATTCCTTTAGGGATGCTATTAAGGAACAATATTTCCATGTTGGAAGTTATGATGACCTGTACACAAGATGGACCATAGTACCGCATGAAAGGGACCAAACAATGCAAAAGTTCACAAATATCTTCCATACCTTGTGCACCAAGCTAGGTATCAAATATTCCGAGTAACATTTGGTGCTCAAGTACCATAGTGGTTTGCATAGATACATCCTGGCATAAATGGATTTTCTGGACATCTCGTCCTTGGGTGCATCCTATCGATGTGATGTCAAAATCGAGCAGAAGATTAAACAAAAGAAGTAGTAGTTTGGGTCTAGGAACCCATCACAATAGAAGTAGGGCAAGGGAAGCCCCAAACCATAGAACAAAAGGAAGAACAAATATGGACAGCCTCAGGACAACGATTCTAAGCTGTAAACAAAGGACAATGGAAAGATGAAGAAAGACACTGGGAATTGGTGTGACTTCCATAAGAGCCCCTAGCATAACATTGTTGATTGCCGCTCAAAGCAGTCATTGGTGGATGAGGTGAAATCCTATGAATCATATGCGAGTTACGAATCTGATTCAAAACTAGAAAAGGGGAGATTGATTATTGATGCGGAACCCAGTCCCATTGTTTCTACCACCAAGATCCATCTTAGTGAACCTGATGAGCCAGAGGAAGGCAAGTGCCTCTTTCATTCAAAGATGTGGGTGAAGGGTATTCCACTGCACTTCATCATTGATAGGGGTATCCAGAATAACCTCATCTTAGCGAAGGTTTTCAAGCAGTTGGCCCTACCGACAACGCCGCACCTGCAACCATATACTATCGAATGTATCCACCAAGGAAGCGATCTTCACGTCAACCAACAATGTCACCTGTCCTACGATATCAAGCCCTTCAAAGATGAGGTATTGTGTGATGTTTATCACCTTGAATTTTGTGATGTTCTTTTGGGCTAACCTGATGTTATTTTGGGCCAACCTTATTTATGCAAACAACATGCTATATATGAGTCTAGGCCTCACAATATTATTATTACCTTGGATAGGAAATTGTACAGGATACCCAAGGTAGTCCCACCTACTGCAATTTTCTTGATCTTTACAAAGCAATGCAGAAAGGTCATCTCTCAGACCGAGAAGTTTGTCTTTTTTGTGATTCTCTCTCAAAGTGAGCGGAAGGTTGCAGCCACATCCATGGCCTCCACAACTGAATTCTCCATGCATTAGAAGCAATTGGATAAGGTCATTGAAGAATACAAATACATCTTCTTCTCACCCACTGAGGTACCTCTGCACTGTCAGATCAAGCATTCAATCTATATGACCCCCATTGCATCGCTACCGAATGGGCTAGTCTGTCATTGCTCTCTATTAGAAAATGAGGAGATCAAGTGTTAGATATAAGAACTGCTCCAAAAGGGGCACATATGACCCAACGCATCATCGTGTGGAAGCTCAATCATGCTTGTGTAGAAGAAATATGTGACCTAGTGACTCTGCATCAGTTATTGATCCCTAAATAAAATCAGAGTTAGGAACTGGTAACCCGATTCCATGAATTGATGATCTCCTTGACCAACTCAAGGGGGCCAAATAATTCAGTAAGATTGATCTGAAGTTTGTCTACCATCAGGTCCCAATAGAGAAAACATATGTATGGAAAACTGTCTTCAAGTCCAAAGAAGGTATTTTTGAATGGTTGGTCATGCCCTTTGGTTTGAGGAATGCCCCAACAAATTTCATGAGGACAATGGATGATATCTTGCGGCCTTTCACAAATTATTTTTTGGTGGTGTATCTGGATGACATCCTCATCTACAACAATAATTTGGAAGAACACTTGCAACATTTTCAACAGGTTCTGCATACTCTGCGAAAACACAAGCTATATGCAAATTTGAAAAAATTCTCGTTCGTCATGGACAAGGTCCAGTACCTAGGATACATTGTTGATGAGCATGGGTTGCATGTGGATCCATCCAAGATCCATGTCATTCATGAATAGCTATCCCCAACCACCTTCACTGAGCTTTAGATATTTTTAGGCCTTGCCAATTTCTATTGCAAGTTCATGTTGGGATTCTCCCATATTGCATGGGCCCTCAACCAAGTAACCATGGGTGGTGGTAAGAAAAATTTCATGTGGGTCCTATCACAATAGCAAGCGTTCGATTATTTGAAGTAGTGCTAGTGCTCAGCCCCAGTGCTCTCATTACCCAACCTCCAAAACCCCTTTGAGATCAAGATAGATGCTTTTGACTATGTTGTGGGTGTAGTTCTCACTCAACACAGACACCTTGTGGCCTATAGTAGTGAGACACTATTATATGTCTTCTGTAAGTACCCTAATTATGAAAAATAAATGTAATCCATTGTGCAAGCCTTTTGCCAGTGGAGGCATTACATTCTCGGGAAAGAGACAATCATCCACACTGATCATAAGATGTTGCAGTTCATGCAAACATAAGGAAAATTGCACAATGACTGCCATTAGAAGTGGTCCACATACTTGCAACAGTTCTATATCAACATCAAGTATAAGACATGAAGCACCAATCGCGTCGATGATTTCCTTATCCGCCCTCCAGTTGCAACACTCACCACGGTGGTAAAATTCTATGGCCATGAGACCTCCAGATGGCCCCAACTCTATGAGAGAGATCCTGCCTTCTTCGCCACCTACCAAATGCTGGGGGAAAACAAAACTGTCACTGATTTCCATCTTCAGTATGGGATTCTATGCCATATGGACCATCTCTATGTTCCATCAAGCGAGTAAGTGAAGATGATTTGGGAAGCCCACTACAGTTGGGTGGAAGGACACTTCGACGTAGAAAATACAATGGCAGTGCTGCAACAACATTTCTATTGGCTACAATTTCAATAAGATGTCAACAAGTATATCAAGTCCTGCACTTCCTGCGCCTTTTCCAAACCGACCATTAAGAAACAAGGCATGTACATTCCTCTTCCTAGTCCTGAAAGGCCCTGGGAATCCATCTCGATGGACTACATGTCGGGCTTTTCGTCAACCAAGTGGGGAAATGACTATGTTTTTGTGGTGGTTGATCATTTTTTCTAAAATGGAAATTCCATCCACCTGCAAGAAGAGAATCACAACAGAGGTCGCTGCCAAGCTCTTTTTGGGACAATCAATTCCTCAACACATTCTGGTTGAGCGTCTGGTCACTGTTAGACGCCAAGCTCACCAAATTCACTGCCTTCCATCTCCACAAGGATGGCCAAACCAAGGTTGTCAACCGGATATTCGTGCATATCCTACGCATGTACAATTCCAAGCATCCTCTCACATGGGATGAGAGTCTTCCCTATGTTCATCACAACTACAATAGAGCCATACATAACTCAATTGACCAGAACCCCTTTCAGGTGGGGTTGGGATTTCAACCATTGGGTCCCATGGATGTTGCACTATCCCTTGCGACCACCCAAGTAGACTCATCCCATGCTCAAACTGAAGTTGAAAAATCTACTCGGTTCAATGAGCGGATCCAACACATCCTCCAACAAGTACAATATATTTTACATAAGTCCAATGCCAAGCACAAGTAGTGCCATGATCAACATAGGGTGCCACACAAGTTTCAGGTGGGAGATAAAGTTTGGTTGCACTTGTAGAAAGAACGCCTTACAGGGCCCCATCAGAAGATTTGTCCACTCCGCTATGGACCTTACACCATCACCAAGGCTGTGGTAGATAAATATTTTGAGCTCAACATTTCCCCCTTCCTTGGCTTGCATCTAGTATTTAATGTGGACCTCCTTTGGCCATATTTTCCACCATTATTGGACACCTCAGAGATAGAAAAACAATTGACACCCACAGAGCTCAACCCTGACTGCATGGAACATGCATCCAATGATATGATCATGGAAACACAGGACAAGGGAAATCCCCAATAGAGGATCCATTTTTATCGGGTTGTCAAATCAGGGCAACTTCTACACCAAGGCAAGTGGCTCACCTGGGGCCAAATTCAATAGAAAATTCCTCATCTGATGGGGGAACTCAACACAATGGAGACCATTGCTTACTAAAGGGGGGGGGGATTGATCCAGGTGGATATTGGTGGCCACCCACCTATTCCAATTGGATCACTTACAGATTTCATCTTAGCAGTTTCAGTTTTCATCTTAGCAGTTTTTTTCTAGCTTTTCGGGTCCTAAACTTCTGGGGCCGTTTTGAGGCCCCAAACAACATTTTTTGGGCCCGCCACAGTCTCATTATATATTAAATTAGAGTGTGACGACATAATGTGTAGTCCTAGAAAATACCTTTCCAACAGGCTATCATGCAGCTAAAACGAAGATTGTATGCAAAAGTTACGACCCCAGGAAGTTGATGTACTAAGTTACCCCAATGGGGCCCAAATGACTTTTGGCGCTTCATCTCCTAGGGTTAGATTTTTATATGTCTAGAGTTTTGGAATTCATGTTTGATGTAAAAATTCCTTTGGAGCCTCATTGTACTCATCTTCTTGAGAATGAATGCAGTCATCACATCTCTTCTCAGAGATAAGCCGCCATCATTCTAGCAAGTTTGTTTCAGTCCGCATTTTACAGTTTCAACATATTTCTTTATTAATAGAAGCCAAGTTTTACTATATCTCTGTTATAGTTCATTGAATCTTTGTGTTAATAATATAGATCTATATTCATTTCGTTCTTCTCATAAAATTCGGATCACCTGGTGGACTTGTGCCTACACAGAAACATAAAACCATAAAATCCAAGGTGGTTCTATCACCCTTCGTCCATATATATAAAAACCAACATGATAACTAATCTAGAAAAGAAAAAAATTAGCATTTTTTCAAAAAATTAACATTTTTTCAAAAAATTCTAAACTAAACATGAAATCAATATGCAATTAGAGCAAAATGAAAAAATGAAATGCAACTAAGTTACTATGAGCAGTCGAGATGCAAATGCAAGCAAAACAAGATGACCTACCTACTTACATGGGGTCTAGGACCTGAAGAATTCAAGTCCCACCTTGAAAATAATGTTTGAGGAGGGATCCATGTACCAGTGATGGCATCGACTTCTGTTCTATTGTGGAAAAATAAAAATAGTCTGGCCTGGATATTTCCTATATCTTGTAGGGCCCCAACCAAAGACTATCAAACTTTTGATGCATTCAAGGTTTTTCTCTCCTCTTATCCCGCATTAAGACATGGTCCCCCTTCTTGAAGTATATTTTCCCTTCTCTATGATCAAAATTCCATTTTACTTTTTCTTGGTTCTTTTCCATTTGATGAAAGGGCATTATTTGAGTTTCATCCAATTCCATAAGTTGATCAATTCGCCCCTGCAATGCTTCTTTATCTATGGCCAAATTTTGGGCTATTTGCAGTGATGGAATCTGGAGGTTTATAGGTAGGCACACTTCTAACCCATAAACTAACTAGAAAGTGGTTTTCTCAATAGATTTATTAGTAGTTTTGTGGTCTTCCCACAAGGCATACTTAATCTTGCTATCCCAACTTTTCTTGTTTTCCCCAACAATTTTCTTTACAATATTCATGATGTTTTTGTTGTTGGATTCCACTAATCCATTTCCTTGAAGATAATAATTTGAGAAGTGTGAAAAAACCATTCCATACTTAAAACAAAACTCATTGAGTGTCATCAAGCTAAAATATTTGGCGTTATCGGTGGCTATTTTGGCAGGAACACCGAATCTAGCGATAATTTTTTCCTCAAGGGACTTCATCACAACCTCTTCTATTGCTTTCTTTGTTGTGATAACTTCCACCCATATGGTGAAGTAGTTAGTGGCAGTCAAAACCCATCGATAACCATTACTATAGTTTTCCTTGAACTCGCCAATGAAATCCAGTTCCCATTGCTGAAAGGGTGCTTCTATGATGAGCAACTTAATGGGAAGGGCATGGAGGCTTTGTTTGCCGACAAAGAATTGACCTGGTTGACAGGATCTGAGGTACCGATGCATGTTAGAGAAAATAGTGGGCCAATAATATCCTTCCATTCATACCTTATGGGAAGTAGTGGGAGTTGAAAAATGGCTTCCACAATACCTTGAATGAAGGGCAACCATTAACTTTTCATATTCTTCCTTATTCACACACCTGAGGATCACCCCATCAGAGTTCCTCCATCCGAGACCATCTTCTGTTAAGTAATAATTCATAGCTTTGAACCTTAGGGATCTCCTCTTATGATCTACCAAATGATCAGGGCAAGTGAGGTTCTTCAAGTAATAAATGATATCCGAATACCACTCAGCGTTCTCAATTTTTCTTACGACAATGTTGATTTGTTCCTTCTCTCCCATCTCGATGGATTTTTTATTTCTTTCTGTCAACATCTTAACCAACCCTTGGCCTTTGATTATCTTGGATGGTTTGATATCCAAGTCATATTCATGTATCTGTGAAACCCATTTTCCCCATTATCCAAGAGAAACTTGTTGCGATAAAACATCTTTTACAGCGGGGTAAGGGACGAGAGCTTTGATCTTGTTGTATCCCACATAAGTTCGAAAATGATTGAGAGACTTTACAAGACCATAGGCCTGTTTTTCTATAATGGTGTAATTCATATCTAAGTCCCTAAGGTTCTTGATCATGAAAGAAATTGATTTTTCATCCCCTTGATCATTTTTTTGCAACATAACTCTCGCGATGGTGTCCTTTGAAGTGAAAGAGAATATGATGAAGTCCTTAGCAAAATTGGGACTGACCAGGACTAGTGAGATAGTTATCACTTCCTTGATACGTAGGAAATATAACTTACCTTCGTTTCCCATTTGAAACAAACATCCTTATTTAATAATCTATTAATGGGTTTAACAATTTCAGAAAGTTTCGGAATGAACCTCCTTACGAAGTTAATTTGGCCAAAGAAAGACTGCAAGGATTTCTTGTCCTTAGGGAGAGATCTTTTTGATATATTCAATCCTGGCAGAGTCTATTGATATTTCATCTTTAGAGATAATATGACCCAATAAATTGCCTTTATCCACAACAAAGATTGATTTCATAGGGTTGAGAGAAATCCCATATTCTTTGCATCTTTAGAAAATCATTCTTAAGTGTTGGATGTACTGATCCCTTTTCTTGGAGATAGTGGTTAGATCATCTTGGTAAATATCAATAAGTTTCCCGATAAAATCCATGAAAGCATAATCCATGGCACGTTGGAAAGTATCCCCTACATTGGTTAGTCCAAAGGGAATTCTCAAATACTTATAAGTCCCCCAAGGGGTGGTGAAAGCAATTTTTAGTTGGTCATCCTCCTTCACCAACACCTAATTATATCTTGAGAAACCATCAAGCATGGACATCATCTCTGCTCTGGTGACCCTTTGAAGAAGATATTCCATGTTTGGTATAGGATAGTTGTCTTTAAGTGAAGCCTGGTTCAAATTTATGAAATCAACGCATATCCTGATATCACTAGTCTTTTTCCCAACAATGATTGGATTAGATACCCAAGATGAGTACTTGATAGGCTGAATTCTTCCTACGTCAACCATCTTTTGCAACTCTTGTTGGACTTGTGGGGAAACTTTTAGGTTCATTTGACCGAGCTTATGTCTGAAGGGTTTCGTGGCTTCTTTAAGGGGAATAACGTGTTGTATGACGTCCTCTCGGTAATCCTTCATATCTTCATAAGACTAAGCGAAAACATCCTTAAATTCTCTTATGAGGGAAATCAACTTTTCCCTTTCATCAAGCATTGTTCCTTTTCCAAACTTGACCATTTTTGGGGATTCCTCAGTGCCGTTATTGAATTAAATGACTCCGTCATCTATTTTTCTTGATGAATTCCCCTTATACATATCATTTAGATAAAAAAGTCTCTCTAGGGGGATGCCAACTTTAGGTAAGTGTTCGTCAGGTAAATCAATGATTTCAATATTTTCACTTTTCGCCAATAAGTTTATCTGGGCTTCCGAGAATTCACCTTCATTTTGAAGAAAATGCAGAATATGGTTTTCATTATAAAAAACCCGCCAATGTTCCAAGTTATCAGGTAGTGAAGGATTGAAATTTACTTCCACTTTATAGAGACCGATTTCTTTGAAAATTTGTAAGGTAGAAGCGGAAATGGAAAGGTTTTCTACCAAATGATTCTCTTCCCTAGGGACGGTTTCAATCAAAAAGTTATCAAAATTATTCATGGCATCCCAAACAACATCTCTGTAGTGTGTTAGCTCCTGAAATGTTCCATTTCAGTTTTCTATCAATTTTTTTGAGTCTTAATTTTTGTCATGTTTTATTGGTCTTAGGTGTTAAGAATAAGTCATGATGTAAAATAAAAACATAAGTTTGGTTTCTTCCAAATAATCTCTCATTATGACCAAAGTTCCAAAGTGAGCTATGCTAAGAATGTTTCATGTCACGTTATCATGATTTTTTGTCATGTAACGGTCAGGAAAGGAGTGGGGCCACTTGATTTTCCTTTGGCATTGCAAACTGGCACAAGCACTACGAACTGAGACATACATTGCAGAATTTGCTGCGGAATTTATTGTAACAACTTCTTTTACAGATTTGATTATAAATCAAAAACAATGATGTGGGTTTCTTTGAATTTTTTTGTGGAGGAAGATGATATCCTTGTTGACTTACTAACCAAATTTCAGCCTGATCCAATTTGGAATTTGAGATAAACAATTAAAACACCAGTGCGCTGTGAAATGTGCTGCAAACTCTTTGTTTTGCATAGTTGTTGGATATTCGCCTTGTTGGGAGGTTTCCACCTGTCAAGGAGGGTTAAAATGAATTCTCATGGATCATTTATATGTCAAGGGACACTTTCACCTAAGTTTGATCTCCATTAAAGACCTCATGCAGTGAGTTGGAAACAATTTATTAACGACTTCCAACAATTTCCTGGAAATTAGCAGTTTGTTGGATTTTTGTCTCTTTGATTGTTGCCACCTATCTCCAAGGCCTAGAATCCAATGAAAGAGATGGGATTTGACCTCCTAAGGATATTTTGATGCTATTTTCTATTTAATGAAGGAGGTATCTCTTGGAGAAGAGAGAATGAGCTAAGAGAGGGATTCAATCTTGAAGACTTGAGAAGGCTTGTAAAGCTTGAAGACTCATCATATTGTATTTCTAGATTTTTGACTCTTCAGTGAATATAAATCATATTTCCCTTATTCATATCTACTTTCTGTGTATTTTCTCCATTGGTGACTGATTCACATGGTTCTTGTTTCATTTAATGATTGAGAGAAGCCTATCTTTCCTTGCATTAATGATATAAGTCTGCAAATGTACCTTTTCATTGTTATAGCTTTATCTTCATGTGTACTTGATGTATGTATGATTTTACAGTTTGTATCACTTCTCCATATTCATTTAAACCTATTTATCTGATTGAGTTCATGTGAATCCAATTCTGCTAGAATACATTCCTAATTGTCTCATGAATGCAAGTGTTAATAGTCCATAGATTGATACATCATTGAGAATTCTTCTCGTATAAATCAAGTTGTATGTTACCAAGTGTTATCACATGAAGTTGTCATGGGTCAATTTTCTCCTTAGGTTTTAATTTTTACCCATTAGTATTTAAGTTTGTTTTTATTTTTCCCTTTATGATTTTCTTAGGTTATTCTAAACAAATAAAGGCTTGGGTTTTGGTTCACATTTTGACCCACACCTATGGTTTATACCCTAGGTTCATTTTGTGGTTTCTATCCTTGCCTCATAACTTGACTTGACAGCTAGCACTATTGACCCCATGACTCTACCAACCTGACAAGTCACTTCATCCACTCATGCACTTGATCTTTTCCACTCCATCCCTTTGCTCGTTAAGGAGTCAGATCAAACCTTGTAAAGGGCGCTGCCAACTCACTAGGCGTTTTCGTAGTGCATCTTTGTACAAACTGCCCCTTTACCATCATTCGCCATCATCAAGCTGATGTCATGTCTTTTATTGTTTTCAAAATCCTTTTCTTCAAAAGGAATATTATGATTTGGTTATTTACGAGGTTCTAACTGTTTACCAAATTTGAATTCCTGCTCCTAAGCTCGACGCTGCTAAAAATACTAGTCTAGACATAGTTGCGGATTGCGCTACAGAATTAACTGTTCA
>JZKD02S0079406.1:0-17411 GCA_000966675.3 Picea glauca | reverse complement strand
CTCGAGACTGAGAGCAAAATTTATCGGTTAATACAACAAGGTGAAAAATTATTGGCGCTCTCCGAAAATGATAAAACTGAAACAAAAAGAAGACTTGATGAACATAGTGAAAAAATTGAACAATTAATGAAACGTGTTGAGGCCTTATTCACAGAACCCTTAACTTATCGAAGACCACCACTAAGTCCAAAAATACCCAAATAAATTTAGAAAATTAAGGTAACCAGGAAATTCCAGAGGATTTTTTTTCAAGAAATATACACACACCCAGATTCCATGATAGAGATTACTGGAAATTTAAAAAGGAGTTACCAAAGTATGATGGCAAGGACCATAGAGGAGTTGATGTGTGGATAAACAAAATGGATGGAATTTTTGGAACAAACCCCCCTCTAGGTGAACGAGAGAAGGTAATGACAACCTCTAATAGTCTAGAACGAGAAGCTTATGATTGGTACCTTTTGTGGTCTAGGAAATGCGATGCCCATTCCTTCCACTGGAATAATCTTACAACAAACCTACTTTAAATATTTCATGACAAATAGGATGACAACATGTATAACAAGTTCATACATCTCATACAGAAGGGAAACATAAATGATTATACACATGAATGAGAGGTTCTAGCAACAAGGCAATGTGGATTCACAGATGAGCAACTCATCAAAATGTACATATGTGGCCTAAAATATTACATTCGTAGTGAAATTAAACTATGTAATCCTAAAACAATTGAGGATGCAAGACATGCAACATGTCTAATAGAACAAAAAAACAAGTTCAATAAACCATCATTTACAAGTCCAGAAAGGTTAAATAAATATCTAGACGATAGAATGAAGAAATACAATACATACAAACCTAACAAATATTTACCACCTCATTTGAGGGAAGGTCAAGCCAGTCATCAAGACTCAAATAAAAAATGGGAAAGAAAATGCCAATATTGTGGAGACAAATGGTCGCTTGGGCACACATGCAACAATAAAAATTATATTCTTGTAAAGAAGAGAAAGAATCAAGAACATCTAATACTGATTCAGATAACGAAAGTGAAGAGGAAGGTGATGCACCCCAATACAAAAACTGATGAGGCCATGCCGAAGATATCCTTGGCTGCAATAAAATGAATAAAACAACCACAAACGTTAAAACTAAAAGGGCGCATAAAAAAAGAAAATGTCACCATTCTAGTCGATACAGGGAGCACCCATAATTTCATAGATGTAAATGTTGCAATGAATCTAAATTTATTCATATATCTGGCTGCACATATAAGAATAATGGTGGAAGATGGAAAAAAAATGATGGCGTAGGAAAATGTCACAAGATCAAGCTTCAAGTAGCAGATTACAAATTAGAATCTGGATTCTACACTGTACCCTTGGGAGGAGTAGACGTCATCTTGGGAATTCAATGGTTACAAATGCTAGGGGCCTATTATGCAAATCACCAAAAATAATTTATAAAATTCAAATGGGAAGGAAGACAATACAAATTATACAGATTCCAGCTGCCTCCCACCCAAATTATATCCTCACAATATATGTAGTAACTAATTTTAAAAGGAGCACCAACTTACGTCTCACACTGTCATCATATGCAGTTATTAACAACATAAATAGTCAAGTCGCAACATCCAGATATTCAAACATTAATCAAAAAATATGATAAGGTATTCCAAGACTTACCTATGAATTTTCCACCTAAAAGAAACATAAAACATATAATCGAGGTTAAGCCATATTCAAAACTAGTTAATATTAGACCTTATCGATACCCTCACCACCATAGGACAAAAATAGAGAGGCTAATTCAAGACCTATTGAAATGTGGGGTTATTAGGACAAGCAGGAGCCCATATGCAGCCCGAGTAGTACTGGTTCGAAAAAAGGATGGATCTTTCAGACTATGTATAAACTATCGAGGGTTAAATAAAATAGCTATAAAAAATAAATTTCCTATACCCTTCATAGATGAGTTACTAGACGAACTCCATGGAGCTAAATAATTCTCAAAATTGGATTTAAGATCAGGGTACTACCAGATTTGAGTAAGATTAGAAGATGTACAAAAAACTGCTTTTCAAACATACGAAGGTCATTATCAATTTAAAGTCATGCCGTTCGGTCTAACTAATGCACCAACTACCTTCCAAGCAACTATGAATCATATTTTTCACCCCTAATTAAGGAAGTTCATATTAGTCTTCTTTGATGATATTCTTATTTACAGTAAAACTTGGAAGGAGCATATGAAGCATTTAGAACAGGTACTTTCTCTCTTAAAGAAAAATAAGTTCTATGCCAAACTATCAATATGTTCCTTTGGTAAAGAAGAAGTAGAATACCTTGGTCATGTCATATCTCGAGAAGGAGTCAAGGTGGACCCTGAAAAAATCAAGGCATTCACAGAATGGACCAAACCAAAGAACATATCAAAACTAAGGGGATTCCTTGGATTAATAGGTTATTATTGAATATTTATCAAGAAATACGCTCATTTAACAACACCCTTGTCAAACCTATTAAAGAAAAAATCCTTCAAATGGGATGACAGTGCACAAGAATGTTTTGAAACATTAAAAAGGGTTATGTCGTCTACACCTGTAATAGCAACACCAGATTTTGAAAAACCCTTTGTAGTAGAATGTGATGCATCAAGAATTGGAATAGGAGCAGTATTAATGAAAGGCGACCACCCAATATCATTTGAAAGTCGAAAGATAAAAAAAAAGGAAGAGTTACAATCTACCTATAATAAGGAAATGTTAGCTATTATGCATGGATTATCTAAATGACGACAATATCTCTTAGGAAGAAATTTTTTGATATGCATTGATCACAATAGTCTCCAATACTTACTAAGACAAAAAAAATTGTCCACAGAAAAAAAAAGTGGATGGAGAAACTTTCCACCTTTGATATGGAAATAATACACAAAAAAGAGAAAGACAATGTAGCTGCTGATGCACTATCACAAAAAGATGAGGAAGTAAACACATTTGCAACAATAGTAGTCATTCCAGACTAGTTGGATGAGATTCGAGTTGAGTATGCCAAAGCTCCTGAATCCAATTTCATAATAAAAAATCTAGACCAAAACCCCAAATATGAATGGAAAAATGACATTTTATGGTACAATAACAAAATCTACCGAATTCCATCCTCAAAATTTAAAATGAAATTTTTAAGGTAGTCACATAGCTCCCCAACATTAGGACATGTGGGTTTTTTCAAAACATACTATAATGCACTACAATCATTCTATCGGAAAGGAATGAATAAGGAGATTCAAAGATTTGTTGTTGAATGTGAAATTTGTCAAAGGGATAAAAATGAAAATGTTATGACTCCAAGATTACTTCATCCCCAACATATTCCTGAAAAAAAATGGGAAGAAATTTCAATGGATTTCATTGAAGGGCTACCCTTGTTTGAGGGGAAGAATAATTTTTTTATGGTGGTTGATAGATTAACCAAATATGAACATTTCATGGCAGTAAGAAAAACCGACTCAACAAAACAAATTGTAGTTGTTTTTTGCAAAAACATTTATAAGTTACACGTGTTTCCGAAGGTAATTGTCAGTGACAACGATGCAAAATTTAAAGGAAATTTCTGGAAAGAATTTTGCAAAAATACAGGAATATCTCTTAATATGAGCTTGACCTATCATCCAAAAAAAAATGGACAAACATAAATCGTAAATAAATGCTTAGAAACGTACCTACGGTGCTTTGTGACAGACAAGAAAAATAAATGGTCTCAATGGTTACACTTAGCCGAATGGTGGTATAACTCTACATATCACACATCCGCTAAAATGAATACTTTCCAAGATTTATATGGTTACAAACCATCTAAATGGAAGGAGTTTGCACTAATAAATACTAAGGTCCAAGCAGTAAGAAATAAGCTAGAGGAAGAACAA
Organism: Picea glauca; assembly: GCA_000966675.3. NCBI lineage: Eukaryota > Viridiplantae > Streptophyta > Pinopsida > Pinales > Pinaceae > Picea > Picea glauca. Next base: position 13,478 of record JZKD02S0079406.1, on the reverse strand, counting down.
AAAATCATACAAATATTAAAAGAGAACCTAGCAAAAACTCGTAATCGAATGAAACAACTAGCAGACCAACATAGGTCGGAAAGAGAATTCGAAGAAGGTGATTGGGTGTTTGTATGAATCCAACCCTACAAACAATTATCCCTTAAGCAACACAGGAAGAAAAAATTAGCCCCAAAATTCTATGGACCCTTTCAAATTAATAAAATTTTTATTCAAGTAGCTTATATATTGGAGTTGCGAGACAATTGTCGCATCCACAATGTCTTCCACGTTTCATGTCTAAAAAAAAAGCTTGGACAAGCTCAACCCGTGCAAACAAAAATCCTTGAATTCAATGATGAAGGAAAAATTGTTTTAGAACCAAAATGTATTCTTGCCACAAAGGAAAAGGTGTTACATTCCAGAACCATAAAGGAATATCTTATCAAATGGAAAAACCTTCCAGAAGAAGATTCATCATGGGAGTTTGAACAATTCCTCTGACAATACCCATCCCAACCATTGCTTTGAGGACAAAGCAAAATATTAAGAGGGTGGCAATGTTAAAAACATAAAAATGATTTAAATAAATTGTAATAATAATTAATATCATTTAATTAAATCAAGAGGCACATACCTCTTCATCAAGAGGCACATACCTCCTCACCTCGTGACCAATAAATGCTATATAGAAACCGTCACGAGGGTAGTGTAATCATCATTCTTATCATATTCAATCAAATACTAATATTCATAAATATTCATTTCTCAGTGAAGAACAAATTTCATGTTACAAAAAGTTGCACAAAAGTTACCACTAGAAGTCCTTTGGACTTCTTAAGTTCGAAAAATTTCGTGTGTGAAGTGCACAGGAGTCAGAATCCCCCGAAGTTCTAAAGAGCGGAACTCATCCCAACCATCGATTAGGAGAGGGGTACATGGAAGGAGATATCCTCCGACGTTTCAACTTTCGAAGGACACAAGGGTTTACATTACGTGAATAACTAGACTCCTGAAGCTCGAACAAAATCAGGACCATCTATCTCTTGGGACGTGAGGCTCATTGGATCATTTCTTGTGCGTATTCGCCGATTTGGTTCTCCGGGAGCATACTGTGTCGGAGTAGGAAGAATTGCCGAAGCCTGAATTTCCAAACTCATCCCTCGTCGTGGATTTAAGCAGGCATTGAGGACCATTGATTGGGTTTGTTATCTGGTGCTCCATCACTTCGACGTTTGGAAGGAATGAGGTGTCATCTTGTTGAGTCTCCTGAAGCCCGGGAGCTTTGAAGTCCCGGAATTTCTGGGGATTTGAGGTTTATCCCACGATTTTTGGCCCACGGTCCATTGTAGGACTTGATAGTGCTCGAGGGCCCCCAAAAAGAGGATTTTTAATTCGGGAAGAAGGACTTAGGACTGATGTAGTTGGTTTTGAGGGCTTAGAAGGATCCTGCAAGATGATTCAGCTCTCGAAGTCAAACGATCCTAGACCGATATGTCCCATAGACCCTAGAGAGTGGGTGGGGGTTTGCATAAAGTGGTGTTAGAGCCCGAATTGTTCTTCGTGTGAAGAAGAACTTGTTACCATGCCTCCAAGGAGATGAAGGGACATGCCTATAGAAAATCCAACAATGGAAGAGGAGATGAGGCGACTTTGTGCGAGATTGGATGCCATGGAGATGGCACAAAGAAGAGAACTTGATGATGGTGACATAAGTGAGGCTAAGAGTGAATATGTTGAAGTGGAAGGAGTGACATGAGAATAATCTGCAGAAGAGCGACTATTGAGAGCTGTTGTTAAAATGGGAGCTAGAGCAAAAATAAAGGTCCCAATGTATGAAGGCAACTTAGATGTTGAAGAGCTGCTGGATTGGATAAGTTCTTTGGAGAATTACTTTGATTAATCAGAGATGGATGATGAAAATTAAGTGAAGAACACTGTGACCAGATTGAAGGGACATGCAACACTATGGTGGGATGAACTGCAAGTTGACATAAGATGCAAATATAAGAAAAAAATCAAAAGTTGGGACAAAATGGTAGCTAAGTTAAAAGCTAAATTCATACCCAAAGATTATCAAATAAATATGCTTACGAAATTGTAGAACCAAAGACATAAAGGCTTGTCAGTGAAAGAGTACACTAAATAATTTTACAGGTTTAACATCAAAGAAGGTCATCGAGAGAACGATGAAGAAAAAACTACCAGGTATATAAATGGCCCGAGGTATGAGATTCAAGATGAAATCATTATGATGACAATAATAACTGTAGATGATGCTTATCAGATGGCACTGAAAGAAAAGGAAAAGTTGGTCAAGAAGAAAAGCCAGTGAAACAGAGGGAAAACTCCAAACAAAGGTAGATGAATTGCCCAAGAAATGTTTCAGAAACCCAAAGCCGAAGCTGAAAATTATCACAACCAGACAAAAAGAGGAGGAATTTCCAGAGGGGGACACTATGGTGGAAGAAACTCTTTTTCTTGAGGAAGAGGTAGAGGAGGAGAATTGAAATGTTATGCCTATGGAAAGACATGACACATGTCTTGGGATTGTCCCGAGAAAAAGAAAACTGCAGAAGGTGGAGAAGCTCACATTTCCGAAACACAGAAGAGAAATGTGGATGAAGAAACAAAAAAAGAAGGGAGATCCCTCATGATGAGGAAAGTTATCATAAAACCAGAGAAAGAAGCAAAAGAGCCATTTCATAGAAACAGTCTATTCAAGACTGCTTGCAAGACTAAAGACAGGGTATGCAAAGTGATTATAGACAATGGGAGAACTGATAATATGGTATCCACAGAAATGGTGGAAAAGTTAGAGATGGAGACAACTGCACATCCGAACCCATACAAGGTATCGTGGTTGAAAAAGGGATACCAAGTCATGGTAAGTCAACAATGCAATGTTGAGTTTAAAATAGGTGGTTATAAGGATTATATTCTATGTGATGGCATACCTATGGACATTTACCATGTTTTGTTGGGAAGACTGTGGAAATATGAAAAAAATGTCATACATGATGGAAGGAAAAATACTTACATCCTTGAGAAGAATGGCCATTAGCATATGTTTCTACCAATAGAAGATAAGGGAGTAAAGGAAGAGGCTAGTCCTAGCATACTTCTCATGAGTGGGAAGGAACTCTTGAACGAAGTCAAGAAGGAACATGGGATGCCATTTGTTGTGGTGAGGAATCCCAGAGTCATCCTTACAAACACTTCTATGGATGATCTGCTTGTAGAATTTCAGGAATTGTTAGATGAGTTTGCTGATATCGTGGTGGATGAATTACCTCGTTCTTTACCACCCATCAAGAGTATCAATCACCACATTGACCTTATTCCAGGAGTGAGTTTTCAAAATAAATCAACGTACATATTGACACCTAAAGAGAATGAAGAGGTCAAGAATCAAGTCCAATAGTTGTTGGATAAAGGTTTGGCCAGAGAAAGCTTGGGTCCATGTGCAGTACCAACTGTGTTAATTCCAAAGAAAGATGGAGGATGCAGAATGTGCACAGATTCTAGAGACATAAAAAAGATGACCATCAGGTACATATTTCCTTTACCCATAATGAATGATTTGATGGATTTCTTGAGTGGAGAATTTGTTTTTTCCAAGATAGACTTGAAGAGTGGCTATCATAAGATAAGAATGAGAGAAGGAGATGAATGGAAGACAACATTCAAGATGAATGAAGGATTGTATGAGTGGCTTGTTATGCCATTTGGCTTAACAAATTCCCCGAGCACATTTATGAGATTAATGAATGAAGTACTCAAGGATTTCATTGGTAAGTTTGTAATTGTGTATTTAGATGAAATTTTAGTTTTCAGTAAGACTGAAGGAGAACATTTGAGGCACTTGAAACTAGTGTTGAAGAGGTTGCAGTAGGAAAAGCTGCTGATACATCTGAAGAAATGTTCTTTCATGAAGACATAACTCATATACTTGGGTTTTTTGATCTCTTAAAATGAGTTGAAGATGGATCCAGAGAAGGTGAGGGCAATCATAGAATGTCCTTCTCCAAGAAGCGTGTTTGAGGTAAGAAGTTTTCATGGGTTAACAAGTTTTTATAGGAAATTCATTAGGAATTTCAGTAGAATTTGTGCATCCATATTAGACACCGTAAAGAAAAATCATAGATCATTTAATTGGATGACATAACCTAAAAAAGGATTGAGAATATTGAAAGGGAAGATAACAAAACAAGCGATTCTGATTCTATCAGATTTTAAGAAGACATTTAAGGGGAGATGTGATGCAAGTGGAGTAGCTATTGGTGCAGTCTTGAGCCAAGACAATAAGCCTATTTCTTATTTAAGTGAGAAGATGAATGACACTAAGAGAAATCACTCAACGTATGACAAGGAGTTTTATGCTGTAATACTAGCTCTGAAAAAATGGAGGCATTACCTTATTCCAAAGGAGTTTGTCTTGTACAGTGACAATCAAGATTTATAGTTCATAACTAGACAAGAGAATTTGAACCAAAGACATGCAAAATGGGTAGAGTTCATGTAGAAGTTTATTTTTTTCATTAAGCACATTAGTGGTAGTGCTAACAAATTTGTTGATGCTTTGAGCAGGAGATGTCTGATTATGCAGTAATTCCAAGCGGAGACCTTAGGGTTTGAACACCTTAAGGAGATGTATCATGAATATACACATTTCAAGGAGGCTCATGAATCATGTGAAAACCCTTTTCTAAGGGACATAATTCAGTGGATAAATATTTGATCCAAGATGGACTGTTGTTCAAAGGAAGCCAATTATGTATTCTGAGCTGCAACAATAGGGTCACACCATATGGAGTTTTCTATACAATATTTGTACATATGTACATGAGTTTCAATCGAGAAAAGCACATATACATGGGTTTTCTTAAGGAACGACATGTAAATCTCGAGAAACGTGAAATTTCAAGGTCATACAATAGACCATGAGTTGCTAGGGTTTGCAGGTGTTGTCTATAGTTTTGTGTATTTATCCGTGGGCCATTTTTCCAGTAAGGGAGCCTTGTAAGATTTGAGGTTATTTTAATGATAAGCTTAGTTGATGGGAATAATATCTTTGTGTATCGTGTATGAAATTTTGGTTTCTAGTATTGCTTCTGCCATTTATTTGAGTTGATTATTCCAGCAAGTGTATTTTGTTTTGTGAGCTACTAATTTGATTTACAACAAGGAAATCAATATATAACAAGATACCTAGGTGTCAGATTAGGAATTTCAACATGGTATAAAGAACTCACTCTGAGAGGAAGCCAGATTTCAGATCTACAATAGTTGATAGAAGATTTTTCAGATATGCAAGGAGATCTTAGTAGATCCATAACTAGTAGTCTAAAATCGAGGGTTGGATTTCAAGGAAACAACCATACTATAGTAGAACTAGGGTTTGCAATCATACATAGCTTTACACAGGTTACAAAAGGAATAGTTGCGTAGATATGGGTGTTTTTTAAAAATAAAGTCACGTGCATACGTGGGTTTCAATGGTGACAAACACATATAGGATCATACAAGTCACTATAGGGGTAATTTAAAAAACATGTTTTTTCTAGTGCATATTATCAGGTCTAAAGGATGGCAACACCAAGTTTGAGATTTGAAGACAGATCAGATGGAGCTTCCAACTTCCTATCTTGTAAAACAAGAGTTACTTTGGATTTAAAGGAATGTGACCTTTGGGAGATAATGGACAAAGTGGTTTTTCCACTGACAGATCCACAAGATTTGGAAGCTCACAATAAGAAGAAGATTAAAGCTAAGCTGGTAATATTGGATTTAGTGAAGAATCATCTAATTCCTCACTTATCTGAGCAGAATATGGACAAATATATGTTTGATTCCATGGTAGGATTATTCTATCACACTACGATGAATATGAAGACTATCTTAATAAATAAAATTAGATATGTGTAGATGTCTAGATATGACAATGTTACTAGCTATCTCATGAGGATAACTTAGGTATGTGATCAACTTGCAGTTATAAGGAAGACATTGGATGACATAGAACTCATTAATGCGGCATTGAAAATATGTCCCAAGTCTTGGGAACCATTTGTCAAGGGAGTATGGGCTTGGGAAAATATTCTAGATTGGAAGAGGCTTTAGGATGATTACATCTAGGAAGAGACTTGGGAGGATTATAAAGGAAGCAAGAAGGGAAGTAGTGATGATAACTTGGCCCTTGTTAGTAAGACAAGGAAGGGAAAATGAAAGGGTTCCAGAAAGAAGTGTAACAGTGATGGAGGAACATCATATTCGGGGAAGAAGAAGGACTTGAGTAAAATCAAGTGCTTCTCATGTCATAAGAATGGAAATTATGCATCTCAGTTTCCATAGAAGAATAATGGAAGAGGAAATATGCAGGCGACAACATCATTAAAGACACAACTAGATGAATTTGAATTGAATATTGAGAAGGATTTCTCACAAGTTTCTTGCCTTTCTACCGACATAGCTACGAGGAGTGCGTGGTACTTGAATAATGTTGCATCTTGCCATATGACAGAAGCACAAGAGATATTCAACAATCTAACTTAGAGGGACTCAGGGGTTCATGTGGAGCTTGGTGATGATGCCAAGTATGCAATGAAGGGAGATGGAACAATCTTTTTCCAACTTGAGTTAGGAGGTTCATTTGATGACCATGATGTGCTTGATGTACTAGGACTAAAGAATAAATTTATCTCTATCTTATCTATAGAGGACATGGATTTTTCTGTTACTTTTCAGAGAGGGCGGGTAGTCATATGTCCAAAGAAAGATAGCCCAAACACAACAATAATCATTGGGGTTAGAGAGGGAAGTTTATATAGGTTACAGGGAAATCCTATTCAGGATTTGGTACATGACAATGATATCCTATGTGAGCTATGGCACATGAGGTTGGGACACTTACATGATAGGGTGTTTCCAATTCTAAGGAAGATTGTTACAGGTCTTCAAAAGTTCAGTGTTGAGTAGTAGGGAGTGTGTAGAGGGTGTGCACTTGGAAAGAATGCCAATGATTCTTTTCCAAGTAGCAAGAATAGGTCCAAAGGGATATTGGATCTTATACATTCAAATGTGAGTGGCATGATGTCAGTATAATCAATGTAGGGAGCATCATACTATGTGACGTTCATTGATGAATTTTCCAAGAAAACTTGGATCCTCTTTATGAAGACCAAATATGTGGTCTTCAATCAATTTCAGGAGTTTAGGGCCCAGGTGGAGAACCAGATAGGAAAAAATATCAAGGTTTTCGAGGTCGGATAATGGGGGATATTGCACCTCAAATGAATTCAATAATTTCTGCAAGGAGTCATGGATCAAGAGGGAGTTGACAGTCTCATACAACCATCAACAAAATGGGGTTATGGAGAGAAAGAACCGGTCCATCATCAGTTCTTCCATGACTCTAATTCATGACCAAGAGTTGGCTATGTTTATTTGGGAAATGGCATGTAACACGACAATATATTTTCAGAACATGAGTCCTCACAAGATATTGGGGGGAAAGACTCCAGAGGAGGCATTCTCAGGAGTGAAGCCAAATATAGGAAATTTGAGGATATTTGGTTGTACAATCTACGTCCATGTGCTTGTGGACAAGAGGATGAAGCTGGAGCCTTTAGAAAAAAAAGTTTATTTGTGGGGTACAATGAGACCTCAAAGGATTACATGATCTTCATACCAATCCAAGGAAAGACAATCGTGTGTAAATATGTTAAGTTCAAGGAGAACTTGGCATCTAAAAAATATTAGGAATGATCAGGTTTGACAGAGGACAAGGAGTAACATGCTTTGAAGGATGAGGAGTGGTGAACAACTTCTAGTTTAAGGAGTTATAATTCAGGTGGGGAGGAAGAGTTATCCCTTTCTAGTCGAGTGAGGAGACCCAGGTGGCTGTTATAGACATTGAGGGATGATGGTGAGGCTCATAGGAGTGCAGGCCTCCGAGGAATTTTCTGAACTATATGGCACTTATGAGTAGCATCATTGATGTCGAGCCTTCTATTTTTGAGGAAGCGATAAATCAATAGGTTTGGTGGGATGCCATGGTGGAGGAGTACACCTCTCTCACGAGGAATGATGTTTGGGACATAGTGCCAAGACCATAGGGGAAGTTAGTTGTGAGTTCCAGGTGGCTCTATAAGATCAAGCATGTTTCATATTGTAGCATCATGAAATTCAAGGCGAGGTTCATGGTTGTTACAGGTGAATCATCCTACGGACAAGCATATTCCCTCTTGGTATCTAGACCCCTAAACCAAGATAGAAAGGGTGCTATCATTGGTCACTGACATCCTTTTAGATCTAATTAATATAATATACGAAGAGGAAGAAGAAATATGTGTACCTTGTTAACGACGCTTGTCCTCGCAAAGTCCAAGCTGAGCTCCAATCCTGAGCTCCTCGATAGGTCTTGTAGAATAAACAAAGATACAATGGGCTTCCTATTCTATTGATATTATATCAAATACAAATCTATCTACTGAAGACAAATTCATGTGAAACAAACATGAACTTGAAAGAAACAGGCCAAGCATGCATATGTATTAATAAGAACAAACAAAGAGTACTTAAAATCCTCTGATGAAGGTGCAATAAATTCTTCTAGCTCTCCTTGTCTAACCCATTTTCTCAAGTAATCTACACTGATTATGCTTCAATGTCCTTCCTTATGAGATCATAAGTTAGGTGCTTCTCTATATCTATCTCTCTCCCTTTCACCATGAGGAGGCCTCCTTATATAGTCTTAGAGAGGCCTAACCACTTGAGAGATCTTTGGGATAAGTTGAGGATTCCTCTCATTCAGTTGTGGATCTTCCCTAAGATCATGCCTTGAACTAATATTCAAATCCAACCAACTTTAGAGATTGAGGGTATTCTTCCCTGTTTTAGCTCAACAAACTAAAAATTCGCTCAGAAAAGGTAGCGCTCCCCGAAAAGGGTACACAGAGCGTTTGAATGCTCCCCCAAAGAGGCCTAGGGAGGACTGGTACTCCTTGACAGTGGGTAGGGGAGCACTGCCCTCCAAAATCCATTTTTGAGTGGGTTTTTGGAGATGAAGGACATTGGCTTTATGCATTATTTATTAGTTTTATAGGTATGCCATATATTGGGAGAGATATTCCTTGGTCAAGGGAAGTAAACAATAAATATCTCAAGGAGATCATGATGGAGGACTATATACCAATGGATACACCTATGGTTACCAAATTGAACAAGGTTTTCACTTAATATTCAAAGTTTGTGTATCCCATGGAATACATGTAACTGATATGGTCCTTGATGTATTTCGTCAACACTAGGCCATATATGTGTTTTTCTATGAACTCAACGAGTTAGTTCATAGTGGAGCCGAGGTAGGTGCATTGGATAGTAGTGAAGCATATGATTAGGTACTTGAGAGGTACATTAGAGTATGGATTGATGTATCTTGGAGGTGATGGAGTGAGGCTCCATAGATATTTAGACTTAGATTGGGTAGGGAGTGCAGTAGACAAGAAGATCACCTAAGGGTGCTGCTTCATCTTGGGATTAGAATTTATTACATGGTTCAACATGAAGTAGACTTCCATATCAATTAGTTCAGTAGATGCAAAGTATATGACAATGAGTATGACTAGTTGTGAATCCATTTGGCTTCACAAATTGGTTATAAGGTTATTTGATTAGGAGTTGGAGCCTATGGTGATATTATATGATAATCAGAGTTGTATCAAATTCTATGAGAATCCAATATTCCATGATAGGTCGAAACATATTGAGATGGGTATCACTTCATCCGAGACAAGATCCAAAAGGGAGAAACAAAGCTTCAATATGTTTCCACAAATGAGAAGGTTACAAATATTCTGACCAAACCCTTGGTTAAAGCGATTTTTTTTTCTTCAGGGAGAAACTTGGAGTGGTGTAGAATACCTTCATCGCTAAGAGGGAGTGTTGATGTTTGTAGCATTGGACATGTAGTTCCGCATAAGTCTAAGTTTCTAGATGTTTGGAAATCCTCCAAATCCTTCTACCTTGATACTTTACTTTAATTAAAGGAAGTATTAAAGCAAAGTGATTTTATTAATTAGTTGAGTTTATTTAATGAAATGATAAAGTTATTAGCATTAGTGAATTAAATCTTAGCCATTTATCTAAATTGAGGTGAGATGTAATTTCAACCGTCAATCACTTTGGAGATTAGGGTTAGGTCATAACTCAATATTATAAAAGTAAGGATAGGCTAAAGAAGGAAGGTTGGGTTGTTTTGACACAAAGAGCAGAGAATAATTTTTTCTCAAGGATATATTGGATAGGTGGAGAAGGAATTCCATATAGAGATAAGTACATGCAATGGAGAAGAGATAACAAAGGCAACCACACATGGGTTTCAAAAGATTGGAGCCACAACAACAAGGTCACATCGTACAATTTTTTTCGTACAATCTTTATGCACGTGTACACGAGTTTCAATGGAGACATGCACACATACATGGGTTTGCTTAAGGAAAGGCACACACATCTCAGGAAACGTGAAAGTTCGAGGTTGAAAAATAGACCATGAATTTCTAGGGTTTGCAGTTTCTTTCTATAGTTTTATGTATTTCTCTGTGGGCCATTTTCCCAGTAAGGGAGCCATTATAAGCTTTGAAGTATTTGAATGATAAGCTTAACCATTGTAAGCTTGTAGTGAGGGACACCTTGCAGAAGGTCTGATCACGAAATATAAATATAAAAGAATATGACATATTGGTTGAAGGAGTCAAACAATGACATCATAGGGTTGGATAATATAGGGAAAATGCCTTGGGGATAGTCAAGTTGTGAAGAAGAGTTTGTCGGCCAAGGAATTTGTTAAACTGTCTTAGGGAGAAGTCAAGTTATGTGAAAAAAGAGTAAAAAATACATGATGGAGGTTATGAATGATGATAGAGTGAGGAAAAACCTTAAAGAGGGATGGCGGGTGAGCATGCAAGCAATCGACATAAGGTTAGAGAATATCAAGACGATCACAACATGGTGGGATTCATGGGATGAAAGACTGAAGACTCTTTGGGTGGACGATGAAGACTACTGTTGATCTAAAAAACTATTTAATGATCTTTAAGATAACGTCACGAGGATAAAATCCCATTGCATTTTAAAGAGGTGGTACTCTATTTTTAAATAAAATGCAAGATTATAAACAATGTCTAAGAGAGGACCGGACTTATTCTTGAAATAAATATTCATATGCAAAGAATGCCAGAGAAAGGACCAGGTATCTTGCAGAAAGAAAATATTTACACTCTGTTACAAGATTTGTAAACCAAAACAGTGTACATTATCATAGGATGACATTTCCATCACAAAATTTATTGAAGTAAGACATGATACTCAACAAAGGAAATGAAACTATGAACCACATAAGATCTGATCTGGGGTGACCTGGATATCAACCTGATTTGTTTCTAGGTTCACTTAATTAAAGGATCAATTATAAGATCGTTTTAATTGAACTTGACTGCATTAAAGGTGAACATATGTGCTTATGAAAGGCTTGAATTCAAATTGAATATAACTTGGTGAATGTGTTGTTAGTCTCATTATCCATTACTTAATGCACTTAACAATCATAATTGCGGAAATAAAAACATGCATAATAAAAAATGGGACAAGATCAACACATAAAGCAAGAGATCACCGAATTGTTAACGGATTTTACCAATATGGCTACATCTCTGGATCCACTGGAATACAAATCAATTCATTATCCTTACTTTAATAGGGCTGAAATATTCTCACAAAATGTGGAACATTTCTTCAGACACCAGAAGGACGACATTCTCCCAAAAGGGGCTTGACTCTGCCAAAATGGGATTAGATAAAAACCACAAGCATGAGTGCTTGTTTCTCTCTTCAAAGAGTTCTCCAAAAGAACCTCCAAAAGGGCCTCCAAAATGTCCTCCCCATCTCTCTCAATAAATAGGTTTAAATGAATTTTCCTAGCTCCATAATCCAAAAGACAAGATCCATAAATTTAGGATCCAATAACTAATCAAGTACAAAAATGAGAAATACCCTTAACTTCCTCCTTGAGACTAGGAATCCACATGTAATAAAGTGAGGAAAATTCCAATCCAACCCATGAGACCCTTAAATTCCTCCTTAAGACTAGGAATCTAATTTGTGAGTTGGTTTCTCACATACAACTAATTTCCCATTTTACAATTAAATGAATATTACGTGAGATTCTCAAAATCACTTTAAGTATTAATCATTTGTCTGATATGCATGACTAATACATGAGTTTCTCATTCTCATTTAAAGTATTAATCATTTTTACAATTTAATTAATTCATTCATGAGCATTAATTATTCTTTGCCACCTATTATCAATTATCATTTTAATGTCTAAGAGTTCATGAAAATTAAATTGCATTTTCCTTTCAAAGAGGACTGAGATTGGGCTTCTGTGGACCATGAAATAAAAGAGAGAGCTGGAAGACAAAAATAGAGAGTTAGAGGCCGACCTTTGCTTTTCAGAAATTCCAAAAAAAAAGGTAGAATGACTACTAACTGAAAAATAAATCGAGTTGAGAGAAAAATAAAGTGACTACTTGACTTACTATGATGGAAATTTCGAACCATTTGAATTCCTCTTACATCTTCTTTTTCATATTCTTGAAACTTATTTTCAGTTAAGGTTTTATGTGTCCTTTTGTAAATCTGAACTCTGATATTCATGCCACCATACAAGACCCAACTTAGAAGTTTATAAATTTCTTTACTTAAATGATTTTCCAAAAACAACTTGTTTCCAAACCAAAAATAGTCCTGAATGTAATTTATTTTTTAGGGCTTGATAACTGATATTTCAGCCATTGAAACCACTTCCAATATGTTCTTCATCTCTTTATATTTCCAACGAGATCTTGTTTTCTCAAATAAGATGTCGAGATCAAAAGTTATGAGCTCCGGAAGATGGAGACTTGACCATCGTTGATCTGTCCTTGTGAAATCTTAGCCTTTGATTTGAAAATTTGACTTTCTTTATCCCACATGCATTGTGGGAGGGTTCTCATGACTTCTTTATAAATATATTTCACCTCCATGTTATTTGTGAACGAAGTAGAGAGAGCAATATAATTCCATGTAGCTTGTGCACAAAGTATCTTTTGATCGCCACATCATCACACAATCAACATGCCAAGTCATAGTCTAGTCATCTCTGTCCATCCATGTGTCACCCGGGGGTAGGTCCACCTCACTTCCATGTGTCCATATATTATAGGTCCATGAAAAGGGAACTTAGGATAGGAAATAATATTAAAAAATTAAATGAAGTGTTTGTGGAGTTAGGGGAATGCAGAGGTAAAAGAGGTAGGCGAGGAGATAAAACTTGATAAAATGACTATGTATGAGGTGAAAAAAGGGAAATGAAGAGTGAAATATAAGGAATGCAAAGGTAAAGGGGGTAGTTGAGGAGAGAAAACTTGGTAAAATGACTAAGTATGAGGTGCAAAAAG
>JZKD02S0079373.1:7831-25231 GCA_000966675.3 Picea glauca | reverse complement strand
TGTTAATGGATCTCGTAAAGATAGGCGTGAATGTTGATTTTCCACCACCAACTTTAGTGCGATAAGTGAAATCCACATTGGATCATACATTTTACTATAGAAAGTTCATAAAAGTATATGCATAGATCACAAGCCCTATGCAGAAGTTGCTAAAGAAGGAAGTGAAGTATCAATGCAATGATGACTGTTATAAGAGTCTCGATACGTTGAAAGAAAAGATGGTCACCGCCCCAATTCTAGTTTTTCCTAACTGGAGCAAGGAATTTCATGTTCATGTGGATGCATCGTCTATAGAATTGAGAGTAGTTTTGGCACAAATAGGTGAAGGAGAGATAGACCATCCGATTGATATCACCAGTAGGAAGTTATCATCTACAAAGAAGAACTATACTATGATTGAATGAGAGGTTTGGCGATGGTGTATGACTTGCAAAATTTTAGACATTACCTATTTGGATCTCATTTCAAAATGTATAAAAACCATTATGTGCTAAGATACCTTGTTAACAAACTAGTGTTAGGGGGAAGAATATGCAAATGGTTATTACTGTTCTAGGAATATGACTTCAAGGTGATTACGAAACTAAGGAAATTTAATTCAGGGTGAGATTAGTTATTGCACATACTATTAGGTGAAGATGCAGGAAACTTGGATGACAATTTACCAGACGCACACTTATTTGCAATTCATATGGTGGATGACTACTTTGCAGACATAGTTCAGTTTTTGAGCATAGGAGTAGCCCCATCAGACTTCACAGTGGCACAAAAGAAGCAACTGCTAGTAAAGGAAACATACTACCAATTGATAGCAGGAAATTTGTACCAGCTAGGCGCAGGTGATATTTTGTGACGTTGCATATTGGAGCATGAAAGATGTATGGTACTATCAGAGGCACATGGAGGGTTTGCAGTAGGTAACTATGCAGGAAAGACAACATCTCAGAAGATTTTGTGCGTAGGACTATGGTGGCCTACCCTTCACAAATATGCCAAGGAATTCTACCAAAGTTGTGATGTTTGTCAGAGACTTGGAAAGTCATCTAAGAGAGATGAAATGCACTTAGTACCACAAGTAACATTACAGCATTTGATAAGTGGGAAGTGGAATTTTTTGGGCCGATTAATCCACCATCTAATAGGTTGAGAGATAGATACATAATTACTGCGACAAACTACTTAACTAGATGGGCTGAGGCAGAGCTATTCAAAGACTACAGTGCGAAGACAACTGCATGATTTTTGTTTGAAAACATAGTGACAAGATTTGGATGCCCAAGGATAATTATGAGTGATCATGGAACTCACTTTCTAAATAGGGCGATTGCAACATTGACAGAGGAGTTTTAGATCCATCATCAAAAGAGTACACCATCGCATCCCTAGGCAAATGTCACAACAAAATCCTTTAATAAGATTCTGGAACATGCATTAACAAAGGTGTGTAATGTAAGTTGGGATGACTGGGACTTGAATATTCCAACAATGTTATGGGAATATAGGACCACAAGCAAGAAGTTGACAGGATAGACTTCATTCAGGTTGACGTATGGACAAGAAGTTGTTATGCCGATGGAATTCGTAGTGCCAAGTCTGCGCATCACTGCAATGAAAAAGCTTACAGATTTAGGCGTAGTGGAAAAGAGACTATCACAACTAATGGAATTAGAAGAAGATTGTTTTGTCACAGGTTTCCATCAACAAGTACAAAACGCACGCGAGAAATCTTGGCATGACAGACATATCAAACATAAGAAGTTCTAGATAATAGACTTAGTATTTCTCTATGACAGTAAGTTTCTACAACATCCAGGGAAGTTCTAGATGCATTGGTTAGGCCCATATGTGATCAGATATATGAAAGAAGCAAGTGCTTTTCAGCTGGAGAAGTTGGATGGAGAAGTTGTGGAAGAGATAGTTAACAGGAGTCGACTGAAACTATACAGGGATGATCATCCTTCTTGAGCTAAGTTGACTACACAATAACCTTATATATGTATTATAGCGTAGATAGAAAAAGAAAGAAAAAGTCAGAAAAAGAAAGAAAAAGTGAATCAACTTCAAAGGAGTTAAGGTTAGCAAGTAAATATGATAAGCAGGAAAATGTCGTGGAAAAGAAAAAAACAGGCAGTAGGGCACACAGACAGAGGAAGCAAGTTGCTCAGAAAGGAGATTACGCAGAGAGAGGCGATCACATAGATAATAATTAAGAGCATTAAAGAGGAAATATGATGGGAAAAAGTATTTACGAGGAAGAATCATGTCAAAATGATGGAGACACATAGTAATAAATGGAAAGTATCATAGAGATCGTAACAGACTGAAAAATCTAGACCCAGATACATCAAAATATTCAAAGTTAATGCATGGTTAAGACACGTATTAAATGCAAATCACTAGTGGATCAAACAAAAATTTTAGGCACGTAGATAAGTTAACTGTTGTTGTTGGGTTATAAAAGAAAGAGAAGGGTTGATAAGGAAAGGTTACGGTCAATTAAAATTTGAATAGAGAGTCAATCAAGGAGTTGCAGTTCTGAGAGAGTGTCATAGATTTGTAGGTGTCAGTCGCAGAGAGACTGCTACAGAAAGAGATGGCACCACCCAAGGAAACAACGACATCAACATTAGCACCAAGGAAATACAAAATTCAACCAACAGAAGTACCTGTAGTTGAAGAAACTCTGGGGGAATCCTCTTTAGAGAGAAGATTTCCAAGAGATTGTATACCACCAAGGAAGGATATAGCAAAGCCAATCAGGTTGTCAAAAGTTGCTAAGTATCCGCTTGTGTAGCCCAAAATCCCACTTGGAGTGATTGTGGAGGAAGATATGTTAGGCTTGGTACCGAATTTAAAGTATGTAGACCATTATATTACGAGTGAGAATAAACTCCCAGAGCTAACATCGAGCAAGTATTTGAAGAAATACATCAACGCAGAAACACAGATGATCATGATAGAGCCACATACATGGGCAATAGGGTTGGAGAAATCTTGCATTATGAATTTATTCAACATACCACATTTCAGAAGGAGCACAAAGATCAATGCCTACTTGAATATGTTGTTGAGCTGCGTGCACATATGTTACTTATGGATCGATAGGTCGGTCTCCCTTGACATAGATTTGATTATGCGAATTACTAGACTACCATTGCAAGTGGAGGACCCCTCACTGTTATTTTTAGACAAGAATAATATGAAGGCTTTATCAGAGAGCATGAGAGAGAAGTTTCATACACACAGAGGAGTGCGCGGTTTGGATGTAGCAAGCAAATGTGACTCTACAATGAGATTTGTGACACAAGTATTGGCTTGTAATTTGTTAAGGGAGTGTCAGAAGGACCAAGTACCAACAACAGTAAAAGCGACAGCCGAGAAGTGCATTGAGGGAATGCAGATGAAGTGGGAGACATTTTTTCTCAACGAGTTCTTGATCAACTGTGAAGAGGCACAAGATAAAGGCACTGAATTTCACTACATGTGGTTATTAATTTTAACTGCATTAGCAGCATGGAGGGAGCCAAATGATGCATAATTTTTTGGATAAAAAGATAAGGCATGCTTGGCCACAATATATCAGAACTTGTGGCATACTGCACATAAGGAGTGATAAGTAGACAATAATATTGCTTTCTATATTTACAAGGAGACCATTAGGCAATGTATTTAGGATACACCGCAGATACCACCACAAATAGTAGATGCATATAAGTTAGTTGTGCAATTTAAGGTAGATCACAAAGAATGATCCAAGAAAAGAATGGTTGGCCACAAAGTATAGTAGAATAGAAGAAGAACCAAGATTCATCATGGAAGACTAGGACACAGATTGGAAAATCCCATCGACAGAGACTGAGAAACCAGAGATGCCACAGCCAGAGATTGAAGAAATACCAAGTGGAGAAGAAGAAGAAAGGCCAGGAAACAACAAAGGGAAGACTGTACAATGCCGAGGGGATAAGAGGAAAGATATCGACAAAGGAAAATTAGTGCCACAGAGAAAGAAGAGGATGGTTGTGAAGTAATCGAATATACAGGCACTAATGGAGGACGATTTCGAAAAGATTAGTGATCAGGTGAAGGAAGTTATAGATGACATATTTCAGTGCGTGACACAATGGAAAGAGGAGATGAACAGAAATATGCAAGAGAATCCAGATGTTAGAAGCAACAAGGATCACACCAACACGACAGGTAGAAGATGCATGAACAACAAGCAAAACAAGGACTGCAAAAGTGAGTCCGATAGTCTCTCAATCATTAGAAGTAGCAAGAGAGTGCATGATGGAACATATAACACCCAGGGTAGTAGTACTCACATTGACTGAGATGCAAGAGCATGTGCAAGCCTTAAGTCACATTGACTTAGATTTTTCAAAATTGCCAATAAAGATGTTACAAGGATTGCAGGTCATCGTTAGACAAGAACTCAACTTGCGCACAAAAAAGACCTCCAATGAGTTGGTTAATATCACAACAAAGAACATATATTTGCATCTCGATTACAACAAAGTAACCATGGAAAGGGATGAGGTTATGCATAAGGAAGAGAGGATTCAACATGACATCAAACAAGTATACAAGGAACTTCTAGAAGTACCAATGGAGGTGGATACTCCAATAGAATAGAAAGTGTCAAATATTGATGAAGCTATTCATGGATTCTGCTAAAATATTATAGAATTGGAAGCACACACAATACCAAGTACTCTGCCTGAGGAGAGAGAGAAAAGGGAGAAGATGGTGAACACAATTTTTGAGAATATCAAGAGTTTATAAGTACAGTGTGCCAAACTTTGTGAAGAAAGCACAAAAGTCAGGACTCAGTTGACAGAATATGCTAAGTTACAAGAAATTGGGCAGAATATTCAAGCTGCACAAGAGAAAGCACAGAGTTTAAGGAGACAATGAACTGCTTGCCACCATAAGAGAAGATGACAACAATGTTATCACCAGAATTTCATCCGCAAATGGTTATAGGAATCCAACATCTTCAAAACACTCATTAGTTCACTCATGGACCAAAAATTCATTTCCAAAAGTTCAAAAACTATACAACAAACAATAAAATCAGCATGCGCTAAAACTACACAAGGCGCGCGCGCACGTGCGACAGTCAGATAATGTCGAAAAAGTGCACATGTGCTCGATGCACGACTGTGGATGCAAAAAGCCGCGCACACCTCAAAACGATGCATTTATGATATTGTTCGTCCTTCCACCCACTTCTGGTTCAACTTCCAAGTCAACTTGACACTCAAATTTCACTGAATCCAACTGGGGGGATGGTCAAAGACCTAAAGGTACCCGAAAGGGCCCCTTGTTCACACAAAGAACTGGTTGCATAATGCCTCAAAGCTATGCTATAAAAAGAGGCCATGGGTGCACTATATTTTCAAGGAATTTATTTGTATTGTTATGCTGCTTATCTTCTCTTGGAAGATCCTCTTTCCTCATCAAGACCATGCAAGAACCATTTCATTTGGCCATTCACATCACCTCTTGAGTGAATGTGCTTTGGATTCTCTTCACCATTTCATTCTAGTTTGTTACTTGTAAGAAGAGCTAAATATTTGGGGGTCCAAGAGCCCTCTCTTGGAGGAAGAGGGGACCCATACATCTCCCTTTCTCTTTGGTGTTTTCTTTCCACTAATACAATCCTTTCCATTGGTGGCATGCATGTTGTTTATTTCTTGTTCTAATGTCCTTATGCACTCTAGTTTAGTTTCTTTTAATGTTCTTAGTTTAGTTCTTTGCTTATCCTTTATGCTTTATACTTCTAACTCTTTCCTTCACTGATTTCTTGCCTAGCTAACCCAACTGGGCTTGTAAGCATCTCTATTTTGCTCATTTAGGTGACAAAAGAGACGCAATAGATTGGCGACTCCACTGGGGAAAGGTATCAATTTCTTCCCCCATTTGGGTTATTTTAGCTCTGCCTTTTGTTTTTGTAACTTGTAAGAACCATAACCGGCCCAAGCCGACCTACAAAAATCCAAATTCAAATATGAGTTGAGAGAATTTCATCCGAAATTTCTTTCACGACCGTGTAACAACAAGTGCCTGAGTTTTATAACCCACAGGCACGTCTTCCGAGTACGTGTGTGAAACCCCCTATGTTTCTCAGCGCCCTCTACGTACTATGCCCAAAGTTACTTTTAATCTATGCATTGGCACCCAATGCGCCTTTGTCTACTCTACGAGTCACGCATTTGCCCAGAAAATCAAATATTGTAAGGGTGTTTGTGATCTGTTGAGGGCCCATAGCCTTCTCAAAATTGATTCCATGCTGATTGTAATATGCACCACACTTAGATACCCTCTCCATATGAAGGGATTAGTCAAAACATAGGCAATTAGGGGGTTAAAATCATTATTTCCTCTTTTGCTTTCATTTTTGCCACATGGATGGCTTGCTTTGATTAAAACCTAAGTTGGAATCATTCTACATCACATATAAAACTTGCATTGGGACCATAAATTAGATATCAATCTTTGAGTATGCTCTTCTCTCACACCCCAAAGCGATATTGAGAATCAGAAAGAGATTGAGGAAAAATTTCATCTCCCTTAAAAAAGACAAAATCTTTAGGAGAGGACAACAACCCCCTCGGGACTCCTCTTAGTTCATTTTTCAAACATGTCTTAAAATTGTAAGGGCCCATACATGCCCACATTCTACAAAGATAGGATAGTGATCGAATTTTACTTTCTTAGATTAAATCACTAGGGAAGTTTAAAGGTTTTGTAATGGTCCCATACATGCCCACATGTCCACAATCTAGGATAGTTTCAAAGATTTCTTAGATTAAATCACAATAGGGAGTTAAAGGAATAGTGAGGACCCACGTGTCCACATGCTAGTTTCCTAGGGACTTTAAAATTCCACAAGGTTGTACCAATGACATTTAATTAATTAGGTAATCAAGACTTGTAAGGACCACACGAAGTCCACATGCAGCAAGGTGACACCTAATTTATTAAAATTTTTGGCACAATTTTACTTGTTCACACACAAAGTCACTACTCACTCACATAGTTTTCATCTCGAAACATGAAGGTTGAAGTAAGTTTCCTCCAAAGGGATTATGAAACACCCCACCCTTTTTTTGACGAAACTATCCACTCCCACTTAATTTCAACGAGATTGGCTCACACCCCCAATCTCTCAAAACAACCACATCTAAATTTTTTCTAAAACTCACTAAGTTTTCTCCATAGTAGGTGCCAAAAGAAATTATTTAGTCTAGGTAGGATCTCGGGGATAGGCATCCAAATAACTCCTCATTATCTGGTTCTCACATCTTCAAACAGTAGAAGTTGTCAAATAGGGAACTTTAAAATCCTCCAAGTCAAGTGTTCCTACACCATAAGGCAAGGAGATACCCGTGAAGGGTCGAAGGTCGAGGTCCAGTTGTTCTGTGCATCCCCCCTTGAGGCACCCACCTCTTGGACGGGATCCAGCCCTTGACCCATTTCTTAGGACAAAAATCTAAATGTTGCACTTTGACCAAGGTACCTAGTGACCAAATTTTAGAACAACTACCTAGGTGGCAATTGTGGGCTGCAATTGCACCTTGATCGGATTTTGTGTGGCTATTGGGAAAGATCACCAGCTCTTTCAGGATATGCACCCTCTACCCCTCATTATAACTGATTACTTCATCCTTCACTAGTTCCTCTTCCAGTGGCTTCAGACCCCACTGTCGAGTGTTATTGGAAGGTACAATGCTATTTGAGAGGAAGGACGTTACGTCTTTTAGGACACGAGCATTTGTTTTCTTTGTTAGCCCACGCAAAAAACATCCACCTACCCACATATATGCTTCTTTATCAATGATTCTCTTGTAATTACATATGATTGTGAAGTATACTATGAAGGTTAAAAAATTATAAAGACTCTTGTTCATTTATTTGCTCTCATCCCCACCCGCACACATCCGCTTTTCTAGTCGGACATCATAGGGGACCCACATAATCCTCGTCGTTCCAAACACTTGCTAAATCTCCCTCCCATTCTAGGGGGAGCTCCTAGTCTTGCCAAATCATCGACCATAATTTCTCACACCCCTGTGAGTGCTACTATCTTGGGATTATCTTTGCTTGGTTCCACTTCCCAAGGTCAACCATCCCCACACTCTCCTTTACACAGAAGGGGGGGGGCACACTTCTTATCAAGGAGGAAGTATAACTCCATCTAGCCCCCTTCATGGGTTAGGTACACACCACATTCACACTATTGTCGGAACAAACCCTCTTTCAGGGCCAGGCACACAAAAAATTCCCACCATGGCTGGCACTAATCTTCCACCACAACCCCAGATTCCATACTTGGCTTCCTTTAACATATCAGATCTGAATAAACTCACTAATGATCCTATATCGCACGACTCCAAATGGCTTGAAATGCCTACCAAACTACCTTCAGGCATCCCCAAGTTTGAAGGAAAAGCAGGAGACGACCCAACCAAGCATATCATGACCTTCCATTTATGGTGCTCCTCCAATAGCATTATGGACGACTCTGTCTGATTGAGACTATTTCAATACAGACTCATTGGCTCATCAGCCAAGTGGTATGTGGAAGAAAAATCTGGGTCCCATGTGACCTTCGAATTGTTGGCCAAAGCATTTCTGACCTTCTTTCAACTACCAATTTGCCATGACAACGGTCTCGGATTACTCTCAGAGTTTAAACAAACTTCTGCCATGCACATCGCTGAACACATTCACGAAGGGCATCGACGATGTAGTCTCTGCAAAGTTGAAGCCACCCCACAACAATGCCTTAACTGGTTTCTCAAATCACTTGTTTCCCTCCTTGCCAAAGATGTGGCCGCCACCTTCCCCCAATCGGAAGAAGAAGCCATCAACAAGGCCCAACAATTCGAACTCATTTATTCACAGTCAGGGTATTTAAATACTGTACTACCTGACGCCCTGAGACCCGTGCCATTTGGCCAAGACAAACCTGGGATGTCTCACTCAGCAGATGGATTGATTGGTACCACTACACACCACAATTCACAGCCCCAACAACCACTTATGTATGGAACACCTCAATATCCACCAACATATGGCAGACCCCCTTATTATACTCCCCCCCCTTATCAACAATCATATCCCACGAACTTTCCTCCACCCATCAGCGGACCATCGCTGACATTCACAGTACGCCCAACGGCCTAATCAAGCTCTGGTCCCCCCTCTACCCCTGCTTACACCCTAAGCACTAGTGAAAGTGCCACGCCTTCCTATGCACCCTACAGATCATTACCACAACATAATTCGTACTTTCCATTTCCTGATCCTCCCCAGCCCATTATTTCACCACAAGGACAACCACATGCTGGGGTTAATTTTTTTCAACCCTCTACCGTTCAGCAGTATCAAAATTTTGAACAACTGAATACGGCTAATCTGTCCCATCAGTCAAACAATGCCAAAAATAAAGGAAAAAACTGAAACAATAATAATCCCGGACCAGGAGGAAACCAAAACCAGCCCCAACAGAACCAACCTACCGGGGGCAACTAGAACCAGGGGAACCAGAACCCCCAAGGGGGAAATAACAACAAACGCCAAGGGAAGAACAACATCAATATTCAGACAAACTTCCCTTGTGCCCTTTGCGGTGAGTATGGACATTATACTCACCATTTTCCCCAAATTGCAGACTTCAAATGGATGAAAGAATCCAGAAATGGACCACGTCCCCCAGTACCGTTATGTGCAACAACCCCCCCAGCTATGTTACAAAACCCCATACCACACCAAGGGGTAATGAACACCCAACAAGAGATGCATTCGAACCCACCATAGATAGGAAAGTATGCCAACCCATGCCCTCTTACAGATCGCACTATCCTCCTCACTACTGAGGAAGAAGTCCTTCTACAAACACGCAGTCGTCAATACAATGCACCCCTTGACCCTACTCCCACTACCTCGGAGGCCACCCCAGTCACAACTGGCCCACCTTTGATGATTCAACGCCCTAATACTAAAACACCTCTTCGCATCCCTCACATCCCATTACGAAGGAATGTCAACAACCCTCAGGCTAGGGCGACCCACAATTATAGTCTGGTCAATGACTTGGCACAATCCCCCGCTGCCATGTCAATCTTAGAAGTTCTTCAAACATATCCCACTCAATGGAAGTCATTACTTTATGCTCTGGGGGTAGTCGACCTTGCTGATACTAGACTCATCACCTTCGATCTCGATAGGGGGGAACCTCATCTCCTCACTTTGGTAGCTTTCCAAATTCTGGTTAAAATCTGGAACATCAGAGTCCACCGATGCATTATTAACGAAGGTGCATCCACATGCATCATGTCCAAAACTGCCTGGCAGAAACTTGGCTCTCTAGAGCTCATACCATCCATCATTAATCTGAGGGCTTATGATAGACGACCCTCCTCTCTCGAGGGGCTCTTCCAAAATGTCCCCGTCGAACTCAGGGGAAAAACCATTCTTATTGACATTGAGATTATCGATGCCCCGCTCGATTACAATATCTTGTTTGGATGTAGCTACATGTATGCTATGAAGGCAATCGCCTCTTCTGTGTTTCAAACCATGATGTTTCCCCATAACAAAAAGATCATTACCATCGATCAAGTATCACATTATGAGCCTAACCCTTCATCCAACATCGACAACATACTCCCTTTTGTCCACACTAATACAGATGCCTATCCACTCATTGAGATGGGCCCCAGAATTTTTAAGGACCCATCCTTGCTAGGGACATACCATGGAGCACCACTATTCATCCATCCCTCAACACAAGTATGTGTCATCTCCACCAATGGAATGACTACCGAAGATACTCTCCCTCCCACCAAGGCCTCTTTTATCCCTGACGTCCCACTAGTCACAAAAATTCTTCCTCATGAATCCCGTGGAACTTGTTCAACTCTACTTGTTTATGATCTTCCCCTCCCCCAGGGCCATATCCCGGCTTGGGAAACAGTCCCCCAAGACATTACCCAAATCCGTTTCTTTTAACCCCCACCAGGTGTAAAAGCTTTCCAGTTAGCTGCAACACTCACCCTTCCTAATATGGTGTTGGCAATCCCAGTCTGGTATCTACATCCGCCTGATATGGTCCCTCAACCATCCCTCCCTCCCCAAACAGAAGGAATCCCGATGCAGATTCCAATACTTACCCCCACCATCCCACCCACACCCCCACTCACTAGCACCCCTGCTATAGCTGGGGGCAAACGGAAGAAGAAAGAGCCCGCTGCTCTGCTTCCACCATGAGTTTAGCCTCCTTGTGCACTGTGCGAGAAATATGGACACCCCACTTATAAGTTCCCATCTCTCCGTGAGCTATGCAATTTAATTCAACTCTCGCGGGCACCGACGCCACTTGTCACACCCTCTAGTACTACTACTGCACCCCCTAACACAGGTGGCAAAGGGTTGCGAACCAAATTCGCATGTGCCATCTGTTCTGAGTATGGCCATTACACCCACCATTGCCCAATGTTACCTCAATTTTGACAGACTCTAACGACTATCCTCCAAATCTTCCAGCAAGAACCTCCTCCACCTGCACCATCTCACACTCATGTCACTGATATCCACTATGTCATGACCTTGGTCAATGAACGTATGAGATGTCCTTGCTCTCTATGCGAATCTCTTGATCATTTCACATATCAATGTCCTATGATCATTAAATACAGACATTGCCAAATGACCCTTATTCAAAACCCTACGCCCCCCCTCCAGTAGAACCAATAAGTACTCCTACCCCATCACTTGATGTGGTTCATATCTTCTTGCCCGAACCTAAGGCCCTCCCTACTCCCCCATGGTTCCAGGATGATTTATATGAGGATTTTCCCCCAAATCCCCCCAATTCTCCAGTCCATTTCCCCATGAAAATTTTACGCTCGACTACTATTTTTAACCCACAATATCTCGATATTTGGTTTATGTCGAGCGAACCATCACAATCCCCTTGTGTCCCCCCCCTAATTCTTTACCACCAGAAGACAACTACATGGTGACAGTCACTGATGTCACTCCTCTAGATCCCCTATATTCTTTACAGTTCCACTGCGACGAAGACATCCTCGAGGAGTTAACTACCCCCAATTGTCCATGGGATGTACTCCATCACAGAGTGCTCTTTCCTTCACAAGAATCCTTCACGCCTCCTAACAAAAACCCCATATACGCAGTCGAAACCAAATATTTTCTCCCATCGGGGCATATAGATTGGTTCAATAACCCTATCCCTACCCCCGACACTTTTGAAGAAGGCAATATGGCCAATATTTCCCCCACCATCAAAATCAATATCTCCATCAAATATGGAGTCGTAGAGGAAATCACCATTGGCACCGCATACTCTCCTGAATAAATCACCGCCTACAAAGCTATCTTCTAGGAATATCGAGACATTTTTTCCTGGTCATACACATAAATGCGAGGCCTTGATCCCTTTATTGTCGAACATTGTATAGACACCTGGCCTGATATCACACATGTCTGTAAAAAACAACGTCTGCTACACCCATCCAAAGCAGCGGCCATCAAGACCGAGATTGACAAATTACGCGCTGTTGGATTCATCTACCCCATCGCCTATACGTCATGGGTCTCCAACCTTGTCCCTATTAACAAAAAATAGGGCACTATTCGCGTCTGTACGGATTTTCACGATATCAATCACGCCTGTCCTGTAGTGTCCCCAAGGCCGAGCCCCGTTACAGATCATGTTTTATGCAAAGAATTGTAAATGTGTTCAATAGGCTGGTGAGCCAAGTCTTGTATAAGTTGTAGGCTTATGTATTTTGTTAGGCCAGGGAGCCTAAGTGTTGAAGGCCAGGAGCCTGTTGATGTACGTGTATGTATGCAGATCAATTAATAAAATATAAACACCACCAGTGCAGACCGACCATGATGAACGAGTGATAGGGGACTGAGCGTCCACAGAGTGGGCAAGGAACTAGGGGCTGGAAGGTGGGAAAGGGGCTGAGTGATGAGCCTAGGGGCTAAGCCTAGGGGGCTTAGGCCTGGAATAATATTTTAATATTATTTCCTAAAAATCCATGGGCACATTATTTTATCCTAAGTCCTTTGGAAGGACCCATGATTCCCAAGTGGTGGAAGGAAGGCGTACAGATGGAACACATGCAGTTCCCAGGGTGACAAGTGTCAACCCTGGTGCATGCAAATATAAGCCCTAAACTAAACCGTGGGTGGGGATCTTCCTCCATTTGGACCCGAACCTCTGAGCGTGAAACGAAGTAAGACCTCTGCCAGATACGCCGATTCATCTCTGAAGCCGTTAAGCCTGTGTTTGTCTGAAGAAACCATGTACACCCATGCTCCGAACTATGAGTCTGTGTCTGTTCTAGGCAACCCGGAAACGCATTCATGAACCGAAATCCCTGTGTTGGACTCGAGTGGAAGCATCCTGTGGTTGTATGGGAAATGCTGAGCTAGCCTGTGCGTGGAGCATGTTTCGTAATCATCACCGCGAGATCATCCAGTGATTGATGAACCCTTTTTGGAAGCATTTGTCTGTGTTTCCTGTGGATTGTTGTGACCACGCAATACTGGACTACGTGAGGCTTGTTGGCCTGTGAGCGACTCCTCTAGGTGAGAGAGTGCGTAGAGGGAGAAGAGAACTCCTGGAAGGAACCCTGTAGATGCCATAGAGCCCAAAGAATTCCGATCCGGTCTGTTCCTGTAACCCAAGGTAAGGGGGACTGGAAGCCGAAGGACTGTCTAGGTGACAAAGAAGGTGCACTCTCCTGGGGTGGAACATGCATGTGGGGAATGAGGGTCTGTGGGCAGTGAGTGTGGGAGATTCCTGGGAGAGCTTTCTTCCTGGTGTTGTGTATGTGCTATCTTCCCTGTAACCTCAGCCTAGCCTAGGATTCCTTGCCTTGGGGTGGAGCTCGGTCCCATCTCGGGGGTGACCCACTGTTGAGATGATGAATAGTGTGGTCTAAGGCTGGGAGGTTCATGGAAGGCCTGCACTTGGTTGTGAATTCTACAACTGTTCAAAGATAAGTATCTGAATTATGTTTTTATCACATTTGGCATGACTGTGTTGTTCATGTATCATGTTTTCCGCTATGTAAATGAGTTACTGTTGAATGCTATGGCTTGTTTAATTGTAGCAGTAACTCACCTATTTTACTCTGAGAATTAAGTGTGGTTAATTGTGTTTAAATGTATGTGCTTATAATTCCTGTACCAATTATGTAAACATTCATGTATGGAATGGTAATTTAGGGGTTTGGAAACCTGGGTAGTGAAAGGGTACACTACAAATTGGTATCATAGCAAGGTTTCTACACTGATCTTAGATGGGCAAGTTGAGTGGTATTTGGACCGAGGGTGAGAGGAGAAATTGTGTTTGAAGGACCAATTTCGGACCCTGGTATGAACCAGAGTGTATAGGAGTTTAAACTCGGGAGAATCGTGAGTCGTAAGATCCCTGTGAGATTACCCGTCAACCGTTCGATTTGACAGAAGTTGTGTAGGACTTAAGTCCTCATGGGTAGCGGAGAAGTCCCGGAGAGGCGTCGGGATATTAGAAGTCAAGAGAATCGAGACCTTGTGATTCTCGAAATCCCGAGGAGGGATCACAGCCGTAGGATCTCAAGGAGGACGCGTGTCAGAGTCCTGGGGAGAGTCGAAAATCGGAGAATCGAAATTCTCGAACACATAGAGATCTCGTCACCCGGAATCGCGATCCGTGATCTCGCGACAATATTTGGACCGTTCATTTAGTGGACACGTGGCAGAGATCTACACCATCGGGGAAAGTCCCGACAAGGAGTAAGTCCATCGGGGTTTGAGGTTCATCGGGAAATCAGGAACCTCGGTGACAAGTGATTCATACACTTTGAAAATTCGAACCCCAAACCCCGACGAAGGCTTTGAGTACGGTCACGGGGTAGAGGTCACATGGACCTGACTTAACCACGAAGGGTTAAAGAAAAAGGCGCGTTGGCATATCGGGACTCAGGATATCGGATATCCCGGAAGCAAAGGTTTTGCGCATTGGAAAATCGCGATACGCGATTTCCCAATAAGGCCTAGGAGCGTGGGGCCACACCAACTGTCAAGAGGACAGGTGACAGATTTTTAGCGACATGCAAAAAGGACTGTCGACGAGTCAATGACTGGGACCCATCGGGGATCCCGTGGGCATATGAGCATGACATTGAAACTGCCGAAACCCGACGGGGTCTGGTGGAGGTCATATAGTATGGTCCTGTGGACCAGAGGCTGAGCTAAGAGAGCGAGCCAGTATAAAAGCACATCGAGAATCGGAGGATCATTGGTTGCGAATGCATGTGCATCACGACGTCACAAATTCTGAAACCTCGATAAGAGGATTGATCACGGTCATGGGCAGTGGTCGTATGGTGAGGCTATAGCCCAGAGGGCTAGCACGGACGGAGTCCATCGGAAATTGGGAAATCGGGGATTCCGTTGTCAAGCGTTTGACACATTCAGATTTGCGAAACCCCGAACTCCGATAAGGGAAAAGGCCTGGGTCACGAGTCAACGGTCACATCGGCCAGGGCTTAGCTTGGAGGGCTAAGGCATATCGGAGATCGGAGAATCAGGGGTTGCGAAGACATGCGCCTGTTGACAACACAAGTGCCGAAACTCCGATAGGAGTAGTCACGAGAGGAAATGACCATGGTCAGGGCGCATGGTCATATGAGTCCGGAGCTAGGCTCAGAAGGTTGAACACGTAAAAGGGGTCATCAGAGATTGGGAATCCGAGAGGACAGTAAACCTCGACATCAGAAATTGCGAAACTCTGAAACTTGAGGTCCCAAAATAACTGAACTTGATGTTTCAGACACCCGAAAAACACAGAGCCAGATAGAACTCAGGAAACTTTGTGAAGTTAAGATGTCTTTCGTTCTTGTTCGTATTATTTATAAATGTTGTGGATTAATCATGAAGTTTAATGGCCTGACAAGTTTGAATTGGATTTCACAGTGCGTGCTCAGAATACAACAGAGGCCAAAACTCCAAGTTAATCAACGCCCGGTATGGAGTGGGGAAGAATGCAAATTATCCCTGAAATGGAAGACGAACAAGAAGGAAAGAATGTTAACCAGGGAGTCGAAGGATCGAACTCTAATGGGCATGGAAAAGAGGTGGATAAGGAAGGACATATGATGAAAGTCATTGAAGGGTTACAAAGAGAGGCCAAGGAGCGTCGGGCCGATAGCCAAAATCTCATGAAAGTTAGGGATCGGCAAGGTAAATTAAACTTAAAGTTCTTGCAGAGTCTGGAAAGAATAGAGAAGAAACTTGAGAAGGGAAGAGACTCAAGTACAACGGAGAGTCGCAAAACTCATGGGAGAAGAAGTAGATCGAGGAGTGGTAGCCGACATCACAGTCGCTCCCAAAAACATTACGACAGTAAGACACACAACAGTTCAAGCCCATCACCTACCAGAAAACATCAAAAATCTGGAAGGGAGGAATTGAAAGGAGAGATGAACAAGATTAAACCTCCAACATTCGATGGAGAACATAAGAAGGAAGAAGATGCCGAGACATGGTTGCTGGGCATGAAGAAATACTTCCAGCTACAGAACTATTCTGCCCATGCAGAGGGAAGAATTTCAATGTACCAACTGAAAGGAAAGGCATCCATGTGGTGGGATCAGTTTGTGCAGGTGCAACACATCAAAGAGAAGGAGGTTACTTGGAATGAATTCAAGAGGTATTTCGAGAAGAAATACCTGACTAAAATATATTATGACAGAAATATGAAGGAGTTCTTCGAACTCAAGTTAGGCAGTATGACCATTGATGAGTATGAACGAAGTTTTCTGGAACTGCTGAAGTATGTTCTATTCATCAAAGACGAGGCTGTCAAAATTCAGAGGTATTTGAGTGGACTGCCACCTTCTATTGGTGACAAAATTGAATACGATGATCCTAAGACCATGGAAGAAACCATAAGAAGGGCGAAATGCCTATATGAACAACAAAGGGAAAAGCCTACCTTTCAGAAGGCTTGGGACGAAAAGAAGAGGTTTAAGAAGGAACAGAGGCAGAAGGGAAGTAAGCCTTCCTTTTTCAGAAACAGACCTTGGGAGCAGTCATCTTTTAAAGAACCCAGGAAAGTTTAAGGGAGTGAACAGATGCCAAGGCCTCCACCCATGGAGTGTTGGGGCTGTAAAGGGAATCATAGGTACAGAGACTGCCCCATAGGAAAGACAAAGCAAGAACTGTCCATACTGTTCAGCAAGGTGAAACAGTGAAGGATATGGGCAGCAAAATGCCGAGGATCTATGCAGCCCTGGACAACAAGCAAGCAGAATTTCAATCACACATGATTGAAGTGGAAGGTATGATCAACAACCGACCACTTGTTAT
>JZKD02S0079340.1:15197-25232 GCA_000966675.3 Picea glauca | reverse complement strand
TGGTATGACATTTTTTACGAAGATGAATCCTTTGTATTTCAGAGCATTGTTTTTGACAACCAAACTAAAAATATGGTCACTGAAAAGAGAGATGTAACAAATAAGAAAGGAAAATCTCGTACAAAGATTAACTTTAGGAAAATGAATTCGTCCCAAATATCCCTATTTTATCGCATAACCAGTGACTCTCTTGATGATTCCATTGGAGGAATTGAAGTGGAGAATGCCAGAATGAAAGACCGTGTCAAGGAATTTGAGGAGGCTTTTATTGCTACCCGAGAGTTTCCCAGTCCTTTAGCAAAAAATGTGCTTGCTACCCCTAAAGCCAAGTTAAAAGTATCCTCCAGCTTCCTTTCATCGTGTAGATTCATTGTAGATAATAACATCAAGAAAATAATGCATCTAGTTACTGAAGCCTAGGAAAAATCACAAAATATATCTTCCTTCTGAAAGAGGGGAAATGATTTGCACGAAAATTTGCAGATGAATTTAAAAAATGATCAACATTTATATGAACACATTTTGATGCCTTTTTCCATCCATGCCATCCATAGCTCAAATCTAAAATGAAGACAATATGTTATCCCCTCCCCAAAGAGGATCAAAAAATTAAAAGCAAGCTGGTAAAATAAAGTTTAGAACCTGCAGCTCATTGTCAAATCATGTGAACAAGCCATATGAGAAAAAGAAGAATTATTTGAAAACCTAACCCAAATATACTTAGCTGGAAGTACCTACGAGGTTCAAGACCCAAACTTAGTCCTGAAAGCCTTTTCAATGACCAAATAAGCCTTCGATGAACAACTTGATATTTTAAAGAGGTTGTCTTTAGAAAAAATTTATGGCATCCTTGAATATCATGTAGATGAGCTCGAGAAATGGCTACTAGACTATGTAGCACACAATGAAGAAATTGAATAACCTCTCCATAGTATTTCTATGGATCTAAGAAAATTAGAAAACGATCTTTTCGACATAGAAATCCAGGATGAAATCAATGTGGCCCCCATGAGAAGCTACATTGAAGAATGGTTCCAACAGAGAATGGACAACTTCATCAAGGATGGGAAACAATCGGTTGGCACGATTCCAATGATCGTCGATGACAACAAAAAAAACACATTGGCTTCATCATAATTCTATACTTGTTTTATTTATCAATCCAGTTATTCTACCTATTTAAATAGAAATCTCTAACCAAAATCTCATAACTTCCAAGTTCTTCTTTTCAGGTCTTCCTCTCTATCGTCGCGCACTTCTTTCTACAGTCCTAATTATTGTACTTATTTCTTTTTATCGTCTGTGGGAGACCCAATCCCATTCTATATGGAAAATGCATTTAAATTTCCACAAATATGTAACAAACATTATTAATTTTTGATAAATTTCAAAGAAAACTATGTCAGATGTCAGGAAATTGACAGATTCTAGAAATATGTAACAAATTTCAAAGAAAACTATGTTGGATGTTAGAAAATTGTGTTTATTATGTTTGAATGTTTAATGTGTGTGTTTCCTCCTTTTCTCTAGGAACCGAGGGTGGGGAAAATATAAGAGAAATAAAAATTTATTAATATTTGATAAATTTAAAAAAAAACTATGCTGGGTCTATTATATTTGAATCCAGTGGCCAAATTCATCCTTTGCATGGATACCACATGTACTTCAACATGCATTTATTCCCATTCCAACTTGATAGGAACTAAATTTATTACAATGATACATTATTTATCAAAGGCTTACCAGTCTCATCACTGTTCGGCTACACTGCTCTACTCTGCCTGCATTAATGTGTTCCTACTCACATCTTCTTGCGCTTAATTTTTCCTACAGTCTGTTGTTTTCACCATTTCTTCTCTGTCCAGCTTATGTTCTTCATCTCTGAATATTTCACGCTCTATTCTTTCTGTCTTCTTGATCACATACAGTTTGACTTGTTTTTCCGAGAAACAACAACCTGCCTCTGTCATGGCATGTTTCCTTTATTCCTTATCTCATCATCTGTTACACTCCAAATATCCAATGCCCATGTCGGGAATCTCATAACGCTCAAGAGACATGATTCCAATGCCCTAGAAAAATGATTCAGTTAGTGTAATTGAATCGTAATTGATCAAGAAACCACGAAGTGAAACAACAACTCTTCGATCAGATTCCTTTTGATTAGCATCATTGGATTATACACGCAGAGGATTTTTGAATTTTTAGTGCGTAACCTATGATGTGGATCCTAGAAATGCTAGCTCCTTCCTCAACCTTCTGCTAATGTGACCTTGGGTGATGTTCTCATGTGACCACGTGATTGCGGGTGTGACCAAAGGTGGTTTGAGGGAAATCATCGTTTTGCCCCACAATTCACTATAGAGCTCCATGTATGCTTTCTCCAAAACTGTGGTTTCGATTATGGCCTGCTCACGAAAAAATTAAGAAACGAGCATGTTTTGGTCCCACAATCAGGTGTGATCGTCGATCTTGCGGTCTATGACAGATTCCTTCGATCAACAACTTTGATCTATCATCTTTCCTTCCTCTTCTCTAGATCCACGCCTTCCTAAGTATTAACAACCAAGTGACGTGTGGCCCTCCAAACCAATAGACGAGATTGATTTCTCCTTTTGAGATTCAGGAGTCTCATTTCTCAAACTTCACTTTCTCCATGGTGCTTCCACTTGGAATTCACGATCTATTGACACGTGGTATTCTCGAATCAATGGTCACAATCCCTTTGCGTATTCGAGGTTCGAAAATCTCAACTTTCCTTGCAATATTTTTTTCGAAGTGTTCCAACCAAAGTACACGATCTATTGACGTGTTTCCTCCTACAGATCGATGGTCCTCATCTGCTTCGACTCTTTAGGCTTTAGGGATTTCAAAACTCAACTTTGCTTCCTTCACTTTCTCCCAGAGTTTTTTTCCCCAAACTGCACAAATTTCTACCACGCATCCTTCTAGCAACCGATGGCTTGGATCTTCTTTGACCCTCGAGTCTTTGGAGATATAGTTTCCTTCCCAACAACAAACTCTTGAAGTGATTCACTCTAGAGTTGTGGATCATGTGCCACCTGTCAGTATTGATGATGGACCATCCTTGATTACTTCAGGACTTTGAAAAGTCTGCTCATGCAAAGGCTTAACCTTCATGCATTTATCTCTAGATCCAACGACCGTTGATCCTCGACACCCAAATCCAACGGATCATATGTGTACTTCTCATAGATATAATTTTTGTACTAACTCTCGAAATGTACCTTAGATCGATGACTAAGAGTGACTTCGGTCCTTCGTCCTTCGAAACTTCAGGACTTTTGACATTTTTTGGTGATGAAACTCCCAAAGTAAATCTCCTAGAGTGACATAGCTTGCTTACATCAATTGTTGATGTGTCATGAGTCGAGTAGCTGCCATGTGTCACTTAGATTCATGATTTGCACATACCTAAAGTGTCAATTCAACTTGAAACTTGTCATTGTTTGATTGGGCCATGTGTCCTTGCTGATGTGATCTTGTGATGTGGTCTGCCAGATATCCTTGTAGACGTGGTATGCTGACTTGGTTCTCATTGATCTAACGGTCATCGAATTTTCTCCAGATCCGATGGTCCTTATTCAATTCAGATTTCGGGCTTCGGGTAATTTGACTTTCAAGTTACCAATTATTCTGAAGTGATATTCCCCGAACAATAACCTCCTCACAACTTTTGACGTGAACCAAATGTTGTTCTTCGATCATGTTATTAGATCGATGGCTCGATCTATCTTTAGTGCTTCTCTTCTAGCTTATCATGTCCTTTCACTTAAAAGTGATCCAACGGTCGTGAAGACACTTAATGAAGATCAACGATCAAGGATGGTTGTGGAACCACAACTTGCAAGTGATTTAACTCGTCACCAAAACTCTATAATTTGAAGTTGTGTGTTGTTGGTGAGTCAACCACAATCATCGATCTTCGACGCTATAAGATCTGACGATCCTGACTAATTGTGGGATTGGAAATAACACGATATTTAATTCTCCTTTTAATCTCCACAATCTATCCCTGTTGTTGATCTGGCGATTGTGCATGTGACGGTCATGACTTAATCCAAATTAATCTGATCATTTGTTAGATCAACCAAAATCATCGATATTTTGGTTTATGAGATCTGACGATCTAGACGAATTGTGGGATTAGAACTAGCGAGTTGTTTAATTCTTCTTTCTCTCTCTGCAATTCATCCCTATCATTGATATGGCTTATAGATCAGATGGTCAGGATCCTCCAATGGTCCTCAAGACCACGATCACTCACATGACCGACGTCTGTAATAATAGATGATCAACACGGTCAATTTCTTGATTGGATGATTGTTGAGGCTTCTCACCCTCAGCTTACACTTTTCCTTATTAGCTTTGATCTTTGCATACTATTCGCTTCTCCTCCTGAGCTTATAATTTTCTTGTTCTCCATCGTCACTTATGTTCTTTCCATCAATGACAAGCACACTCTTCCTATAAAAATAGACCAACAATCTCTCATTTGGCATTGGTGGCAACCCTAAAAGGATGCACTATTCTGCATATACCTCCAACTGTAGCATCTAGACCACACCTTTTCTCCCCCTTTGACATCAATGTCAAAGAAAACATGCTCCCCCTGAGTTGTTGCAATACTTTTTAGAGGTATCAAATATTCAACCAACACATACTCCCCCTAATAGGATGGACTCTCTTAGGTGAGAGAAGGGATGACACCCAACTTCTGACGAAGATATTCAAATGGTGTCTTGGCTAGGGGTTTAGTAAAGATGCCAACAATTTTTTCTATGGAAGGAATATAATTCAGCTTAACAACTTTGTTTCTAACCCTCTCTTTGATAAAATGATACTTTATTGGCA
Source organism: Picea glauca (assembly GCA_000966675.3). Lineage (NCBI taxonomy): Eukaryota > Viridiplantae > Streptophyta > Pinopsida > Pinales > Pinaceae > Picea > Picea glauca. The sequence goes on along the minus strand of JZKD02S0079340.1, from coordinate 20,357 downwards.
TATGCCTCATCTTTTAATGGAGAACAGGATTCTTCGAGACACTAATTGCATTGGTGTTATCACAATGAAGTGGAATGGGATCAATATAAGTTACCTTCAAATATGCAAGAGTTTGTATCATCCATAAGATTTGAGTGTAGCANTGGTATGACATTTTTTACGAAGATGAATCCTTTGTATTTCAGAGCATTGTTTTTGACAACCAAACTAAAAATATGGTCACTGAAAAGAGAGATGTAACAAATAAGAAAGGAAAATCTCGTACAAAGATTAACTTTAGGAAAATGAATTCGTCCCAAATATCCCTATTTTATCGCATAACCAGTGACTCTCTTGATGATTCCATTGGAGGAATTGAAGTGGAGAATGCCAGAATGAAAGACCGTGTCAAGGAATTTGAGGAGGCTTTTATTGCTACCCGAGAGTTTCCCAGTCCTTTAGCAAAAAATGTGCTTGCTACCCCTAAAGCCAAGTTAAAAGTATCCTCCAGCTTCCTTTCATCGTGTAGATTCATTGTAGATAATAACATCAAGAAAATAATGCATCTAGTTACTGAAGCCTAGGAAAAATCACAAAATATATCTTCCTTCTGAAAGAGGGGAAATGATTTGCACGAAAATTTGCAGATGAATTTAAAAAATGATCAACATTTATATGAACACATTTTGATGCCTTTTTCCATCCATGCCATCCATAGCTCAAATCTAAAATGAAGACAATATGTTATCCCCTCCCCAAAGAGGATCAAAAAATTAAAAGCAAGCTGGTAAAATAAAGTTTAGAACCTGCAGCTCATTGTCAAATCATGTGAACAAGCCATATGAGAAAAAGAAGAATTATTTGAAAACCTAACCCAAATATACTTAGCTGGAAGTACCTACGAGGTTCAAGACCCAAACTTAGTCCTGAAAGCCTTTTCAATGACCAAATAAGCCTTCGATGAACAACTTGATATTTTAAAGAGGTTGTCTTTAGAAAAAATTTATGGCATCCTTGAATATCATGTAGATGAGCTCGAGAAATGGCTACTAGACTATGTAGCACACAATGAAGAAATTGAATAACCTCTCCATAGTATTTCTATGGATCTAAGAAAATTAGAAAACGATCTTTTCGACATAGAAATCCAGGATGAAATCAATGTGGCCCCCATGAGAAGCTACATTGAAGAATGGTTCCAACAGAGAATGGACAACTTCATCAAGGATGGGAAACAATCGGTTGGCACGATTCCAATGATCGTCGATGACAACAAAAAAAACACATTGGCTTCATCATAATTCTATACTTGTTTTATTTATCAATCCAGTTATTCTACCTATTTAAATAGAAATCTCTAACCAAAATCTCATAACTTCCAAGTTCTTCTTTTCAGGTCTTCCTCTCTATCGTCGCGCACTTCTTTCTACAGTCCTAATTATTGTACTTATTTCTTTTTATCGTCTGTGGGAGACCCAATCCCATTCTATATGGAAAATGCATTTAAATTTCCACAAATATGTAACAAACATTATTAATTTTTGATAAATTTCAAAGAAAACTATGTCAGATGTCAGGAAATTGACAGATTCTAGAAATATGTAACAAATTTCAAAGAAAACTATGTTGGATGTTGGAAAATTGTGTTTATTATGTTTGAATGTTTAATGTGTGTGTTTCCTCCTTTTTCCTAGGAACCGAGGGTGGGGAAAATATAAGAGAAATAAAAATTTATTAATATTTGATAAATTTAAAAAAAACCTATGCTGGGTCTATTATATTTGAATCCAGTGGCCAAATTCATCCTTTGCATGGATACCACATGTACTTCAACATGCATTTATTCTCATTCCAACTTGATAGGAACTAAATTTATTACAATGATACAGTATTTATCAAAGGCTTACCAGTCTCATCATTGTTCGGCTACACTGCTCTGCTCTGCCTGCATTAATGTGTTCCTACTCACATCTTCTTGCGCTTAATTTTTCCTACAGTCTATTGTTTTCACCATTTCTTCTCTGTCCAGCTTATGTTCTTCATCTCTGAATATTTCACGCTCTATTCTTGCTGTCTTTTTGATCACATACAGTTCAACTTGTTTTTCCGAGAAACAACAACCTGCCTCTGTCATGGCATGTTTCCTTTATTCCTTATCTCATCATCTGTTACACTCCAAATATCCAATGCCCATGTCGGGAATCTCATAATTCTCAAGAGCCATGATTCCAATGCCCCAGAACAATGATTCAGTTAGTGTAATTGAATCGTAATTGATCAAGAAACCACGAAGTGAAATAACAACTCTTCGATTAGATTCGTTTTGATTAGCATCATTGGATTATACACACATAGGATTTTTGAATTTATAGTGCGTAACCTATGATGTGGATCCTAGAAATGATAGCTCTTTCCTCAACCTTCTGCTAATGTGACCTTGGGTGATGTTCTCATGTGACCACGTGATTGCGGGCGTGACCAAAGGTGGTTTGAGGGAAATCATCGTTTTGCCCCACAATTCACTATAGAGCTCCATGTATGCTTTCTCCAAAACTGTGGTTTCGATTATGGCCTGCTCACAAAAAAATTAAGAAACGAGCATGTTTTGGTCCCACAATCAGGTGTGATCGTCGATCTTATGGTCTATGACAGATTCCTTCGATCAACAACTTTGATCTATCATCTTTCCTTCCTCTTCTCTGGATCCACGCCTTCCTAAGTCTTAACAACCAAGTGACGTGTGGCCCTCCAAACCAATAGACGAGATTGATTTCTCCTTTCGAGCTTCAGGAGTCTCATTTCTCAAACTTCACTTTCTCCATGGTGCTTCCACTTGGAATTCACGATCTATTGACACGTGGTATTCTCGAATCAATGGTCACAATCCCTTTAGGTATTCAAGGTTCGGAAATATCAACTTTCCTTGCAATATTTTTTTCGAAGTGTTCCAACCAAAGTACACGATCTATTAACGTGTTTCCTCCTACAGATCGATGGTCCTCATCTGCTTCGACTCTTTAGGCTTTAGGGATTTCAAAACTCAACTTTGCTTCCTTCACTTTCTCCCAGAGTGTTTTTCCCCAAACTGCACAGATTTCTACCACGCATCCTTCTAGAAACCGATGGCTTGGATATTCTTTAACCCTCGAGTCTTTGGAGATATAGTTTCCTTCCCAACCACAAACTCCTAAAGTGATTCACTCTAGAGTTGTGGATCATGTGCCACCTGTCAGTATTGATGATGGACCATCCTTGATTACTTCAAGACTTTGAAAAGTCTGCTCATGCAAAGGCTTAACCTTCATGCATTTATCTCTAGATCCAATGACCGTTGATCCTCGACACCCAAATCCAACGGATCATATGTGTACTTCTCATAGATATAATTTTTGTACTAACTCTCGAAATGTACCTTAGATCGACGACTAAGAGTGACTTTGGTCCTTCGTCCTTCGAAACTTCAGGACTTTTGACATTTTTTGGTGATGAAACTCCCAAAGTAAATATCCTAGAGTGACATAGCTTGCTTACATCAATTGTTGATGTGTCATGAGTCGAGTAGCTGCCATGTGTCACTTAGATTCATGATTTGCACATACCTGAAGTGTCAATTCAACTTGAAACTTGTCTTTGATTGATTGGGCCATGTGTCCTTGCTGATGTGATCTTGTGATGTGGTCTACCACATATCCTTGTAGACGTGGTATGCTGACTTGGTTCTCATTGATCTAACGGTCATCGAATTTTCTCCAGATCCGATGGTCCTTATTCAATTCAGATTTCGGGCTTCGGGTAATTTGACTTTCAAGTTACCAATTATTCTGAAGTGATATTCCCCGAACAATAACCTCCTCACAACTTTTGACGTGAACCAAATGTTGTTCTTCGATCATGTTATTAGATCGATGGCTCGATCTATCTTTAGTGCTTCTCTTCTAGCTTATCATGTCCTTTCACTTAAAAGTGATCCAACGGTCGTGAAGACACTTAATGAAGATCAACGATCAAGGATGGTTGTGGAACCACAACTTGCAAGTGATTTAACTCGTCACCAAAACTCTATAATTTGAAGTTGTGTGTTGTTGGTGAGTCAACCACAATCATCGATCTTCGACGCTATAAGATCTGACGATCCTGACTAATTGTGGGATTGGAAATAACACGATATTTAATTCTCCTTTTAATCTCCACAATCTATCCCTGTTGTTGATCTGGCGATTGTGCATGTGACGGTCATGACTTAATCCAAATTAATCTGATCATTTGTTAGATCAACCAAAATCATCGATATTTTGGTTTATGAGATCTGACGATCTAGACGAATTGTGGGATTAGAACTAGCGAGTTGTTTAATTCTTCTTTCTCTCTCTGCAATTCATCCCTATCATTGATATGGCTTATAGATCAGATGGTCAGGATCCTCCAATGGTCCTCAAGACCACGATCACTCACATGACCGACGTCTGTAATAATAGATGATCAACACGGTCAATTTCTTGATTGGATGATTGTTGAGGCTTCTCACCCTCAGCTTACACTTTTCCTTATTAGCTTTGATCTTTGCATACTATTCGCTTCTCCTCCTGAGCTTATAATTTTCTTGTTCTCCATCGTCACTTATGTTCTTTCCATCAATGACAAGCACACTCTTCCTATAAAAATAGACCAACAATCTCTCATTTGGCATTGGTGGCAACCCTAAAAGGATGCACTATTCTGCATATACCTCCAACTGTAGCATCTAGACCACACCTTTTCTCCCCCTTTGACATCAATGTCAAAGAAAACATGCTCCCCCTGAGTTGTTGCAATACTTTTTAGAGGTATCAAATATTCAACCAACACATACTCCCCCTAATAGGATGGACTCTCTTAGGTGAGAGAAGGGATGACACCCAACTTCTGACGAAGATATTCAAATGGTGTCTTGGCTAGGGGTTTAGTAAAGATGCCAACAATTTTTTCTATGGAAGGAATATAATTCAGCTTAACAACTTTGTTTCTAACCCTCTCTTTGATAAAATGATACTTTATTGGCATATGCCTCATCTTTTAATGGAGAACAGGATTCTTCGAGACACTAATTGCATTGGTGTTATCACAATGAAGTGGAATGGGATCAATATAAGTTACCTTCAAATATGCAAGAGTTTGTATCATCCATAAGATTTGAGTGTAGCA
>JZKD02S0079329.1:10583-25232 GCA_000966675.3 Picea glauca | reverse complement strand
AAGACTCATGTAGAGGTATGTCTGATTTATTGGAACAAGTAATCATCATAGTCTTCTCCCTCCATCTGGGAGAACCTCTAGTTCTGGATCTTGCAATGCTTGCATATATATACATCGTTATTCATCACGGCTTTCAGTTCCTCTGCTTGATTGCTTTTATTGAGTTCATATCAGTTTGGTGATCTTGTGATTCTTAATACAATGACTGGTTGTTTTGGTTTATCTTTCTTGTTCTTCCTCATGTTTTTCTTTAGCTCTTGGGTCCATGGAGTTTCATATATATTCCATGCCCTAAAGATCCCACTTCTTCCTTTCATCATAGGATCACGGACATGGATGGACAACCAGGGATACTTTAAGTTGTCTCTTCGAAGAAGTCTTCTTCTATGGTAGAACTGAACACGTATTATTTTTCATGTTTGCTACCATGGATATATACTTCATCATCTTCAATGGATCATAGGATTAGCTCCCTCCTAATCCTTGCTTCATGTATGAGTGCATATAATAGGCTCCCTCCATCTAACAGAATCCACGCTTTCATCTGCATCCTTATAGTCTTCTGCAATATATAATCGGCTTCCTCCATCTAATAGAGTCCACGCTTCCATCTTATTTTCTTCTGCAAAACGTCATAAGTATTTCTCCAATTTCCTCTTGATTGTTGACTTCTTTCTGTCTTTTCTTCTTCTAAGTCTCTTCATGATTGATTCTGATTTCGGATTATCTTGTAATAGCTTCCACATGATTTGTTTGATGTATTTCATTCTTTCATGTGTATTATCTAGCTTGTATAATGATAGCAATCCTTATCTTGTTGTTCTTCCATAAGTATATTTATTCTTGGAACATATTATCTTCTAAGAGATAGATATATATGATATGCAAACAAGATATGTACAAGAACTAAGAAGAGTATTGTTACCTTCAGAAGAACAAGTTTCTTTCATCCTGCTTAGTCTTCTTTGTAGGTTCCTTTTCTTCGGAAACTGATGCTTCGTGTTTCTCCTTCCTTTTCTTTAGCTCGGGACAATGATTCTTTTAGTGACCATACTTTCAACAATTGAAGAATTGTACTTCTGAAATATCTTTTTCTTGATTTGTCTTCCTCCTTGAACCAAACTTCCTTTTGTTCCTAAAATTCTTGAATCTTGTTGTGAAGGCTTGATCATCGTACTTCTTTTGGGGTTTCTCTTTTGCATTGATCCTGGATTCTTCTTGACCACAGAAAGTCCAAATTTCTTCAAATGTAGGATACTCCTTTCTTGTGTTCATGCTTGCGGCAAATGCAACCCACGTCTTGGGAAGACCATTATGTACTATGTTTACCAATTCCTTCTCTGAAATGATCTCTTCAATGTCTTGTAGTTGATCTCTTAACTAGGAGATCCTCACAAAGTATGATGTTATGCTATCATCATCATTCATATTCATGTCAGGGAGCTCATTCTTTAGACTCATTATGTGTCCAATGTTTCTGATTGAGAAGAGGTTTGTTAGGGCATTGTACATCTTCTTCTATGAGTCAATATGGGAGATGTAGGGTATCAAGTGGTCCTTTATAGATTCCACTATGATACTCATGGCATTGATCTCACCGTCTTTGAACTTTTCCATAACTGCAACGTTCTGCGGTTCTTTCTCTTTTCCTTCTTCAAAATATGGTTTCATGATCTTTCCTTTCATGATATCCAACACTTTATTCTTGGCAAGGATAAGATCAATCCTTGTCTTCCATGCTCTGAAGTTAGAAGCTCCATCCAACTTGTTTTCTGACTTCATAGAGTAAGTCATGGATGCTTTGACTTGGTCAACCCTAGATTTGACCAGAAACTCAACCTTGATGTCTTGTCTTGCTGAAAGTATCAGGAGATGTGCTAGGCTAGGGTGCACTGATCTATCCAGAAATTAGGTCAATCTCTTCACTTAAGGTGCCTCAACAAGAGTATTAGGGTTTCTACAACTGCACCTACTAGTAACCCTAGCAGCAGTGTTACGGTAACTGCTCCTGCTAGAAACCCTAGCGGCAGCTCTTCAACGAGATTAATATCCTTACGGTTATGTTTCCTTCCAGCGGTTAGATTGAATGAAGGAGTTGTGGGCCCATAACCTGTTAGAATATAATGGATGTGCTCATTTTTCCATTGACAATATCGTTATTGTCACCCAACCATTGACCGAAGCCACCCTCCGAGCACCTTAACCTTGACAGAGAATCACTCCGGAAGAAAACCCTAGGCTAGATTGCAAAACAAAGGGTAGCGCTTCTTTCCCCAAGGATAGCGCACCAACAAGAGCTGATAAAATAGTCCAAACCCTAACCAAGAGATAGTCCAAGCCAAAGGTGATTTGCTAGATGCAATGGCAGTTCTCCTCCAAACTTGTGCACAAGTGTTGCTCTGTAATTCTAAGACTGCTTGCCAAAATGAAGACTGGCCTCCTGTATTTATAGTAATTCTGGCCAATTTCTTGGGCCGACTTCTCATTCTGGGTATCTGTATGTTCAGTGAATATTATTTCTTCTGGCTGACTTCTTCTCTTGGAGGCTAAGAACCTAATAAAAGTTATCTTCTTGAGCCAACATGTCTTCTAGGGTTATTAGCCAACTCATTAGGGTTTCTTCCTGCTTCCCAAAGTATTATATTCTCATTAGGTTTACACATGGAGGTAAATACCTCCCGCAGCTACCATAATATCAACAACTTACGCCCGTTAACACCTTGCCAGTTGTTTGCTCGTAAGATGTGCTTGCACCCCTCACCTCATCACCTAGAAATCATCATCGGACCCTTCACCAAGTGGGGGGTCAACTTCATGGACTGAAACCCATCCTCAGATGGGGGGAAGCATCATATTATTGTGGTTGTGGATTATTTTACTAAATGGGATGAGGCCATTGTTGGGCACTTTAATTGTCTAATAATAGATAATTAAGGTGTTCAATATGAATTGTCAAACCCAGGGAAGTTTTGTTATTGCAAGATAATTGTGCACAGTATATGCTAGATTATGAAAGAAAACACTAATCAATTGCAGTAAGGCAAATTAGCACTAAAAGAAACAGATTTGAAAAGCTTAACACTAACACAAGTTGCTAACACAGCTGGAGTTCTACAGAATTGAAATCACACTTGCATAATTGAAATCTAATTTGATGAGTGTATAAGAATCCTGGATTATCTAATCTATTCAAATTTTCTATTTTACTCTTGCAGAAGGAAGTTATGTGCTAATTGTTGAAAGGAAGTCTACTTAATTGCAGAAAGGGAATTCACACTTTTATTTTCTTTTGCTTGAAAACAGAGATTTAATCTAATGCAGAAAAGGGAAAGCAATTTTTCAGCAGCATTCAACAATTGACTCTAACTCTCATGAGACACATTGATGCGCATTTAACAGAAAGGGACTGAACTGTAACATCAAATGTATTCTAGAAATGATAAATAGATAAATCATCCAAATCAAAGTAGTTAATCTAAAACTCGAAACAGAGGGGGGTATGTGAGGAAGATGGGCCCATTCCTTCTCACTGAATCCACTTGAAAAGACTATAGTAGGTTGGAGAAATTCAAATCGCTTTCTTTATTAAATCGCCAAAATGTTCAGATACAAAAATGCTTCACTTTACTCTTTGTTCCACAGTTAATATTGTTAACCCCTAATCATTACCAAAGCTCTGTTATTTAAATACATAGACATTCAATTGAAACGGAACCAGAACAGCCTTGAGAATCGGATATTCTCAAGTTGTTCGTATGATATAAAAGATTTGTCATCTTCACAAAATCTGGAAATAATCTTGATCACCATCGTGATACAAAACGTGTAACAACCTTGAGGATCTGTCTTCAGGATACGGATTTGAATGATATACTAGCTTCCAAGATCGGTGGGAGTCTGTTGCAGCAGGTGTCAAAGCTTCCAAAAAGGGTGTGTGATTGTTGCAGTCATGTAACAGCATGCAGAACGGGTGCATAGTTGTAACATCTGGTGTAACAACAACGATCTTTCTTCAAGACTTGGTTGTTTTTCTTTAATCTACACATTTTGATCATTAGTTGAGCATTCATGGGTAAAATGTGAGAAACGCTACCAATCAAACATGTTAACTAAATAAGAATACAAAAGCAAGATCAATGATTCATACCTTGGGAAAAAGGTCTTAGCAAACAGTATATTAGGCATTTTAGCATAGAAATGATAAGGTTGAATTAGCTAAAGGTATAGTGAAAAAGGGACATTTCTGGGTCCTGACATGCCCCCCAACTGAAGACATTGCATGTCCTCATGCCATCCACATTCAAGCTTACTCTGAATCATTGAGATTAAGACAAAACTGTCATAAGATTCTTCATCTACAAGTTTGAATCCACTGCTCCTTACCATCTCCAAACAATATCTTTTGAGACCTTTGACCCTGTGTATACTCTGAATGAGGCATCCAAAAACTGGGAAAATGAAACATGAGTCCTATCCATTGATGCCTACATGTTCTCATACATGTAATACTTATTCCTTCTTGACTGAGAATTTGGTCAGTTCTTCATCATGACTAGTGACTGGTACTTTCACTATTTTATACCCTGCCTGAAAATAAATATTAACACATTCATAGCACATGTTCTCTCTCTTTTGATTCATAACAGTTGTTGTCAGTGCTAACATATCCAAAGTTAACTCATCTGGGATTGTCTGTCGAGAAACCTGCAATTCCTTCTTTAGGGAATCCAACTCTGCTTTGAGGCTTTCATTTTCCTTCATTAGTTTAGAAATCCTGGGATTTTTTGTATCCTTTATATTGTTCTCAATTTGAGAAAACAGTTGAGCAAGTGGCACATCCTCACTATTTTGGGTAACTGGTTCTTGTGTGGCAGATACACTCATGATTACTGGTTCTTGTGTAATAGCTAATTTTGGCATGACTGGTTCTTGTGGAACAATCTCTTCTTGGGCAGTTGGATCTTGTGTAATAGCTAGTTCTGGCATGACTGGTTCTTGTGGGACAGTATCTTCCTAGGCAGCTAGTTCTTATGTAACAGCTAAGTTCTGGGAAGAGGTTGGTTCTTATGTCACAGTCATGTTGTTGGAAGGGACTGGTTCTTGTGTAACGGACACTTTTTTATCAACGGAGGATAATGGACGAAGAATGGGTATTTCCTGTTCCATATTCTTCCATCCAACTACTGCTTCAGTAGACCTCGTTGACCCGGTTCTCCTCCCAGGTAATGTAAAGACAAAAACATGGGTTTTCCTTTTCTTTGCTTTAGGAGAAGGAGGGTGTTCTTCAACAACCAAACAAGGAGGGAAATTTGGAATGTTGGGGTCTTGTATAATCTATAATTCATCACTCAATGAGTGATGCACATAATCATCAAGTGGAGCTGATGATTCTGTTGCAATTTGTTTACATTCAGCCTGAATTGACAAAATGGTTTCTTGAAGTTCCTTTCACAAGGTAAAACCCGGTATACGTATCTCCATAGGATCAGTTTGTAGCTCACTCATGTTAGTATTATTGATGTCAAAATCAGGCAGGGTCTGAGCATTAGCAAAATCAGGATACTTTGTCGCAGCAACAAGGGTGTTTTGAGGTGTGTTTGGTTCAATAGGAGATGAAGTCGACGTACTGGTTGTTACAACAAGGGTTGTAATTGTTGCTACAATAGACCTTGCTGACCTAGTTCTCTTCCTAGGTAATGTAAAGAAAAAAGTAGAGGTTTTACAGGTTTGATTTTTACAGCGATGCTCTTAGAATTGATTTTAGGAAATAATTCAGTTGTTTCAGTGTCTATTGTTACAGCTGAATTAACTTGATTTACAACAATTTCAGAGAACATCTCTGCGCTGACTCCTTCCTGGTGTTATAACCCTAAATTTCACCATGCATGCTTACCTGGCATCAGGCCATCTCAAATCCCTTCTTTGCCAAAGTATTGTTGAACAACTCTTTAAAAAACCTCTTTTATAAGGGCCCACGCGCCCTACTCCATTACTGCATGCGTGTACATGCTAGCTTACCTAAAACAACCCACGTGGATCAACAAAAGCACGAAAAAAGGAAAGTTATCGACTGAACACACAAATTTGGGTGAGTTAACTGAAACTCTCGGCCATGCATGGCCGAGGGTTCATCCAAATACCTAGCTCCTTCTAGCCTATAAAAGAAGGGGTAGGGGTCCCATTTGGAAGAGGGAAAATATAGCAAAGAAACTCTGCCCAGTTGCATATTCCCATTGTCCCAACCCTTTAGCCATCCTTGTGCCAGAAGAGATACAAAGCAAAGAAGTTGGAGGATAGTTGAAGAGGAGCCCGGGATCAGGTTCGCGGAGGGGTGGTCGGTCTCGACTTTTGTAAGTTGACTCATTCAAAGTAATAAAGAAAATGTTTTTCCCATCCCAATTCATGAGTTATTCATAATTTGTGAAGTACATGTTTGAATCTCTAACCCGTTAGTCTATAGGTAAGATGCTTGTGTATTTTTTTCTTGTCTTGTATGCAGGTTAGTGCTGGAAAGGAGAACTACGAACAAGTGATCAAGTGCAACAAGGGATCGACATTGAACGCCTGGAACAAGGTAGGTTGATCTGTCCATGTATTTACTGAAAAGAAATGGGATTTAAGTCTGGGGACGAAGGTAGAAAGTAGATTTTCTCTAGGTCATATATGCATGCAAAGTCTAACCCTATTTGCTAGTCTGTAAGGAGATTTTCCTCACAACAAAATTGGCGACCATACTAGGGAAGTCTCTAGGGTTCCTAGAATTTTATTTTTTGGGTAGTTTAAAAGGTTGGTTTTCTTGCCTGTGTTTTTTTAGTTTCTGTAAAGTCTGAGCTAGCAGAGAGTCTGGTTTCCCATACCAGTTATCTCTGTTATTTGCTTAACTGTGTTTTTTCGAGACCCACAGAGGTACACGCGGCCTGCATAAGGTCTGGACGCATGTACCCGCTCCCTACTCTCTTACAGCCCACGTGTGAACTCTAGCTGAAGAAGTAGCAGTAGAGTGTAGAGTCCGGAAGATTTTTGAGGCAATCATCCTCTTCCCTGTCAGAATCAGACATTCTTAGCGGTTTTCTGGAATTCTATCTGAGTCTTGGTTGTTTGCAGTCTTATCTCAGATTAGTTTGCTTTACAATTTTTTCCTTTCGTTGTTTGCTTTTTTCTGTTAAAGAAAGTGCCCAAGCCTTCAAGAGATCCTGGTTATCAATATCAATGGTCTCTTCCTAGTTTGGATTGTCTGTTTCTATTTTTTCTCAGAGTTTAGAGATACACGCGACCTGTATAAGGTCAACCCGGGTGTACACACCCTCTATCTCTATACAAATCGCGTTCACACGCTTGTTGTTGGATTATCAGTAGCGTGCTTGTGTAGGATAGTTTTTGTTGAGGGTAAGGCAGTCATCATTTCCCTTGATGAGAGTTATACCTCTCAGGTTTTTGAATCTCTGTCTTAGCAGTCAGTAGCTTAGGGTTGATCTTAGCCATATCTTTCTTTTTCATTTAAAAAGAAAAAAAAAAAGTTGTCATTAAAAAGATTTTTTTTAGAGTTTTTAGACAAGTGTGAGAGTCATTTTTTAAGTTGCTAGTGTGTGATTTCTTAAATTGATTCTTTGCGATCTGCAATTTAGGCCAGAATTGTTTTTCTTGGTTTTTTACTTATTGGTATTTTTCCTTTTTTCTTTATCAAGCATTTAAAAAAATAAAAAATCTCTTTCATTTTCTTGTTTGGTTGAAGAGTGTGATTCTGCATTATTAGCCAAGGAAAAGTCTTTTATTTCATAAGTTTTTGCAGTTTACTTAGATCATAAGTAGCTCGTAATCGAGTGAAATTCCTTTTAAGTTTGCTGTCCAAAATCTTAGAAAATTTAAAAAAAAAAAAATTGAAAAGTTGTTCAAATTTTGCATTAAGTGAAAATTTTTGTTTCCATCTTTTTACTCATTTTTTCTTTCGTCTTTTACACATCATTAGTTTCAATTTCATACACCTTGACATAAGACAAAGCCATAAAATTAACGCTAAATCTAAAATTTATTAGACTTTTATGTTTGTAGGGTCAACCAACTAGTTCAGGATTAGGGCCTTGGATTAGGTTGGAGAGGAAATTCTTCAAGGCCATTAAAATCAAACATTGGAGTCTGAGTTAGGGAGTGTCCAAGTCYAGTATCGTGAAAKTTATCCRGGACCCCCMTCTAACACAKGGGATAAACACGAGGTYKYRTGCGGAAAGGTAGMGGAGATAACCCCTCCAAAGYTGGACCAATCGTAGTGGAGAACACATATAGAGGGCTTGTTTTGGGATTCCGTCGATTGCATTTGCCACGGGGCTTCGTGGGTCTCAAATATGTTCGAGGTTCTCAGTTTTCTTCCGGACCACTTGCTTTCGATACCCTTGACAAGTTTCGGTCTTGATACCCTGCTCATTGTGTTCTACCCAACTTTCGACTGTACCCACTTGGTGACTGTTCGTGCGCTGGCAACCTAGTTGCCTATATTTTTAGGGACATACCCAGGTGACTACGGGGGTATACCGCAGTACCTAGGACAGACATCCGGCCATGCTTTGTAGAGTATACCCAGAGGGTGCTTCCATTTTCAAGTTTCACTTGCACTGGTAAGTTTCTCTAGTGTTGGTTGTTTTAACTGTTCTTCCAATTAATTTAGTGTTCGCCTGTCTTATCTTATAGGGAATTTTTTTTTAGTGTGTGTTCCTTTTGAACATTTAGACTACCCTAGAGTGTCTTTGATCTTCTCACATAGTGGAGGATCACGAGCTCCGCTGGTCACGAAGGCTTCTTGGCCTGTTGTCGGTTACACTGGAGCCACCCCCGCCACCATTAAGGCGAAAGCTAGACCAACAAGGGTCTTTTGAAGCGACCGGGTCACCAGACATTGTGCCCGACCAACATCCGAAGGAATAGACCATTTTAGACCTTGAAGCAAACTCTCTTGGCCCAATTGAAACCCCAACCACTAATTTCTTGGCACCTTTCATCGTACCAATTCAATTTTATGAACGCCAGACAGTGTTGCACACAGCAATGGAAACAAATGTTGTTACTCCTTCTGGGAATTCTTCAATTCCCACTACGGTTCTCACCACAAGAGAGTTTTCACCTCCTAACCCACCGTCACCAGTCTGAGCCACCATGGTCTCGATCGCCTCTACACCGCATAGTGGTCTGATCCCGTATTTGGCGGTGGCCACAACCCCTTTCACACCAAATGCGACAGGCCCTCCGTTCTCATACGGGATACCTAGTTCGGGTACAAGTCTTTTACTTTCCTACTCCACTTTACAGACTTTAGGTCTGGGGGCAGGGAGCTCTAGCGCTCCTCTGCAAGGTCACATGGGGGGCACTCCTGCTCCTTTTAACGCTTTCCCTTACGGAGGAGGTCATATACCTCCTTCGTCCCCTTCACTCGGTGGCTCGCATCAACAATTCGTCGGGCAACCTACACACCATAGTTTATTTGGAGCGGGGAGTCAAGGACCACCTTCGCATAATATGTTGGTAGGTTCGACACCATTTTCTTTGATCAGAGCGTTTGGTAACAACGCCTTCTCATCAGCCTCCTTCCCAACTGGGGGAAATCCCAGTTTTGGACAATCTATTCCTATGCAGGGTACTATTCCTGCACAGGGGGAAAACCTAGGAACTTCTTCCACATCAAGGCCTTGGAATTCTTTCCAGGGATCCATTCCCTCATCCGGAATGTCGATCTAGGGTAATTATTTCCATAATCAATGGAACCCTAGACAAACTACTATGCCTATCCCCATGGGACCGACATGGAGCAACCCTTCCCAAAGTCCATCGAATGTAATGCATGCCCAACCATCTATGTCCTATTTTGGAAATCAATCGATGAGTCTCCACATACGCAAAATCCATACGCTAGCCAGGGCCACTGTTTCTACCAGAATCTGGGCCAGTAGCTGAACTTTTGCTGGCAACCTGGTGCCAATCAAACTCTAGGCCCCTTTTTCCCAGGTTATCACCAACAACCCAAACTACCCTTCCTGGCGACTTTGCACTTGCCAGATTTGACAAGGTTGTTGAATGACACTATTTTTCATGATCTGTGTTGGCCTCCTATGCCGAGGAAGTTGCCTTTGGACATCCCAAAGTTCGAAGCCAAGCCTAACAAAGATCTAGGAGATCATGTGACTACCTTCCATCTTTGGTGCTCATCTAACTCGTTGAAAGATGACTCTGTACAGTTGTGATTGTTTCAACGTACTCTCATTGGGAGTGTCGTGAAATGGTACATTGAGCTCGATCTCCCAAGATACTCTTCCTTCGACGAACTAGCGATGGCTTTCCTAAACCATTTCCAGTTACCTATGAGATACGATGTTGGCACTGAGCTGCTCGCTAATTTCGAACAGACAACAGCGGACCATATCTCTAATCACATCCGAGAATGGAGACGTCGGAAGAGTTTAATTAAGGTGTCAATCCCACCATCATTCCTGCTTGAGTGGTTCCTTAAGTCTTTGGTCCCGCAGTTATCCAAAGATGTCGTGACGTCGGGAGTATTCTCTGAAGAAGACACCATCATGAGGGCTCAACAATTTGAGCTCATCTATTCTCAGTCCGGTTTATTGTACAACATCTTTCCAGATGCGCCATGCTCAATACTTGATAAAACTATACAGAGAGTTGGACCACATGCCGATGGTATTGTTGGTTCATCACAAACAAATCTCGTTGAGCAATTGACGAAGCAGTTGCAGCAGTTATCCATACAACACATAGTGGCTAGCCAAACTACTACTTTGGTTGCTCCCCCTACCAAAACGTCGGAGGTACACACAGTGCAATCGACTAACCCAAAGGCCACCCAGCAGCCTGAAGGAAAGAAAAAACAACGAAAGAAGGGTAAGGGGGATAAAAATCCTACCGATAATGCTGGTGGGGAAAACACTGAGAAACGGAAGGCGAGGTATCTATGCAACTTGTGTGTAGAAGACCACCCGACCCATCTATGTCCTCGACTTGCAGAAGCCCAAAATTTTTTGATGCAGCAACAGCCTATTGTGTTGACCAATCCCTTTCAACATGGGAAAAATCTAACCCAAGCCTCTGCAAGCACAGAAGGAGGCAGCCAAGAACCCCCTCCACCTGCGAAAAACCTCGCGTCTGCGAACATATATATGGTGAGGGGTGATGCTTTTATATCGACTAGAGCGCATGACTATAGTAAATCGAGCACTTCTGAGAAGGATAAAGAAGTTGAGCTCCCATCTCTTCCTCTACAAATTGAGAAGACGTTGGGCGAAATAATGACACACATTCCCAAAGGCGCATTATAAAAAGCTTCTCATAACCCAAATGCAAGGGCCGCCCACAATTACTTTGTGGTGGAAGATTTATCACAAACCCCTTGTGCGATGTCTGCTTTGGAGGTCCTCCAAAGCTTCCCTTCTCAGAGGAAAGCCTTGTTAACCGCTTTAGGATCTACCGAGACTTGTAATTCGGGTACAATCATGCTAGATACAACCGACTTAAAACCTCGTCTACCTTACCACGTAGAATTTCAGATAGTAGTGGCTTATCCCACGAAAACTTTTACTTAGAATATTTTCCGCACAGTGGTTGATGAGGGCACCTCGACATGCGTTATGTTGTTGGCATGTTGGAAGGTCGTTGGCCAGCCCGTTTTGTCTCCGTCACCTACTCTCCTCACCGCTTTCGAGGATCGTTCGTTCCGACCACATGGCATCATTCCTTCTTTCCCCGTGCAGTTATGAGGGAAGACCGTGTGTGTCGAAGTAGAGGTAGTAAATGCTCACCTCAACTATAATATTTTGTTAGAAAGGAGTTGGACTTATGTCATGCAAGTTATGGTTGCTACAGTTTTTTGGGTCTTGTTGTTTCCACACGAGGGTCGGATAGTGACCATAGATCAATTGTCTTTCTCCAGACCTGACCCTGCATTGGGGGCATCCACGGTCCCGATGATTGATAATCCTCAACTAGGTGTCGTCAACGTAGGGGTTGGTTTGTGCCCATCTTTGATGGGTACCTTCGATTACTCGCCCCCTCAAGGTGATATCAAGTTTATATCCAATCACAATAAAGTTGAGATTTTTCAAGTTTCATTGTTATGCACGACTTACTTTGACGATCCGTGGATACTTCCTTCCCCATCGGCCACGATGGATAGGACAGGACACTCGGGCATGTCCATGCCCTTATCTGCAGCTGAAGTAGCGTACTTTGTAGTCCAGCAAGCTTCAGCTAACACTAATCCGACTCCTGCACAAGAGTTAGATCCACTTCTAGAGCCTATTTGGGCTCAGGGTTCTCTCACTAACACAGATTCATTATACTTAGTCTTGCCTTCTGACGAAGAAGTAATCGAAGCAATGACTAGTCCGGACAAACCTTGGGAAGATATTCATCACAGATCATATTTTCTCCCAGAGTTAAGTTGAATCGAAGCAGGAGAATTCACCATGACCATGACGGGAGATCAGTTGTGTCCTATTAATCTCTTAGCTACACATGAAATTTATGCTGAGGGCAATATGGCAACTATTGCTAAAACTATACCAATCAATATCTCCCGAAACCCTGGCATTGTGGAGAATATTTTCGTCGAAGCTGACTGCTCCCCTGAAGAGATTCAAATCTATATAGATCATTTCAAATAATTCCGTGATGTTTTTGCCTGGTCTTATGAGGAAATGCCAGGCATCGATCCATAAATAGTTGAACATGAAATCACAACTTATCCTGATGCCAAGCCTATTCGGCAAAAGCTTCGTCTAGTTAATCCTAAGAAAGCAGCAGCCATCAAGGTTGAGGTTGAGAAATTGCTAAAGGCAGGTTTTATCTATCTTATCCATTTGACCTAATGGGTGTCAAATCCTATGCCAGTCAATAAAAAACAAGGCACGATTCGTGTATGTACCGACTTCCGTGATTTGAACAAGGCATGTCCCAAAGATAATTTTCCAACACCATTCATCGACCAAATCATTGATGAATGTGTTGGTTGTGAGGCCATTTCTTTCATGGATGGTTTTTCAGGATATAATCAAATCCAAATCAAACCCGAGGACCAACATAAAACGGCATTCATTTGTCCTTAGGGTACATTCGCATATCATAAGATGCCTTTTGGTCTTAAAAATGTTGGAGCAACCTTTCAGCAGGTGATGTCTTTTTCTTTCCATGACCTCAAGTATATATTCGAGGCCTATTTAGATGATTTAGCATCACGATCTCACAAGAAAACGGGTCATCCCACACACCTCTGACTTATCTTCGAACATTGTCGCTACTTTCGGATTTGCTTGAATCCAAACAAGTGCAGCTTCTGCGTAATGTCAGGATGTTTTTTAGGTTTCACCGTATCAACAACAGGGATCATGGTCAATCCTCTCAAGGTGGAGGCAATAATTTAGTTTCCCCCCCCCACGCACAATCCTTCAACTTTAGAGTCTACAACGCAAGGTGAACTTTTTACGACGATTCATCGCCAACTATGCCGAAATCACCAAGGGCTTTATGCACTTACTGAAGAAATATGTTCCCTTTTACTAGGACAATGCTGATCAATGCTCTTTTGACGCATTGAAACATTCCCTCACAACTGCCCCTCTGCTCTAGCCACCTAACTATAACAAATATTTCTTATTATATTTGGTTGCAGCAGAATCAACCATTGGCATGGTTTTAGTTCAGGAAGATTACTTGTTCTCAAAATACGTGATCTATTACCTGAGTCGAGGCCTCATAGGACCGGAACTCATTATTCTCACATCAAAAAAATTGCGTTGGCAGCAGTTCATGATGTTCAACGGTTCTGTCATTATGTTATGTTTCGCAAGACCACCATCATTGTTGTTGTGAATCCATTCTAGTACATGTTGACACGACGGGTAATAGGCAGAAAAATCAGTAGATGGATAGTCATCTTCCAGGAGTTTGACTTAGACTTCGTTTCATCAAAGTCCAAAAAGTCACTAGTCTTCGCAGAACTTATTTCAGAATTTCTGGTTGAGTCAGGTGACGTTGTGCCTGAAGAATTGCCTATCCAGGGAGATATGTTTTTTATCACATCTTCGGATTCCTAGTATGGAGATATACTTATCTATCTCCATACTTTGAAGTGCCCCACCACTATTTCTCATTATGAGCATCGACGCATACGCCATCAGGCTAAGAATTATCTCATAATCGATGATACATTGTATCGGAGAGGTGTAGACTGCCTTCTACGCCGATGTCTCACTCATGAGGAAATTAGTTATCGTGCTTAACGATTTCCATACCGGAGCTTATGGCAGTCATTTGTCTGGGTTGGCAACAACCCAAATGATTCTACGAGTAGGTTACTTCTGGCCGACACTTATCAAAGATTGTATCGAAACGGTCAAGAAGTGCCATCCATGCCAAATCTTCTCTCGGAAGATGAGGGCACATTCCGCTCCCATGTTTCCTATCATCACAGTTGGTCGCTTCACCAAGTGGGGGATTGATTACACTACTTGCAACCCTCCTTCAGCAAGGGGGCATCGCTATATCATCGTAGCTATCGACTACTTCACAAAGTGGGTCGAAGCTATGCCAACATTTAAAGATGATGGAAAGACTACAACTCTCTTTTTATTCAATCAGATAATAGCAAGGTTCGGC
>JZKD02S0079328.1:350411-370564 GCA_000966675.3 Picea glauca | reverse complement strand
AGAAAACCCAACAAAAACTTCCTTATCATAAATTGCCAATACAATGTCAAGAGATAACTCAAACCAATACAGATAGTCCTCTCCAAAAGATGTGCCACTCTTCTCCCTCTCTCCAGCTAGTAAGTTGCAACTTGCCTCTTAGAAATGAGCAAGTCTGTTGTTTTATAAAGTGAGGTGCTAGCCTCTCTATATATACAAGACTGGCATGTGTGAAGGGTCTTCACTGGCAGGGCCGACCTCTCACTCTGGGTGGGTAAACCCACCTTTAATTTATTTCTAGGTCTCAATAATAACTGTTGGGGTCGACTTCTTATTCTGCCTATTACAATTGTCTGTTGACCAATCCGCAAAAGGGGATTTGTTCCTAATACAATTACTGACATGCTTAATCTACAATGGGGATTAATCCTATGAATAAAATAACAATAATAATAAGAATACTCTTTGCAGTTACATTATTTTAACACTTCTAGAATATGAGGTGGAATATGTATGGTTGGGATCCTACTAGATTCTGTAATTTGGTGGGATCATCCTAATCTTTTTAACCATCTCTCCTTCTCCTATATAATGATGGATTTCTCATGGAAAAGGTGAAGAAAAAAACAATCAATATTGAGTAAGGAATTTATGAAGGAATAGGCTGAAGATTGTGTGAGGAAGTCTCTTTCAATTGATTATTGAGATCTCCATTGTTTCATCAAGCTATTGTGGGTCATCTTCATGCAAGTTTGAAGCAAGTGTGTGTTGGAGGAAAGGGCCACTAAAAGGGAACCTTGCAACATCAAGGCGGTTCGGTTGTATATTCCACTTTTACTTAATATAATATGGTGGCATGTTTCTTTCCCATAAAATCATTCTTATTTTATTACGTGACTCCTTGATCACATGTATAGGGTTTCATTGAACATACTATTGTTTCTTTCACTTTGGTTGGTTTATGTTCTATCGTAGGATCAATAGCACAAGAGGACCTGAGTGAAGCAGGGACAACAAAGACATAAGGAAGCAATATTCAAAGCTATGTCACTCATCTCTTATTTGATAGAAAATTCAATTATTAAACATAGGGAAAGCACCATGTCCTGTCTCGTTTTGTTCTAGATCTAGGTGGATCTAGGGAGATCAGTTTATGTACGCATTCGTCGATTTATCCAATAAAATTTATTTCCAAGTACACTTAGACTTTAATAATTAATTATTTTGTGGGATATTACAAAAGGATACCCTTAACAACAATCCCAACGATTTAGAAGAGAATCACAATGAAACAATTGTAAAAGACTCTTAGTCACCTAGATACATTCTCAACTAATTAGAGCCAATAAAATATTTGAAAATCCATCGTTAAACTTCATAGAACCTTGAACCTTAGATCCAAACATAGGAGTCGAAAAATAAGATAAAATCCTTTAAACCACCGAATAAAAATTATGTATAGTCCATCAAATAATGGTGATAAAAAAAGTACATCCCAATATCCCTAATCATTCTAGCATCAATCGCAACAAAACTCCACCCAATATGAATTTCATGTGATATATGAAATTTGTAATAAACTTTTATGTGGGTTGTAGACGTCAGAATCTCCATTACCTAGTAAGTGCATAGTAGCATTGGAAGACTTGAACAAAACTTTCTCAATTTTGGTTACACTCTCTCTTTAAGCTTCCATTGGCGTAACCACTAAACCACCTCTAGTTTTGAGGGACTCGGATAGTGAGTGTGAAGGATAAATTTTTCCAAGAAATTTGGGCTAACTGTAATTATTGGTTCATATGATTTCTCCCTTGAAGGTGGTAAAATCATTGATGCAAATTACTACCGTAAGAAACAGACAGGCCTTGAGCCTTGAGTTTGAATTAATATTCCGCTGGATACGAGAGTGAAAATACTCAAGCCCATGTGAACTAGGTTATGTGGTAACTCTTGGATGGCGCAGGTGTATGAATACTCTGAGCACATTTAATTGTAAACCATTAAAAATAGTAGAGCTGGAAGGACCACTCCGTCATGAGGCCAACTCGTTGTCATCATTTTCCAATTTATTTAATACTTGTATGTGGTGATAAATTGTGAAGCAAGAAATTGAGAGAGAAATAATACAATAGAAAACATTATATTAGAATATATGAAGAAGAGTACAATGAGAAATTCAGAAGTAGTAAGTCTGAAGAAGTGATATGCAATGGGAGATGGCTGAGCTAAATAGGCTCTAGCAAATCAAGAATAGAAAGTACAACTGTCTAGAACAGCTGGCAGTGTACAGTCAGCCTGTTGAGGTTACATTATATTTAACACTCCCTCTTAAACTCAACAGTTATAAACATCAGCATTGAATATGCCTAAGTGTTGTCTCTGAAAATCAAAAACCGATTTTCCTAGTGGCTTTGTAAAGATATCAGCAAGCTGATCTCGAGAACCATAGAATTGTAGTGCAATATCACCATTATTGACTAGCTCACGTATGAAATGAAAACGAGTTTCAATGTGTTTTCTTTTCTTATGAAACACATGATTTTTGGATAAAGCAATTGTTGAAGTATTGTCACAGAAAATACGAGTTGGATCCTTTTCTGTATGTGACATATCTTTCAATATTCTTCTCAGCCACACAACTTGAAAGGAAGTTGAGGTAGAAGCTACATACTCTTCCTCTACAGAAGATACTGAAAAAATTGGTTGCTTCTTTGATGCCCGTGAGATCAGGTTCGTTCCCAGTTGAAAAACATGTCCAGATGTGCTTTTCCAGTCATCTAGGCTGCCTGCAAAATCACTGTCTGTGTAACTAGAAATTTGATTACTATCAGATTTAGTGTACCATAAGACAAAATTGAGAGTTCCTGCAACATATCTCAGAATTCGTTTCGCCATTTTCCAATGAGAATATTTGGGGGATTCCATGAATCTGGAAACAAGGTTGGCTACATACATAATGTCAGGCCTAGTTGTTGTAAGATACAACAAACTACCTACTAAGATTTTGTACAGGGTAGAGTCCACTGTAGGACCTTCATCATTCCTGCTCAATTTTGTGCCTAGGGGTATAGGGGTTTCTGTTGGATTGCATCCTTCCATGCGAAATCTTTTGAGGATGTCTGCTGCATACTTTTGCTGACAGAAAAAAATGCCTTTGGTTGATTGATGAACCTCAATCCCTAAAAAATATTTCATTATGCCAAGATCTGTCATCTCAAACTCAGATTGCATGGCATGTTTAAAATTTGTTAACTCAAGATTTCCCGTATAGATCATGTCATTAACATATAAACATACAATCAAAATTTTACCGTGTTGATCTGTTTTGGTGTAAAGAGTTGGCTCATTTTGGCATCTGCTGAAACCACTTTTGATCAGATAAGTGTCAATTTTGTTGTGCCAAGCTCTTGGAGCTTTCTTTAATCCATACAAGGCTTTCTTCAACCGATATACTTTGGCTGGGTGCTCTTTGGACTTCAAATCTAGGTGGTTGATCGACATAAACTTCTTCTTATAAGAAACCGTTCAGGAATGCTGACTTGACATCCATCTCGTTTACTTGCCATTTGTGTTGTGCTGCTATGGCCAATAGAGTCCTTACAATGTCTAATCTTTCTACTGGAGCAAAAGTTTCACCATAATCAGTACTTGGTTGTTGTGAGAATCCTTTGGCAACAAATCTTGCCTTGTGTTTTTTGATCTACCCTTTTTCATTGAGTTTAGTTTTGTAAACCCACTTGACACCAATACTCTTCTTGTGACTTGGAAAATCAACAAGATCCCATGTCTTGTTCTTCTCAATGAAGTCAATTTCTTGGTTCATGGCTTGAACCCAATGTGGCTCCTTAACTTCTTCCTTAAAGGATGTGGGTTGACATGACATTAAAGAAAAAAGGTTGTGTTGTTCAAACTCATTCAATTGTTAATGGATTTCTCTCAAACTTTGAGTTCTCTGATTTTGTGTTCAGAGAATGATTCTCTGCTGGAAGTTGAGTTATCCTGAGAATTTTTAGGTTGTCTTTGTAGCTGCAATCTTGGAAGAATAGTTTGAGGTACTTGTTGTCCTGAATTTTTTGTGTTTTCAGAACTTCGCAGTAATGGAGTTTGACTATCCATCTGTTGATTTTCTTAATCATTCCAGAATTGATTTTCCAGAAATTTTACATCTCTGCTCAGAATTATTTTCTTGGTGATTGGATTCTAAAGCCTATAAGATTTATATGTTTCACTATATCCAGTGAAAATACATTTCTCACTTTTGTCATCAAGTTTCTTCCTTAATTCGGAAGGTATGTGAGCATATGCTATGCATCCAAATGTCTTTAGATGTGCAACATTGAGCTTTGTCCCACTCCATGCTTCTTGAGAAACTTTCATTTTTAGACTTGTGGTTGGAGATATATTCAAGAGATAAACTGAGCATGCTACTGCTTCAGCCCAAAACCTATTTGAAAAACTTTTCTCTTTGAGAAGTGTTCTTTCCATATTCATTATTGTCGGATTTTTCCTTTCATCCACTCCATTCTGTCGTGGAGTATATCTGGTTGTTGTTTGCATGATAATGCCTTGTGATTTGTAGAAATTTAAATTATATGGAGTTATATTCTCCTCCTCCATCTGACCTGAGTGCTTTGATATATTTGCCACTCTGTTTTTCATCTTCTGCCTTGAATTCTTTGAATTTTGCAAAAGTTTTAGACTTGTGTCTGAGAAAATAGATCCATATTTTTCTGCTGAAATCATCAATAAACGTTAGAAAGTAAAAGATACCACCTATTGACTCTATTTGCATTGGTCCACATAGGCTAGTGTGAACAAGTTCAAGATGTTGTTTGGCTTGATTTCATGACTGTGGAAAATTAGTTCTCTTATGTTTTCCAAGTATGCAAGAC
The DNA here is from genome assembly GCA_000966675.3 of Picea glauca. Lineage (NCBI taxonomy): Eukaryota > Viridiplantae > Streptophyta > Pinopsida > Pinales > Pinaceae > Picea > Picea glauca. The sequence continues at coordinate 365,693 of JZKD02S0079328.1, read as the reverse complement.
TCACATGGGGGAATTTGCTCTTTAAAGATGGGAAGACCATTGACCATGGAGTTTTTCTGAAGAATACTTACACTCTGAAATGGTAGATGTCCAAATCTTGTATGCCAAATCATAGTTTCATTCAGGGTTGATGCACTTTGTGCATATGGTTGAATCAGACTTGCAATTCTCAGGGTAAGGGGAAACATCCTATTTTGAGTCATTTGGATTTCAGAAATCAATTTTCTGCTTGGGATTTTGTCATATATCTTGCAAGATGCTCCCTCAAAAAGTACTTTATATCCATGTTCAATGAGTTGTCCTACGCTTAGAAAATTATGTTTCAGATCTGGAACATGATAGACATTGTTTATGTCTTTATTTACATTCTATTTTGTAAGAATAGGAACAGTTACTTTTCCTTGAAATTTGACTAAATAATCATTTCCAAGTGTAATATCAGATGAGATTGAAGAATCAATGCATGAAAGTAAATATTTGTTACTTTTCATGTGATTGCTACATCCACTGTCCAACAACCAGAGATTTTTAGTTTGTTGCTCAGTGTTGTGGCACGAAAGAAACATACCTCTTGAGTTTTCTCCCATGTGATTTGACACATGTGCTCTGCCTGAGAGTTGATCCGCTTGCTTCTTCCTGCATTCAGATGCATAGTGCCCATACTTGTTGCAGTAATAGCACTGTATGCTTGATTTCTCATTTGATGTTCTCCCTCTGCCTCTTTGAGGCTGAAAATTCTGATGTTGATTTTGTTGTTGTTTCCTTTGACCTTATAAATTTTGATTCGGATACTATTGTTTGTTACCTTCACTGGAGTGAGGGTTACTTTGATTGCATCCTCTTCCTTGGTGACCTCTTCTTCTTCCTCTACCTCTCCCTCTCCTGAAGGAGAATTGAGTTTTGAAAGCATTGGAGATTGACTCATCTGTGAGATGCAGTCTGGTCTCATGTGTCACCAAAGAACCAATTAGTTCATCTGTTGAAAAACTTGACAGATCCTTGGATTCAAGGATTGTTGTTACAACCATTTCAAATTTCTTTGGTAAACTTCTGAGGATTTTCTCAACAATTCGTTGATCAGTGATGGTTTCACCAGTCAGTTTGATCTAGTTCACGATGCCCATGACTCTGGTCATGAATTGATCCACATTTTCGGACTCTGTCATCCTCAGAGTCTCGAATTGCATCATCAAGGTCTGCAGTTTAACTGTTTTGACCCTGTCATTTCCTTGGTAAGAAGATTTAAGGATGTCCTAGTCCTGTTTTGAAGTACCAGCGCCTGTGATTTTTGAAAAAATTGAGTCATCCACAAAATTTTGAATCCAAAACTTAGCTTTATTTTCTATGTTTCTTTGCATTGCCTCAGCAATTTTCTATTGATTTTTCATGGCAAATAGGTCTGTTGGATCTGGTTCCACATATCCATGATCCACTGGATCCTAGCACTCTTGTGCTTGCAAGAAGGATTTCATCCGAAGAGACCAGAACTCATAGTTCTTTCCAAGAAGAATCGGACCCTAAGTTGGTCTCAAATTGCTAGACGATGCCATATTTAAAAAATAAAAAAATTGAACAAAACTGAAAGAATTTTTTTTACTTACTTGTCTCCTGCGTGTAATTTGCAGTGACTTCATAACTATGCGTTCAAGATTTCATAAGTTTTTGGCTTTGCGATTCTGACGTCAGGACTTTGTTATACGAGTCCTCCGATCTCTTGTCTCCCCAACCTCCAATCGTCGAAACACCGATTTGCCGATGGCCGATGAGCTTATCGGCCTTGAATTGGCCCTTAGTCTCTATTCTATGTGACCACGTGCCTTAATGTTAAAGATCTATGGGATTTTCCAATTCTTTGTCGTTCAATTTGCCAAAATGCGAAATTTTACTTTGGACAAATCAACGGTCCAAATCTTATGACAAGAACTCGTAAGACTGCAGTTAAACCTCTTATCAGGATTCGGGGTTTCGAAGGTCAAAATGCATTGGACCTCTTGTCCACGAAATCCTCGGTTTCCCGATTCTCGATTTCACGATGGATGACCTTTCATTTCGGGAAATTTCCTGATTGCTTTGATCTCCGCCACGCGTCCTCCTATATTGGACGGTCCTGAATTCTCCTCGTGAATTTGTGATTTGATCTGTTCTGGATGTCTCGTCTCCAGGATCTGCGAAACGCCAAACCCGAGTGTGCTAAATGGTTCTCCGGATCTCCCCCACATGTCTCCTCAAAATGGATGGCTCCGATCGTTTATGGGGTTTTCACCATAAAGAAACCCGATCCCTTGTCCTTAGGATTCACGATTTATCGAATCCCAATGCACCGATGGACTCTCCCCATTCAGGACTTTTCCGAATCCCTCAAATTTACGCCACGAGTCCCCTCAAGATGGACGGTCCTCATCGTTTGGCAATTTCGCGACTTACGACTCCAAATTCCCTGTCAACTTGAAACCTCGATCGTCGATATGCCGACGGTTTCTTCGATGTCTGCCACGTGTCCAAACAAATGGACGGATGTGATCTTATCGCTATTTCATTAATCATGATTTCACAACTTTCGTCGTTGAGTGTCTTTCTTCAACAAGACCTCCGATATCTCGAACTCTGAAATGTTGATGGAGTGATGGCTTGGATATGCTGCCACCTGTCCTCTTAGATGGACGACTCACAGTCCTCTCGGGATTTCACGATACATGATGTCGTGATTTTGTGTATCGGGGTTTTGGAGAGCATTCCTTCTCTCATCCAACTCCAGATCCCCGATTTTGCGATGGGAAAAAAAAATCGACGACTCATGATCTTTCGTGATCCAACGGTCCAGAATGACTCGTGATTTCGCGATTTGTGAATTCTCACGACAGTCTTCTGACCTTTACACCTTGCGACTCAATGAAATGTCGATATATTGCCACGTGTATCTTGATGGACGGTCGAGATGATGTTAGGATTTCGCGACTTCACAAGACAAAATTTCTCCTGTGCACTCCAGAGGACTAAACCTCATGCACCTTCTCACTGAACCAATGACTATCGGTCCTTTGTGCAAGATCTGACGGCTGGAATTCTTTCGTCTTTTCCGCGCTTTCTTTGTCCCTTCTGAACTGGTTTCCTGCTCCAGATCCGTTTGCAGGATGAATCTTATGGCCTCAATGGTTGTTCTTTGTGCGTTAGACGCGATCTTTGCTGCATTTGATGGAATTTTCTCTTGCGGAAGAAAAAATTTGTGAATCTCTCAAATATTTGAAAGAATTTCATGAGTTCTTTATTCTCTGCTGTAATCTTTGATAGATTTGAGCAATTTCCGAGAATCTTTAAACGATTCTGCCTTGTGCAGGAATCTTTAGCGAATTTGAATGAATTCTTTGAATTCTTCAAGAGTTCCCGCCTCCTGCAGCTCTTCTTCGTAAATATTTGATGATTCTTGAAAATTGTTCAAGAATCTTTAAGGTTTTATCTTTTGCACTCTCTTCTGCCTTGATATTTCGAGCGTTGTACACTCTGCTTTGACGCGTGAGCTTCTTACACTGATCTTTGAGTATAGGATGGTCTACTTCCTCATGGAAGTTTCCTACGAGGATCTTTCGAGAGTATGACGGACAACTCTCCAAGCCTTGTGAAAAGTCTGTGTCGAATTGCTCTCAAGATCCGTGTAAGCTTTACGTTGTTTGAGGATCGTGTTTCTCTCTAGTCTATGTGAAGAGGCTTAGTACTGTAGCTATGATACCATGATAGATTGTGAAGCAAGAAATGCAGAGAGAAAGAATAGAATAGAAAACAATATATTAGAATATATGAAGAAGAGTACAATGAGAAGTTCAGAAGTAGTAAGTCTGAATAAGTGATATGCAATGGGAGATGGCTGAGCTAAATAGGCTCTAGCAAATCAAGAATAGAAAGTACAGTTGTCCAGAAGTGTACAGTCAGCCTGTTGAGGTTACATTATATTTAACATGTGGACGTATTAAAATTTGTGTGCGTTACTTCACCCAAAAAGGGGTTACGAAGATGATGAAAAACTTCTTTGCATTAGTTTATAATTATGTATGGTAATCTATGATAGGATTGGATTTCATCTCTTACTCGACGTTAATATCCTATGAATTTTGTAATATGAAATACTAGCAAAATCCCTTAACCTGGTATTTGCGTAGTAGCATTTGAAGCCCTAAAAAAAACTTTCTCAATTTTGGTTACAGTCTCTCTTTAAGCTTCCATTGGTGTAACCACTAAACCACCTCCAGTTTTGAGGGACTCAGATAATGAGTGCGAAGGATAAACGGTTCCAAGATATTTGAGCTAAGTGTAATTATTGGTTCATATGATTTCTCCCTCGAAGGTGGTAAAATCATTGATGGAAAGTACTACCGTAAGAAACATACAAGCCTTCATCCTTGCATTTGAAGTAATATTCCGTTGGATACGAGAGTGGAAATACTCAGGCCCATGTGAAGTGTGTTACATGATAACTCTTGGATGGTGCATGTGTATGAATAGTCTGAGCACATTTAATTGTAAACCATGTGAAATAGTAGATCTAGAAGGACTCCGTTGTCATGAGTCCAACTCATTGTCATCATTTCCGAGTTTATTTAATACTTGTATGTGGAGGTATTAAAATTTGTCTCTGTTACTTCACCCGAAAAGGGGTTACGAAGATTATAAAGAACTTCCTTGCATTAGTTTATAATTTTGTATGGTAATCTATGACAAGACTGGATTGCATCCCTTACTCGACGTTAAGATCCTAGGACTTTTGTAATATGAAATACTAGCAAAATCGTTACCACACATAAATGATGTGTAAAGTTCGTTTCTCTATAGTATTACAAGTTGTTAAAATAGTTTTGTTTTAAAAGTTCCTAACTATGATATACTACTTTAAATATATACTACTTTAAAGTGGTTTGCATCTCTAAACTTTGTATTTTGTAATTAATAAAAAGAAAGATATATATACTAAAAATATATATATAAGAATAATATAATAACAATTAATAATATATATATATATATATATTTCAATAGTGACTAGGGTAGGGAGAATATTACATGAACCAATAATAAAGTAGGTATTTTAATTGATATAAGGAATATTTCTGTTTATTAGTTAATTTTGTTTATTGGTGAAATTATTTGAGGTGTTACATAAACAAATTGTCGTAAAATTGAGCAATTAATAACCTATGGTAATTGTATTACATATGGGTATGAGAGCTCGTGTTGGAAACACTAGACCTTATGGGCATGGACATAAATTCTAAACAAAATTATGTTTACTTGATTACTAAAAAAGGTGAATATTGTATTGTTAAAGTGATGGGATAATTATCCAACTTTAAAAATATGTCAACCCAAATCAGAGAATAAATTAACCATGAAAGAAATGTCAATCAACAAAATCTTGAACATAAAAGTGAGAGTAGTTCAACCTCGTATGTGATGGAAACTATGAGAAGTCTCATAGTGGAACTTTAGAATTTTAAGGATGATAATGAAAATATTAATAGAACACATGAATAAAATCAAGAACTAAATGAGTATTATTGTGGAATATATTCAAAAAAAGTAAAGAAAAAAAATAGATTTGAACAAAGGAAATAGTAAATTACCCTCTGAAAATTCAAGTAGGGAATCTAAGTCAGATGATATATCCTCAACTAATACTAAACCAATAATAGAATCACAAACATCCTCTACTAAGAAAAGGAAACAATTAGATCACTTGGAAGGTCAATTCAAAAATATAAAACCCTCCACACTTTATGAAAAATAAAAAAAAGGAGAAGAAATTGAAGCTTGGCTACTAGACATCGAAAAACACTTTCATATTTACAATTATTTTAGTAATATGAAGGTTAGAATGACTATTTATAATCTAAAATGGAAGGCTAGTATATGATGGCAAGATTTGAAACTAGCTAAGGGATTGAAAGAGAAAATAATGGAGTGGTCATAATTCAAGAAGTATTTAAGAAACTATATTTATCAGAAGGTTATTATGAAAGAAATACCAAGGAATTTTATGAATTGTGATTAGGACAAATGTCCATGGATGAGATACTTAAAAACAAATTAGATATATTATGATTTGTGCCATATATTAAGGAAGATAAAGTAAAAATTAGGAGATTCTTAAGATGTCTACCACAACCTTATAAGGACATAATTTAATTTGAAAACCCTAAGTCATTGAATGAGGTGTTTAGGAAATCTAGAATGTGCTATGAACATTATAAACAAATATCTAAATCTCCTAAGGCATGGAAAGGAAAGAAGCAAGATAAAATTAATCAACAAAAGAATTGTTTCAAACCATGTCTTTACTGTAACATGACTAAAGGATTCCCAAAATAATGACTATCCATCCAGCACACATCAGGCTCAAGGAGGGAATAAACTAGTTAATTTGGGATTCATGAAGATAACAGATAGTCCCAGAGAACCACTCAAATGTTGGGAGTGTGGAGAGACCCATTTGAAAACAAATTGTCCATGCTTAAACCCAACAAGTAGAAATTTAGTTCACAATCTGCAGGAAGTCGCCATAGTTGGAGATATTGGGAAACAAATACACAAAAATAATGTTTCTCTAGAAGGGAGACAAACAAGTCACCAATCAATTATAGTGGGAATTGAAGGTAAGATACAAAATAAACAAATCTCCATACTCATAGATCCATAGGAAATTTTGAGCTATATAACTCCATCATTAGGAGAGAATTGTAAGATGGAAAAACTGAAACACCCTAACTCTTGGTTAGTGAAATTAGCCACTTGCACAAAAAGTAAAATAACATAGTATATTTCTAAGTGTAATATAGGAATAAATGAACAAAGTATTTTGGTTAACTTAAATCTGTTACCCTTAGGATCATATGCCATTCTTATTGGTATGGATTGGTTGGAATCACACAACGTTTTACCAAAATCTTACAAAAAGTCATTTGTATATCAATACAAAGATGGTGTAAACAAAACAACACAAGGACTAAGAAAACCAATTTCAGTAAGACAGATATCAACTATGCAGCTTAAAAAGTGCATAAGGAATGGATGTCAACTATATGCAATATAGGTGATGAATATAAAAAATGATGATGTCAATCCAAATATGGAGGACTATGTGGTTTTAAGATACTTTAAAGATGTTTTTACTGATGAAATACCCGAGTAACCTCCGAGAAGGGAAATAGATTTTTCTATTGACTTAATACCAGGATTTTCCCATGTGTCAAAAGCACCCTACAAGATGAGTATTCTTGAGCTAACAGAGATAAAAATATAGATACAAGAATTATTAGATAAAGAATACAATAGACCTAGTGTGTCACCATGGGGAGCACCAATTTATTTGTAAAAAAGAACAACAAAACATTTCAATTATGTATTTATTATTGACAACTAAATAAAATGACAATAAAAAATAAGTAGCATCTACCAAGAATTAATGACTTATTTGACCAAGTGGGAGGAGAAAAAATATTTTATAAGATTGATCTAAGATATGGTTACCATCAAATAAGAATTAAGGATGAGCATATTAATAAAAAAAACTTTTCGAATGCAATCTTGACACTTTGAATTTGTGGTGATTTCGTTTGGACTCAAACGCACCAAAAAATTTCATTTGCTTAATGAAAAATGTATTTAGTGAGTATATAGATAAGTTCGTTTTGATATTTATTGATGATATTTTGATCTTTTCAGGAACTGAAGAAGAACATGAAGAACACCTAATAATAGTACTACAAACATTATGAGAACATCAACTTTACACCAAATTTAGTAAGTGTGACTTCTATCAAAAGAAGATACAATACTTGGGACATATTATTTATGATGATGGGATAGATGTAGATCCAGAAAAGATAAAAGAAATTGTAGAATGGTCGAGGCCTAGGAACGTTGCAGAGATATGATCATTTATGGGGATAAATGGTTATAACAGACCGTTTATTGAAAACATTTCCAGGTTCTCTTTTCCTATTACGTCCTTAAAGAAATATAGGGCAAAGTTTATTTGGTCACAATAATTCTAGGAAAGTTTCAATGAGTAAAAGGAATGGTTAACTACTACACCAATTCTTAAAGTCGTCGACGCTTATACATATTTCATTGTATGTATCGATGCTAGAAAGGAAGGATTAGGAGGAATTTTATCACAAGAAGGAAACATGATTTCTTATGAATCAAGAAAGTTAAAATATCATGAATGAAACTATGTGACACATGAATTAGAGTTATATTCTCTGATTCATGCATTAAAAATATGGTCTGATTACTAAATAGGAAGGGGATTTTTTATTTTAATAGATAATAGTGGTGTAAATTAATTATTAAATCAGAAAGGATTAAATGCACGTCATGCAAGATGGCTTGCATTATTAAGCGAATTTGACCATGAAATCAAACACATCAAAGGGAATAAAAATAAGGATGTGGATGCCCTTAGAAGAATAATGAGTGGAGTCTATGAGGTAACTATGAGTAAATATGATAGCAATTTCAAAGATAAAATCAGATCTCTAGGTAAAATTGATGAAGAATATGTAGAAATAATGGAGAGAGTGTTGAAAGGTGAAGAGGAAAAAAACATAACAGACTTGGAAATTTACCAAGAGGAAACTATGAAATTTAAAAATAGAATTTACATACCAAATTCAGAGGACTTAAAACTAATTATTTCTAATAAAATCCATAAAAATCCTTACTCGCACCATCCTGGATATCAAAAAACGATTACAACACTAAGGAAATAGTTTTATTGGCCTAATATGAAATCTGATACAGCTGACTACTTGTTTTTAATGTACCCCAAATTTCCAAATTATTATTTTTTTTGTTATGGGACAATAAAACTCCTTCACTCTTCAACATTTGTTTAAACATAAGTTTATTATATGCAGATTTTAAATTATCCTCACTATTGATTTAAAACATGTGCCTCTTTGTAATTAAGATGACTCAGACCAAGATAGCTATCTTGTCTATGTAAGTGATCCTATTAGAGGATTACAATGCATAATAAACTATGGACAACAGACCAGCATAACATCTATCCATAATGTTTGTATTATCAAAAATGATGCCTACATTGTTTACTGTATCCATTATGGTGACTAGAGTATGTATAACATAACATTGATACTATTCCTATCATTATATATCTATATATGTTGTTGACTAGAATACCCAACCTATGTAAGTCTTAACACATACCAATATGTAACCATTATATGAAAATATTAACACTTACCCATATGTAATCCCACATATGGAGTTCTTATCATATACCAATATACATATATATATATATACTTGTTCGATTTATCATACGAAATAAACCTTACCCATTATATATATCTCACCCATTGTATATATATCGTAGGTCATATAAAATATTAAACATTAGCATTATTCCTAAAATTTGTATCGTTATATCATGACAATCCACCACAAGGTAATTCATATCATAGTGTAATGAAGGGTTGTTATGTGAACATGTATTATCGTTACATGAGGATTGTTATAGGGTTGTTATTTCGACAAAGACATTGACATATCATGCACCATAATGCATATGATTATGCAATTGTGCCACGAACAAACCTATACCTAACAACGTTAACACTACCCAACTTATGACATGTCCCAAAATTAAATAGGTTTGAAAACCATGTTAATGGCGGGTGTCATATCATTTTGTAGGCATTTACCACTGGCTATTTCATTTTAGGAAGTCGCGCCCAATGCAGACTCACCATATTCGAGTCTTCACATGGTCACAATACTATGGGTTCTTGTCAACCATTACTCCTCCTTTTGCAAGGTATTCGTGGTTACTCCTTCATTATTTCCCTTTGGATTCACAAAAAACCTTCCTCTTCCTTGTGTGCGATTTGGCCTCTGCGCATAACCTATGTCTCCACTTTTTGTATGGTCGATGACTTGGAAACAAACTCGACCTTGGTAAAAAATATGGAAGGCAAACACCAGTCGGGTTCCTCTCTGCGCAAGTTAATCAAGAACTTATCTCCTTCAATATTTTGTAACTCGTGGTTAAAACTTGCTTGGGAACTGTTGAGGGTTAGCAATGTATTGGTATCTCACCTCCATAGGTGTTTTATCCCAGGGGTCCACCGTGGCCCGAAGTTATTCTTAATGGTTGATTCTTCAGTGTTTCTTACATCTATTGTGTAACATTGCTAACCATTATCACTTACGCATGTAAATTCTTCTATTCTCCATGGGATTCCCAAAATATATGCACTGTGTAAAATGTTAACCCTATAAAATTCATCGATTTGTTCTAGCAATTTTATTAGCATTCTATGTGCATTTGTAATCGGTATCATGCATAAGAAAAAATGGTTTCTAAATTCATATTAGAGTCACGCTCATTAAATTTTGTTAACGCACTTTGGAATTTGTAACTTAGCTCTACGCAAATATATATATTCATAGGATAAACCTCAACGAGATTCATAGATTTGGTTTTTGTATTTTCATTTACCACTCTATGTAAACTCATGAATACATTTGAATAGAAGTGTGGTAACAACCCTTCTGTGGGTATTTCCTAACTTTTACTCTATGTGCGAGGCAATAGTAAATCTTATGTTTCTGAGTTAACTTTTGAGCTCCATACGATAATAGGTATAGTGCAATGATTAACCCTCTGCTTGTAATCTACATTCAATGTTTTCATAATGAATAGGTATCAGTTGATTTTAACCGTCTGGTTCATAAGTTAACTTTTGTGTTTTTATAATCAAATATCAATATATAAATATACTGTAACATCGATCCTTTTTTCGTCAACTTCAGTTGTATTTTGATATAGCATAATTACATGTATATATCTCCACCCCAAACCTCTATTCGTAATTTTACCTCTGTGTTTTATATAGAAATTCATATATTACTTCGGTTTATACAAAGCAGTATGGTAGAAAAATTCTCGTACTCTGTCTAAATCTTTTGAATTGCAATTGATTTGCCTCTGTGGAAATTCATGATTTCACTGTGTGCATAACTGGTAATTCAATTCTCCGTGTATGAAAAATATTACTTACCCACACGAGGATTCATAACTGTGCCTATGATATTTTCCATCATTCTTCCAAGATTATGTCTACACGTGTTAATGGATTCTTTGGCCTATGGTCACTGTAATAATTTGAATCAATTCAAATAGACACATAGGTTGTTTGTAATTATTTTCAATTGAATAGACAGGTTATTTGAAAACCATTTTGAATGAGATTCATTGAATGTAACAACTAGTTTACCATGCATTTGTAGACTATTGAATCATTGTTTTATGTGGTTATAGACATAAAGAAGTATGTAAACTTAAATGTCAATTGTTATACGTTTGATCTGTTCTTTATGGAATTTGTACAGTTTGAAATAGTGATTCAATATACATATATCCAAATCAATGGTCAATAGGAAATTTCTTTATACATGAACATATATATGCATATATAACCACATGAATATATATCAATAACCCATAGAAAACATATAAACATTTCTATCATTTCTTTTAAATGAACACATAGATATATATACGCAATTGTTCATAGATGTATAACCATATTTAATGATAACAGGATCATACAACATTTCTATCATTTTCTTTTGTATGAATACCTATATGTGTACATACATTCATTTTTATATATGTAACTCTATTCATGCTCTATAGAACCTATAGTAGTTTTATTATTTCTTCCAAATGAGCACATATAGATGTATATACTAAAATCACATAAACCATCACATTCCTAACAATTAATAATTGAACAAAATATTGACAAGGAATGCAAGTAAAGGAACATATCTGAAACTGATGCTGGGACACAAATGGAACAACCACGTTCCACCCAACCATAGAACAAAACAACCAAGTTTACTTTCTCTGTCCACCCCCTATCTTGACCATGAGTCCATAAGGGAAAATGGAAATTATCCCCCTTAGATACAGTCACCTTCCACAAATCAAATTTTCCCTTGCCTCACACTAAGAATGTTCATAACAAAAAGTAATTTCCTTTCTCCAACGCCGTGCCTCCTCCATATGTTGTATTTATATGCATCTTATGCATAGGTCTTTCCTTACCTCCTTAAGAAATTGGCAGCTTTACAAATCCCTGATTTTTAAGGACTTCTAATGGTATCAAATCCCTCATTTTCCACTTGTAAAAATCAGCCTGAAGGAAACTCAAATTTGTTCCCCACTCATGGAGTCATGGTCAGCTATTTTTAACCTGGTTGTTCCATTTTTCTTCCAACATTTAATTTATAAAAAATTTTGTCTTTTACATGTGTCACAATAAAATAAGTTAGTTGGGAAAGTCAAATATATTCCCAACATTCATAAATAATTAATTGCAATAATCAAATTCCAAATTTACATTTTTCATAAATGGAAAATAATTTCCAAATCTGAATTCGCCAAGAAGAGAAATTTATTCCCAAGTACACTTAGACTTTAATATTCAATTATTTTTTGGGATATTACACCCTCTCCCCCTTAAGTACAAAATTGTACTCAGTGTTCATTCCTCTCTTGGAATAGGGTTGGATAAGATTTTTGCAAATCTTCCTCCAATTCCCAAGTGGCCTCCTCAGGACTAAAGTGCTTCCATTGAAATTTTACCTGGGTGGTGTCTTTGTTCCGTAGTATTGTTTCTTTCCTATCCAAAATGCATAGAGGTTCCTCTTGGAACTCTCCTTTTGGTTCCACCTCCACCATGTTCCAATCAATTATGTCAGTAGGTTCATGAATACAGTTTTTCAATAAAGAAACATGAAAAACATTATGAACTTTTAAATTTGCAGGAAGTGCAAGTTTATATGTCATGGGTCCAATTCGAGCTAAGATCTTGAAGGGGACACAAAACATGGGTGCCAACTTTGAACAATTTCCTAGATTTTGAGATATTATCCTTTATTTCACTTTCAAATATACATGGTCCCCAATTTGAAATTCTTGGTGTCTCCTTTTTAAATCTACGTAGATTTATGTTTGTCTTGTGCCTCTTTTAAATTATGTTGTACCCTTTTTATCATTTTCTCCATTTATTGGAGCATTTCGGGTCCCATCATAAGTCTGACAACTGGATTATCCCAGCTAATCGAAGTTGTGCATTTCCTTCTGTATAATGCTTCAAAGAGACTCATCTTAGTTGATGTCTCATAGCCATTATTGTAAGAAACTTCAACTAAGTGTAAGTACTCATGCCACTTAGTTGGTTTCTTTCTCACATACATTTGTAACATGTCTTCCACAATCTGATTTGTTCATTCATTTTTCCCATTCTTTTGTGGGTGGTATCTTGTGCTCAAATCCAGGTTAGTATCCAACCCTACAAACAATGTGTTCCAAAATGTTGATGTAAATTTGATATCTCTATTTGAAATTACCATTTTAAGAATTCCATGCAATCTAAATATTCCTTTCATAAATATTTGAACAATATTAATTGCTTTATAAGTAGATTTCATAGGTATAAAATGTGCATATTTTCTAATTTTATAAATCACTACCATAATCAAATCATTTTGCTTTTGAGTCTTAGACAAACCTGTGATGAAGTCCAGCAAGATAATTTCCCACTTCCATTCTGGTATAGGTAGAGGTTGTAGAAGGCCAGGTGAATGTTGATTATGAACCTTTACCTATTGACAATCTAAGAATTTAGATAAGTATTCAGTTGTTTCACTTTTCATGTTAGGCCAATAAAACAATTTGCTTAAGGTTGTTATCCTTTTCTCGTATCCTAGATGACCAGAATATGGATTTTTGTGCAATTTATCCAAAATTGTTGATTTTAAATCAACAAAATTAGTTATGTACAGTCTATTTTTGAACCTTAGCAATCCATTTTTATCCAAACTCAAATCTGTTTTGTCCAATTTGTTTGTATTTTCTTGTATTTCTGTTGTTATTTTAATGTATTTTTCATCATTACAGCTTGCATATTTTATTGGTTGTTCGATATCGTTTTCTTCTTTGCTAACACTTATCTCAAATATTCTGCTATTCCTTCGAATTAGGGCATCTACAACTTTGTTTCATTTGCCTTTGATGTGTCTTAATTCGAAATCAAATTCACTCAGGAAGGCCAACCACCTCGCTTGCCTTACATTTAGATCTGGTTGACTGCATAAGAATTTCACACCACTGTTAGTTACCAACATAAATTTTCTCCCCATTAAATAATGTCGCCATGCTTTTAGCGCATTAATTACAGTTGCTAACTCCAAATCCTGTGTGACATAGTTCCGCTGATGTTCTTTCCGTTTACGTGATTCGTAACATATGACATGCCCATCTTGAGTTAGGACACCTCCCAAGCTTTCTTTGCTTGCATCCATGCAAATTGTAAAGTCTTTTTTAGGGTCTGCAACCGTTAAAATAGGTGTTGTAGTTAACATTTCCTTTATCTTATTAAATTTGTCCTCACACTTTTGTGACCAAGTAAACCTTATTCCCTTTTTTTGTAGAGATGTAATTGGATATGCGATATTAGAAAATCCTTCAATAAATCTACATTAGTAACCGGTAATTCCCATAAATGATTTGATGTCTTCTACATCCTGAGGGATAGGCCATTTCATAATGGATTTTATCTTCTTTGGATCAACTACAATACCCTCTTCGTATATCACATGTCCTAGGTACTATATTCTTCTTTGGTAGAAGTCGCATTTGTCAAAATTTGCATACAACTTGTGTTCCCTTAAGGTTTTCAATACTATTTTTAGATGTTCTTCATGTTCTTATTATGTTTTCGAGTAAACTATAATATCATCGATAAATACCAATACAAATTTATCCAAATGTTGATTGAATATATTATTCATCAAACACATAAAGATTGTTGGTGCATTAGTAATACCAAACAAAATCATGACAAACTCATAGTGTCTATATCATGTTCTAAATGTTGTTTTATTTATATCTTCGTCCTTTATTATGACTTGGTGATAACCAAACCTTAAATATAACTTAGAAAAAATATTTTCTCCTTCCACTTGGTCAAGCAGGCCATTAATTCTGGGTAGAGGATACTTATTTTTAATCTTCATCTTATTTAATTGTCAATAATAAATGCATGACCTTAAATTCCCATATTTCTTTTTTGTAACATCCTGCTCTGGCACACTGAGGACACTTATTCTTTGAGGACACTTGCTCGCAAGTGATCTGGACCCTTTTTGATGTTGGACCTTATATATTTGATTATGATGTGATTGACAGATGATATG
>JZKD02S0079328.1:289362-326526 GCA_000966675.3 Picea glauca | reverse complement strand
TAACATTACTAATCTATATTACAACTAATGGCCTAAATCCGACATAAATAAAATAACATTACTAATCTAATATGCCCCAATTAAGTGGTAATGAGCCAATATTAGGGCTTAACAACTTTAAGGACAAAAAAAAGTTGTATCCTTGTCTTCCTCCAATAGGGTATAGGAAAGGAACTGAAATAAATTTCCCTCCCTCATCCAAACATTAGATATGTATGATTTGTTAGCACATGAAATGTTGAGGAGTCAAAATATTCTGACCTTAGTCCATGAAAGAGTTTTGGTGTCATGATAGTGTTCATCATCATGAAAGAAATAGGGGTCAAATTTGGTATCCCAAACCCTGACCATTTTAAAGATTGTTATACCAAATCGACACATTATAGTTTCCTCTTGCAAACAAAAACATTATCCACTTCCAACTCTGTACGGCGAGGTATCGATTACAAATCTTCACTACAAACTGTGCATTGCAAACTAGTGTTGCAAACCTTATGTTCTACACAGAGTTGCTTCAATTCTACCTGTCTGTAGCCTCATCCAAGTTGGATTTTTTTTGTTCTTCTCTAACCTCCTACTTGCATATTGTTCATCCTCCAATAGTTGTTGTGCATACAATTAAAAATTAAGTGATGATTTTGGGTCTTGATTTAAATTTAACATCTTCATCGTATTTATCCATGGTTAATTCATGTTTCAAGAGGTTTGTATAAGTATCTGGAAGGTTTTTCCCAACTTCTTATCCATTTTTTTAAAGGTTGGGATCATTTTGGAGGAAAACATGAACCTATAGAAAATTGTGTAGCGTTGTCAAAGGCACTGTGAACTGGTAATTTGCGACACTTTGTAGCAATTAGCACACAATAGAGTCATTTTGTAATCATAAATTTTAAATGTTGATTTGTGTTCTTTTGAAATGTTTTTTGGAGATGAATCATAATAACATGTACCTTCTTACCAAAAATCATCTTGACCGAGTATGTCATTTGGGAGAAAATTTGAAATCATCAACTAAAGAAAAGTTTACAATGCATGGTGTCAAAGGCACTGCAAACTCTAATATGAGTTGTAGGAGAGTTTCCACCTGTCTGAAAAGGATCTAATGGTTTCCTAGGAGGTATTTGGACATGAGGTACATGTGTTCTATCACCATATCAAGCAACATGGCCTATTTCAAGATACATTTATCAGAATAGACAAGATCCAAAAAAATACGAGCTAGGTGGATTTTATGTTTCACCTTGTTGTAACAGCTCCTAGAGAAATGAAAATCCAATGCAACCACTTGGGATTCGACCTCTTTAGAGTAGGAAGGATTTATTATATATATATATATATATATATATATATATATATATATATATTATTGGTTATTTTGAGGAAAGGGTTGGATTCATGATTTAAGAGAGGATATAGCTAGAGGAGCATTTTAGTTGTTGATTTGTAGGCCTGAGGGTCTGTTTGTAATCAACATTTCTGCCATTAAAAATTCATGAGAATTGTTTATGAGATTATATTCCTTTTTTTCCATTTCTATTGTCACTTTGTTGCTTGAATATATTTAAGGTTTTGAGTATCATATATTCCATTGATTGATGGATTCATGAATAGAAGAAGATCTATTGTAGCTTTCACGTTAAATCATTATTTATTGCTTAAGCAATCTTTAATCTGTTTTCAAAAAGGATCTCTGTAAAATGGGTGTTCTTCCTTTTTTCATATTCTCTATGCTTATACTCATCATTATATAGCCATTTTGTGTGGTATACGGTTTGATTTCCTTCGATATGTAGGATTTTATGACTCCACGCCCAATGGAATGGCTCTACAGACAATTTTTTTCCCTCTCCCTTTCTTACTCAGTATTGTTGATCCACTCAAGTATAAAAAATTTGTAACCGTATATGTTTTGATGGGAACTAGGATTACACCTACAATAGTCTAGGTGTGACTTCTAGTGACAACATTTTTGGCATCGTTGTCAAGGATGAAGTTGAATATCTTCCATGGGATATGCGGCACATATTACTACCAGTTCTTGATGCTGAGAAAGGATTGGTGACAGAAGAGACTACAATTTTTCACCATGCTGACTCCACACATTTCAAGAATTTCTTGGTGTTTCAAATCAAGTTACAGGACTCCACTAAGGAACGAGCTCAAACAAAAAATGGAAGGAAGACATAATTTTTCTTCAAGCGATCATATTCCTTTTTATTAGTTATTTATTTTCCTTTCCTTCATATATCAAGAGAATCATCCTTTGTTTTGTTTACTCTAATGCCGATAAGCCTTCTACTGTATACCCCTCTATGAAAGAAGAAGTTTTGCATTATTTTGACATAGTTTATGTTGACCCTAGTCCTTCATATGAAACATATGAGAACCATTTTTGTATTCAAATCCTTCTTGAACATGATCAACCATGTAACCATGTGAATGATACAACTTATCCACCATATTCTTCATAGTACCATCTTCTATGAACGTTGCTGGAATTTGCAATCAATCGATTAAACCTCACTTTCAGCCTACTAATGTTCATTTGAGAAAAGGAGAAAAAATGTTTAAAACCTTAAAAATGCCATCCACTCTTCATCCTTATCCTCCCAAGTTTTTAGAATATCTTCCTCTATTTTTTGGAGAAGATTGTACTATAGCTCAGAAGCATTTGGGATCTTTTCAGAATGTTATTGACAATTTCGAAATCATGCATGAAGATGTGGTTATGAGGTTATTTTCCAAATATTTTGTTAGATATGATGCTTTGTGGCTTAAAACTATAGAGGTTGGTTCCATTGGTTCATGGGATGCATTATTTGGTTCATTTTCAAGGAACCGGGGAGAGAACAAATCTCTTGACCAACAATTTGCCAAGTTTTATGTTTTGGAAAGTGGGGAGGATGAAGTTATTGCTATTTTCAATAGGATATTTTATAGTTTTTATTGCATCATGCCTTTAGATATCTGACCTCTTGAAGTTGTTGGTAGACTATGTTATGTAACATTTCTTCATACTTAAGAGGTTGAGGATAATCTCAAAGAATGTGGAAAATTTTGAAATCAAGTTAAGGATGAGGAGTGGAATACAGACATAGATGACAATGAACATGAACAAGAAGGATTCCATGAGGAGGAGTTGACATAGAAGAATTTTGAGGAGCAAGATGTTGTCTCTATTTTTTTTATTTATGATCTTCAAGAAGCCTTTTTTTTACCTGTATATGATGAGTACAATAACTATGATGAGGCTTATTTCCAAAAAACATCATAAATATCCTTTCATCCAGAAAAGGATTATTTTCAATAGTCTTATGAAAGAATTGATACCATTTATGCTAGTTATGACCTATATCATAGGGAAGATTGTGACTTGGCTGGACATAAGTCATTTCCCTTATGCTTTTCTTCATTTAATATTTTGAAATAAAAATGTGAAGTTGCTTATCGAGGAGATAGAGTTTAGCTACAAAATCACATGAGTTTTTGGGAACATAAGGATAACATCATAAGTCAACAACAACCTTTCCATGTTCTTAGTGATCCTATGGTTCTTTATATGGAGAATTTTATTGGGGATGAAATGCATGATAAGGAAAATAATCATAATGTTTCCATTTTTTCTGAGAATGATCTTGCATTTGAAAACTTAGAACAAGAAAAATCATCATTTGAAGAAGAGGATAAAGTGAAAAAAGAAGTTTGTATGTTACTATATACTTGTGAACATGAAGGAACTATAGACACATGTTTTCCTTTCCTTTTTATCAATCAAAAAGTGGTATTCACAGATATTCTTCAAGATCCTTTTGCATTTCTATTGGAAACATCAGAGAAAGAGATCATTATGAGTTACCTAGAATCAGTCAGTGGAATTGGTTCTTCAAAGTGGATGAGTTTTCAAATTGGATTTAATTTTCAATTTGAACTTCCATTAATCATGGTTATGCAAAGAATTCAATCAGTATACAAGGTCCTTTCATGGATGCACTAGATTTTTTATTTCACTTGATCGAGAATCTCAAAGATTAGGTTAGAAGTAGGGGAATAAGCTCATCATACTAGCATTTTTTGTTTCTTGGTTTTTAGTAGATCAAAAATAAAACTCTATATCCCAATGGATAAATAAATGGAGCTACAATGTACTTTGAATTTCACAGGGAGAACATCATCCCCTATGGAGCCAATATGAGCACATGAAATGTTCAGGAGTCAAAAAATTATGACCTTAGTCCATGAAAGAGCTTTGGTTTCATGATAGTGTTCATCATCATCGAAGAAATAGGGGTCCGCTTTGTTATCCTAAACCCTGGCCATTCTCAATACTGTTATACCAAAGCAACATATTACACTTTCCTCTTGCAAACAACACTGCAAACTGTTCATTACAAATCTGTGTTGCAAATTGGTGCTGCAAACCCTATGTTTTACATAGAGTTTCTTCAATTCTCCCTATGTGTAGCCTCATCCAAGTTGGATTTATATTCTTATTCTCTCACCTCCTACTTACAACATGTTCATCTTCCAAATATTGTTGTGCATACAATTACAACTTAAGTGATGATTTTGGGTCTTGAGATAAATTCAACATCTTCATATGATTTCTTCAAGGTTACTTCATGTTTCAAGACTAGCAGCCTCTAGAAGGTTTTTCCCAACTTATTATGCAACTTTTGAAAGGTTGGAATAATTTTGGAGGTAAAAAGGAAGCTATAGGAAATTTCTCATCGCGTGCTATCAAACGCGTTGTGAATTGATGAGTTGGAACAATTTGTAGTAATTAACACACAACAGAGTCTTGTTTTAATCATAACTTTTAAACTTCAATCTAGTTTCTTATGAAATTGTTTGTGGAGATGAATCATAATATCATGAAATTTCTTACCAAAAATCATCCTGACCTAATTCGTCATTTTGGAGAAAAGTTTAAATCATCACCTAGAGGAAAGTTCGCAGTGCATGTTGTCAAAGGCACTGCAAAATCTAACAATTTGATAAATTTTATATGTAGGAGGGTTTCCACCTACATAAGGGCATTCAAATGGTTTCCTAGGAGGTATTTGGACATGGGGGACATTTTTCTATCAAAATATCAAGTAGCCAAAAGACATTTATCACAATAGACAAGATCCAAAAAAATAGGAGCTAGGTGGATTTTATGTTTCATCTTGTTGTAAATGCTAGCCAAAAAAAAGGAAATGCAATGAAACCACTTGGGATTCGACCTATTTAGACTAGGAAGGATTTATACATTATATATAGTGGTGGATTTGTTGAGGAAAGGGTTGGATTCATGATCCAAGGGATGAGAGAATTGGAAGAGCAGTTTAGTTGCTCATTTGTAAGCCTCAGGGCATGTTTGTAATCAACATGTATGCCATTAAAGATTCATGAGAGTTTTTTATAATATTGTATTATTTGTTTTCCATTTATCTTGTCATTATCTTGATTGAATATATTGCAGGTTTTTAGGATGATAACTTCCATTGATTGATGGATTCATGAACAACAAAGGATCTATTGTAGCTTTCCCATTAACTCATTGTTTATTGATTAAGAAATAATTAATATGTTTTCATAAAGGATCTCTCTACAATGGTTGTTCTTCCTTTTTTTGTATACTCTATGCTTCTACTCATCATTATATAGCCATTTTCTCTAGTATATAGTTTGATTTCCTTTGATCTATAGGATGTAATGAGTCCATGCCCAATGGAACGTCTTTGTAGACAACTTGTTTCCCTCTTCCTTTCTTACTCACTATTGTTGATCCACTCAAGTATAAACTTGTTTTAACCATTTCTATTATGATGAGTACTAGACTTACACCCACAATAGCCTAGGTGTGACTTCTAGTGCTAACATGAGTCATAACCTACAAAAGATATATTTTACAACACATGATTAGTATGGTCATTAGTATGGTATAGCATAAACTACTAATCAAAGTTATAAACTGTTTAAACACATGAATTTATCAAACAATTAATTATACCTATTTGCCGGATTTGTCKAGATGGAGAAATGTCATCTTAGTCTTTATCTTCAAGAAAAGAGGGATTGGTGTTGCACAAAGATATAGTGGGTTCTCTCAAGAAAGAGGTCGATAATTAGTTATGATAGTCTTTATCTTCAAGAAAAGAGGGATTGGTGTTGCACAAAGATATAGTGGGTTCTCTCAAGAAAGAGGTCGATAATTAGTTATGATATCTATGGGAAAACGAGGAAAATAAACAACACAGAAAATAAATTATATAAGTGATTTTAATAAACAAGAAAATAATGTAATTATTGTGCAATCGACATAAGGTTAAAGTTATGAATTTTATACAAAGTTCAATAAGTATGAGATGTCGATTTACAACAAAAGGTTACAAAATCGTTTTTATACGAACTTCCACGGATATTATCCATTGCAGGGAAGAAGTGTCGAAGGGATAAGTACAATATTTGTTAATAACCTGGTGTGTGTGACGTGTAACCAGATTTCCTTGCGAAACCAAGAGCGAATACATATAAAATCTGATAATGATAACCCGATTTCTCACACCAGTATAGAATACCATTTAATAACTAAATGTCAATTGCGCCTATCATTTGGAGATATAATATATGTTTTAGTAACATAGTAGTAACTAATAAAACTACCAGTGGAAGTGATAAACGATTGCTCGATGATTAAAAGTCGTTATTAAAGTGCAAGATACTTTATTGCAAGTAGCTTCCTTGACGTAGCAATTGAACCAGAGGATGAACGACAAGGAAAAAGAACAACTTGAATGTATATTAATGTGTATGAAATATAAAGATGACTTACAAACCCGCGTCCCATAGATCTTGTAATAGTTCACCATAAGTCTTTTGTATTGGTTTGGGAAGGATAGGGTTTGAAAGAAGTCCGGAAAGGATAACCTTAACAACAATCCCAACGATTTAGAAGAGAAACACAGTGAAACAATCGTAAAAGACTCTCGACCACCTAGATACGTGCTCAACTAATTTGAGCCAAGACCACATTAGAAAATCCACCGTTAACTTCACAAAACCTTGAGCCTTAGATTCAAACAGAGGACTCAAAAAATAAGATAAAATCCTTTAAACCATCGAAGAAAAAGTTGAATACAGTCCATAGAATAATGGGGATGAAAAAAAGTATAACCCATTACCCCTAATCATTCTAGCATCAATCGCAACATAATTCCACGCAGTATGAATTTCTTGTGATATATGAACTTTGGAATAAAATTTTAAGTGGGTCGTAAACATCAGAATCTCCCTTACCTGGTAAGTGCGTAGTAGCATTGAAATCCCCAACCAAAATTTTCTCAACTGCAGTTATAGTCTCTTTGTAAGCTTCCATTGGCATAACCACTAAATCACCTCCAGTTTCGAGGGACTCACAAAGTGAGTTTGAAGGATAAATTGTTCCAATAAAGTTGAGTTAAGTGTAAGCATTGATTCATATGAGTTCACCCTCGAAGGAGGTAAACTCGTTGATGTAAAATACTACCATAATAAACAGACAGGCCTAGTTCCTTGCATTCAGAGTAATATCTCGTTGGATATGAGAGTGGAAATAATCAAGCCCATGTGAAGTGGGTTACGTGGTAACTCTTGTATGGTGAAAGGGTATGAAGAGTCTGAGAACATTTAATTGTAAACCATGCGAACTAGCAGAGCTGGAAAGACCACTCCGTCGTGAGGCCAACACATTGTCACCATTTCCTAGTTTATTTAATACTTGTATGTGGAGGTATTAAACTTTGTCTCGGTTAATTCACCTGAAAAGGGGTTACGAAAAGGGGTTACGAGGATGATAAATAAATTCCTTGCATTATTCGTACGATAATCTATGACAAAACCATATTTCATCCATGACTCGACGTTAAGAGCCTAGGACTTTTGTAATATGAAATACTAGCGAAATCGTGGCCACACATAAATCATGTGTAGAGTGTGTTGTTCTATAGTATTACAGGTTGTTAAAATAGTTTCGTTTTAAAAATTCCTAACAATGATATACTAATTTAAATATATACTACTTTAAAGTGGTTTTCATATATAAAATTTGTATGTTGTAATTAATAAAAAGAAAGATATATATGTTAAATATATATATATATAAGAATAATATAATAACAATTCATAACCTATATATATATAGTTGAATAGTGACTAGGTAGAGTGAATATTACAAGAACCAATAACAATGTAGGTATTTGATTTGATGTAAGAAATAGTTTTGTTTATTAGCTAATTTTGTTTATTCGTGAAATTATTTGAGGTGTTATATAAAAAACAATTATGCCTTAAAATTAAGGAATTAATATCTTATACTAGGTGTATTTGGTGATGATAAAAATAATAGAAGATATGACACAAAGTAAATTTATGATTTGATGTAAGAAATAGTTTTGTTTATTAGCTAATTTTGTTTATTGGTGAAATTATTTGAGGTGTTATATAAAAAACAATTATTTCTTAAAATTAAGGAATTAATATCTTATATTACACACCTAATAGTGATTATAAAAATAATAGAAGATATGACACAAAGTAAATTTATGTAATGGTCATGCAGGAGCACCATCATCAAAGCGTAAGTGGAGGATAAGTTAGTGCCCTAGCACACATTTTTTAAGTGATTTTTATTTTTAAAGATGGCATGTCATGAAATATCTTGAAAATATTGTAATTAAAGAAGATCTTAAATGTTAAGAGGATGAACCATCTTGTGAGATAGATGGAGATTGTATTTTATTTATTTTTGTTAATAATAATACATATATGAAGCATTCTCTCTTATCTTTCTATACTGATCATTTATTGTAATAAGCTTTAGTAGTTGAAATATTTTATTTTGATAGGATAACATTAAGGTAGTTAGAGGGAAAAGGATCTATGAGATCTTTTTGTATAAATATGTGTATTGTATGCCCAAAGGAGGTTGCTAAAGATTATTGTCACTGAAGAATGTTGAATCTTATCAACTTGTGTGAGCCCATGTACATAACATTTGAATGAATATAACAGAGAAGCATTGATCCAAAATGTTTGGTGTTGTTGTTATTGTGTCTATCTGAATGAATGGTAGGATTTTTGTTTAATTTCAATTCTCTTTTATTACATTTTCTTATGTTATGAATGCATTACATGGTTGAATGTATAAATATGTGAGAATTAGATAAGTTTCAATTGTTTCTATTCTACGATCTTGTGCAAGGATTGCATAGTGTCAAAAAGGAGTGTGTTGATAGAGTCTAGTTTGACCAAACTCAGGAGAGATAACGTGGAGTTTTATATGCAAGGTGTGCATAGTGTCTGAAAGGAGTGCGTTGACAAAGTCTAATTTGACTCACAAGATCAAAAGAGATAGCGGGTGGAAATTATTCAGTAGGGAGGAGGCCACTCCAAATTTCACAATCAACAAGCAATATCCATTTGGAGGAATCAAGATCTTTCCATACCGTGAGATCTAGGAAAGTTGCATGAAGGATAGTCTTAAACTCCTTAGATACTTCATGTATTCTAAGGTTTGAAGTGTTTAAGGAGTGGGATCACCGAAGTCCCGAAGTGGTGAAGTGAAATCCTAAGTACGATACGTGGAAATAGATCAGAGAGTCTGGGAGGTAAACCTCCAGGAAATTTGCATGGAGAAAAGAGTGATTTATGTTGAAGTTATGAAGGCCGAAGAAATATGGACCGTTAGATCTAGAAGCACACTTGGCAAAGATCTATGTACTTCATAAGAGGAGTGCTTTGGAGGAAAGTGAGAGTGGTGAAGCCAAAACTCCCAAATCCCAAAGTAGTGAAGTAAATCATGGTCATTGATCTAAGAGGGACATGCATCATCAGATCGTGGAATATGGAAGAGTGCACTCCAGAAAAGAAAGGAGGAAGTGGATTCATTGACCAAAAGTCGTCGACAGTTGCATAGGTAAGAGGTAATCCTAGCCATCAGTAGTTTGGAAACTTGGTGTTAGATCTATCACTTCAGGGAAAATTTGAGAGTAAATTCTGGAAGGCAGTCAACATGAGTCACTGACGAATGGAGGGACATGTGGAGAGTGGATATTCACTCCAGAGAATAGTCACTCTAGAAGAAGTGAAGTGTGAAGGCAAGAGAACTCTCGAAGGCTGAAGTGTTGGAGTTCATCCGAGACGTTCATTGCAACAAGATGCATGGAAAAACATTTGTCACTTTAGAGGATTTACACTCGAGGAAAAAATAGAAGTAAGGAAGCGCTGACTGGAAGTCGTTTGAAGTAGGGACAAGGGATGAATCTTAACCATTGATCGAGGTGATCACATGGCACTCGATCCATATCTCCAAGTATGAAGCACTTCAGAAACAAAATGTATTTTGGAACACTCGAAACTCCCAAAGATGGAGTCTCGAAGTGAATCACAGTGGTTGGTTGTTGGAGAAGCATGGGTCATAGATATTGTCTGTGTGATTTCATCATTTCGGAGTTAGGGGAATTGAGAATCAACTGTACTCAAAAAATTTGAAGCCTGAAGCCACGAAGGGGGATAGCCAAAGGTTACAGCCCATGGTCATCACGAATAAGGGACTAGCAGAGGAGTTAGTGCTCACCACTCAGAGTTACCAGAAGTGTCAGAGAAAGGGTGTCCGGGTGAAACAAGCCTGTGTGGGTAACAAAAGGGCGGATTCGGCTCAGTGAATTGAAGATCCTTGACCATGAGGTCATGCAACCCAAGGAGAGAAGGGGGGTTGCATCTAGCAGTATCAGAGCCTAAGAAAAGATTTTGTTTGATACGCTCAAGTTGTATCAAAGCCTCAAATTGTGCTCTTTGTACAAGAAGGACGTATTATGGTATCATCAAGTGGTATCAACACCGTAACATAAAATCTGTGTGAAGGAAAATTTCAGCACCATGCCGCCTAGAAGGCATGTGGATCGACCTGTAGCAAATCCAACTGTGGAAAGGGAGATGAGAGAACTTCACACAAGATTAGATTCTATGGAGGAAACACAAAGAAGAGCATGTGATGTTGTAGATGTCACTGATGTAGAGAGCGAAGAAGTAGAGGTTGAAGGAGTTGTAGGAGAAGATGTTGCAGAAGAACGCTTGTTAAAAGTTGTTGTCAAATTGGGAGTAAGGGAAAAAATAGAAATCCAAATGTATAAAGGCAAATTAGATGTTGAAGAATTGTTCAATTGGATAAGATCAATGGAGAAATACTTGGACTATGAAGAAGTTGATGATGAGAATAAAGTAAAACATGTTGTCACCAGATTGAAGGGACATGCAACGTTGTGGTTGGATGAACTACACACTAACAAAAGAAGTAAAGGAAAGCAAAAGATCAGTAACTTGGATAGAATGGTAGCGAAGTTGAAAGCTAAATTCATACCCAAAGACTATCACATAAATTTGTTCAGGAAATTACATAACCTGAGATAGAAAAGCCAAACTGTAAAAGAATACAACGAGAATTTTTTATAAGTTGAACATCAGGGATGGACAAGGGGAAATATATGATGAAAACTTTTTCATGTATATAAATGTCCTAAGATATGAAATTCATTATGAAATCAACATGATAATGGTGAGGAAAATGAAGGATGATGATCATATTGCACTGAAGGAAGAAGATAAATTGGCTAGGAAACAGAGCCAATGAAGCAAAGGAAGAAGTCTAAATAGAGGTAAGGGAATTGTCCAGGACAAGGCAGAGAAGCCCAAGGTTGAGACTAGAAAACCACACATACGCTCAAAAAGAGGAGAAAGTTCCCGAGGGAGACAATATGGTGGAAGGAATTATTTTCCTCGAGGAAGAGGAAAAGGCAAAGGAGGAGAGGTGAAATGTTATGCCTGTGGAAAAACATGACACATGTCTTGGGAATGAGCTGAGAGAAAGAAATAAGGAGGAGGTGAAGCTCACATTTTCGAAGTGAAGAGGCTGAATGTTGAGGCATAAGGAACAGAAGATGGGAGGTCTTTGATGATGAATAAGATTGTCTTGAATCCAAATCCAGAATGGAAAAACTAGGGCAGAGGAATAGTTTGTTTAGGATTGATTGCAATACTAAATATAGGGTATGCAAGGTGATAATTGATAGTGGGAGCACTGATAACTTGGTATCCACAGAAATGGTGGAGAAATTGGAGCTGGAGACAATTCGAAATCTAAGTCCATATAGAGTCTCATGGTTTCATAAAGGGAACCAGGTAATGGTAACTAAACAATGCATGGTTGAATTTAAGATAGGAGAATATAGAGATGAGATTTTGTGTGATGTGATTCCCTTGGATGTATGTCATGTCTTGTTGGTGATACCATGGCAGTTTGACATAAATGTCATTCATGAAGGGAAAAAAATTACTTATACCGTGGAGAAAAATGGTAGAACACACAAGCTACTACCAATAGAGGAAACAAAAGTGAAGGAAGAATCCATCACAAGTACAATTCTCATGAGTGTGAAGGAACTCCTAAGTGAAGTCAAGAAGGAACATGAGATGCAATCTGTTGTGGTGAGGAAGCCCAGAGTAGTCTTGCAAGCAATTCTATGGATGATTTTCCTGAAGAAATTGAGGAGTTGTTAGATAATTTTGTTGACATGGTAGTGGATAAGTTACCTCCCTCATTGCCACCTATAAGGAGTATCAACCATCACATTGATCTTACACCAGGAGAGATTCTGTCAAACAAAGAAACATATAGGTCGACACCTCAAGAGAATGAGGAGGTAAAGAGACAAGTACAGGATTTGATGGACAAGGGTTTGGTCAGATAAATCTTGAGTCAATGCGCAGTACCAATTGTGTTGAGTCCAAAAAAATATGGAGGATGGATAATGTGTACAGACTCAAGAGCCATAAACCAAATCACCATGAGGTACAGATTTCCTTTTCCAAAGATAGATGACTTAATGGATTGTCTGAGTGGAGAAAATTATTTTTCAAAAATAGAGATGGAAAGTGGGTATGACCAGATAAGAATGAGAGAAGGTGATGAGTGTAAAACAACCTTCAAAACAAATGAAGGGTTGTATGAGTGGCTTATTATGCCATTTGGCCTGAAAAACTCCCCAAGTACTTTTATGACGTTGATGAATGCAATATTGAAGGATTTTATTGGTAAGTTAGTGATTGTATATCTGGATGATATATTAGTCTTCAGTAAAACCGAAGAAGAGCATTTGAGGCACTTAACATTAGTGATGAAAAGGTTGCAGCGGGAGAATTTGCTAATAAATATAAAGAAATCCTCTTTTATGAAGACATAACTCATTTACTTGGGTTTTGAAATCTCTTCAAATGAATTGAAGATGGATCCATAGAAGGTGATATCAAACATAGAATGCTAATCTCTACGACGAATATTCGAGGTGAGAAGCTTCCATGGATTAACAAGTTTGTATCAGAAGTTCATTAGAAATTTATGTAGTATTTGTGTGCCAATATTAGTTATGATGAAGAAGAGACACAAGTCTTTTATGTGGATAGAATAAGCTGACAAAAACTTCATCATATTAAAGGAGAAGATAATAGAACAATCGATTTTTGTCTTGCCATATTTCGGGAACACTTTTCAAGTATGATGTGATGCTAGTGGAGTAGCAATTGGAGCAGTCTTGAGCCAATAGAATAGGAATGTTGCATATTTCAGTGAGAAGTTGAATGAAAACAAGAGGAAATACTCCACATATGATAAATAATTCTATACAACAATTCAAGCCTTAAATAAATGGAGGCACTACCTTTTTCCAAAGGAATTTGTTTTGTACAACAATAATCAAGCTTTACAATTCATAACCAGACATGAGATGTTAAATCAAAGACATGCTAAGTGGATAGAGTTTATGAAAAAATTCACTTTTTTCACTAAACATATTTTTGGTAATGCTAACAAAGTTGTTGATGCATTGAGTAAGAGATGTCTAGTTCTGTAGGAATTTCAAGTGAAAACCTTAGGTTTAAAACTTAAGGATATGTATTGTGATGATCCATATTTTTAAGAGGCGTATGAAGCATGTATGATCTGGATTTTATGAGAAAAACAAAATGAATATAGATTATTAATAGAGTCTTAACACAAAATAACATAGATACAGTAAAACTGGTTTGTTGGAGAAATTTCTATTTTCGACATACTAGTTGAGTGGGAGTAACACTAGTTCATTGGGAGTTAACTGACTAGTTCTATTTTTAGACTTTCTATTTTTACCATCACTATTATGCATGCATGCATTCCTAAGGAAACCTAATTGTTTGATTGATTTCCTTAATTATGGAATTCTTTTCCCTATATATGAGTGTATTCCACTAATTCATTGTATCATATTGATCATGATCTATGTATCAATCATCAGCTCATTCAAGTAGTGTGAATATATTTTTTCATTCTTCCATATTGAATCTCTCTTCCTTTTCTTGATAACCTTTATTTGTGCATGCTTTAGCTAGATCTCCTTTGTAGGTTTTCATGAAACACTGACATGGTATCAGAGATATGCTTCTTGGAGCAAGCCAGACAAGCCAAAGAATAAGGAAAATTAAGGTTTCAGCCAGCTAAATCTGTCATCATAACGTTCAACAATTATTCTTCCCAAAATATTACGTTTTTGAGGAAACAACTTGTAATGAAAGTAAATCATCCCATTTTGCAAGTGGGTTTTCAACCATTTGGTGAGATGCTTTACCGTTTTCTCAGAAAGAGAGCCAAAAGATAGCCTCCTGAAACTGATACAAATTGGTGGCCATACCTTTCCACATTCATTGCTTCCCAAATATTACGTTGTGGAGGAAACAGTCTGCAAGGAAAGTAAATCGGCCCATTTTGGAAGTGGGTTTTCAACTGTTTGGCAAGATTCCTCCCCGTTTTCTCAAAAAGTAAGTCACAAGATCATCTCCTGAAACTGATATGAATTTTTAATTTCTTAATTTTTCACTTGCAGATTGAGAGTAAAGTTTTAGGGGTTCTTGGAATCAGTGGGAGAGACGGATATGAAAACTATTATACAACCAAACTCGGTGGTAATACTCACACCATACAATTATTTTGATTCAAAGCCCAAGGAAAAATTCCAACTCAGAAGGAAAGGATTGTATAATTTGACAATGGCGATAGAAACATAACCTATATTAGCGATTGAGAAGATGAGATGGGTGAACCGTAAGGATGAGGCCAAAGGACTACTTCTTGAGTTAATCTCCACTGATTTATGGTCTCATGTTGCTGCATGCAAGACTCTAAATGAGATCTAGACCACCTTGGAAGGACTCTTTGGAAAGCAGGATGAGATGCGAGGTCATATGCTTGAGGTAGAGTTGAATACCTTAGATCCTAAAAGTTTTGATAATATACAAGAWTTTTTTACTAAATTTAAATCTTTTCTATTAATCTTGGGTGAATGTGGTATTGATAAGTCTACACAAGAGAAACAACTTATTCTAACAATCTTCGCCAAGCTGGGACCATAATATACTGTATACGTCTCCAATTTCCATTCTAGTAGATGTCTTTTTAGAAAAAAATGGAAAATGCCTATGTTGGCTCAGTTCATTGAGTCTCTTACACAAGATAAGATAAAACTTATACATATGGGCCTCATGAGAAATCCCAAAGAACATGCACTCACCATGCAGGATGGAAAAGAGTAATTCAAACAAAATAGGAAGGAGGGATATTCCAAATCCTTTAATGATTTTTTAGGTTTCAAAGACTCTTCAGATTCCAAGAAGAATAATAAGGGAAAGCGGTGCACTTACTACAATAAATTGAATCATGAAGAATCCACATGCATGAAGAAACATATTGATCTTATGGCACATGCACATCAGTAGAACAAACTTGGAAACTTCATTCCAAAGGGAGTCAAGAAGAAGAAGGAAGAAGATCATGCTCTTGTTGCAATTAATTCCTCATCTAATTCATGGATTATAGATTATGGTGCAACCCATCATATGGCAGCGAAAGAGGAAGTTTTCTCTTCCTTGAGTCCATGCTCAATACCCCCTATTCTCATGGGGGATGATACTCCAATAGCAATAGTAGGAGAAGGGAGAGTGGAACTGTACAATGGAAGTTTTGAGAATGTTTTACATGTTCCAAAGATTTCTATGAATCTGCTCTCAGTTTATCAGATCATTCAGAAAGACAAAAAGGTTGAATTTACATCAGATTAAGTTTCAGTAATTGACATGCATGACAATTCCATTATTGTAATTGGTTAGGTGGATCACAAGTCAAGGTCGTATAAATTCACTAAGTTTTCTAACGATGACTCCTCTATTCTACTTACACATAAGGAGAGTACTTTTCATGCACCTCTAATGTCACATGAATATACTCTTGTTCTTCAATTAGTTTCATACATTAGAGATGATTCCATACACTCAGATTCTGTACATGGAAATAAGAAGGTAGTATATCCAAATAAGAAGCCAACGTTGAAGCTTCAGCAGATGCCTAAGAAGGAACGTACCACACTTCAGGAAGTAGACAACCTTGCAGGGAATCCATTGGATTCGAGGAGGACTCTATCTCAACATGAGGATCCTTCTGATGTATTTTCAGCTTTAGAACCTGCGATGCCCATGCATTGCTATATGGTTCAATCTACTGATCCAAAGAACTACAATAGTGTTGTGGGAAATCCATTATGGAAAGCAGCTATGCAGAAGGAGTATGCCTCACTCCTATAGAACCAGACTTGGAATCTAGTTCCATGTCCACCAAAAAGGAATATTTTCAGGTGCAGATGGGTCCACAGGATTAAGAAGTACAAGGCTCGATAGGTTGCCAAAGGACTTCATCAGATCCATAAATATTTCTACACCTTCATGAAGACTTTCAATGAGCAGAAGTTTCAGACTTTGCGGGATCGTCTTGCAGTGAAGAACACCGTTTTCTAACAACTATTATTTTCTTCTTTTGATACATTATCTTGTGAGGGGGGGTTTTGTTCCCACTTGGTTTTCCCTCTTTCCTCACTTTTATTTAGTGTTCATTAGATTCATTGTACATGAGTACCTAAAATGGCCTAGCAACCGGGTCTCATTTTTACTCCATAGTGATGTTCAGGGGGGTTTTTGGAGAAATTTATATTTTCGACACACTAGTTCAGTGGGAGTAACACTAGTTCATTGGGAGTTAACTGACTAGTTCTATTTTTAGACTTTCTATTTTTACCATCACTATTATGCATGCATGCATTTCTAACGAAATCTAACTAATTGATTGCTTTTCTTAATTATGGAATGCTTTTCCCTATATATGAGTGTATTCCACTCATTCATTGTATCATATTGATAATGATATATGTATCAATCATCAGCTCATTCGAGGAGTGTGAATATTTTTCTCATTCTTCCATATTGAATCTCTCTTCCTTTTCTTGATAGGATTTGTTTGTGCATGCTTTAGCTAGATCTCCTATGCAGGGTTTCATTAAACACTGACATGGTTTTCTATTCAATAATGAAATAAGCTTAAACTGTAAAATGCAGCAGAAACAAGTTTGTTGGAATGGTGGTGGCTTATCTTTGAGAAGAGATGTGACGGTTGTGCTCATTCGCAAGAAGATGATTACAATGAGGATATGAAGGCCTCTTACAATACACATGAATGAAAAAAATCCTAGACATCCAAAAACCTAACCCTAGGAGATGAAGTGCCAAAAGTCATATGGGCCCCATTTGGGTATGTTAGTACATTAACTTCTTGGGGTCGTAACGTTTTCATACGATCTCCATTTTAGGCATTGGAAAGGTATTGTCTAGGAGATTCATTTTAGGGCCTCAATCATGCCTTTTAAAATCATTGAGTTGGGACGATCCCAAAAAACCTTCATTTAGGCCCTCAAAATGGCCCCCGAAGTGAAAACTGCTAAAAATAGTAAAATGCCAAAATTGCTAGAAAATTGTTTTGAGCCAGTTGGAAAAGGTGGGTGGACACTGATATCCATATGGATCAATGTGAAAATATTGTGCTAAGAGACATAACTCAATGGACATAGTATCTAATTCAATATGGATTATTGGTTAAAAGTAGCCAAATGTTCATACCAAAGTGCTCGATGAGAGATAATCTACTAAACGAAAAACATAGTGGAGGTATAGTAGGACATTTTGGCCATGAAACGACATTTGCACAGTTGAATAGTTCATACTATTGGCTAGGTATGAGGGCATAGGTGAATAAATTTGTAAATAGATGTAAGATTTGCCAGTATGTAAAAGGAAAGAAAAAAAGAAACTGGATTATATCAACCATTTCCTATTCTAGATAGGCCTTGGGATGAAATAACCATGGATTTCTTGTTAGGATTGCCAAGAATGAAAAGGGGAAGTGATTCAATATTTTTTTTAGTTGATAGATTCTTAAATATGGAACACTTTATCCCATTCGAGAAAACTAATGATTCAACACACATTGCAAATTCGTTTCTCAAGGAAGTTGTGAGACTTCATGGGTTTCCCAAGGGTATTGTCTTAGATAAAGGAAAAACATTTGTTGGTCATTTATGGAGGAAATTTTGGAAGAAACTAGGGACGGAAATTTCTTTTAGTTCAACATATCACCCTCAAATGAATGGACATACTGAGGTTGTAAATCAAAGTTTAGGAAATTTGTTGAGGAGTCCAGAAACTAAACAACATAGCCAGTTGGATTAGATTCTTCCACAACAAGAGTTTTCCTAAAATGACTCACCAAAAATGAGTACAAGGAAGAGTCCATTCTAGATAGTATATGGGAGGAAGCCAAGAGGAGTATAAAAGTTGAGAGATTTGAAGTAGAATGAATTTAGAAGAGCTGGAGTAGAAGACTTCATTGTAGAGATGAAGAAGCTTCATGATCAGATCAAAGAGTAGTTGCATAATAGCAACACAGAATATAAACGCAAAGTTGATCAACATAGGAGAGAACTTCAATTTTAAGTGGGAGATCAAGTTCTATCACATATCATGAATGAAATTTTTCAAAGGGTGACATATAACAAATTGAAGTTGAAGAATATAGGACCATGTAAGATCCTAAGGAAATTTGATGCAAATTCTTATGAGATAGGCATGCAAGAGGATTTGGGTATATCGCCTATATTTCTACATTTCAGACTTGTATCCTTGGAGGGAAGATGACAACAAAGGATCAAAGTATCAAAAATACATCTAGTGGGAGAAGTAGATACCTATAGCAGAAAATCCATAGATGGAGGAGATCATCGATCGAAGGATTGGTAAGAAGATCAACATAAATATTTATTTTGATTATTTGGTAAAGTGGAAATGAAACCCAATAGAATATGCCAGTTGGGTAAATGAAGAAGATATTCGGAAGAATCGAAGGTCAGTGCAGGAGCTCATGGACAGGAGTCCATGAATATTGTCCAGAAGGGTATGATGCAGGAGCATCATCATCAAAGAACAAGTGGAGGGAAACTCAACGCCCTAGTGCACATTTTTGAATTGATTTTGATTTTTAAAGATGGCAAGTCATGAAATATATTGAAAAAATTGTAATTAAAAAATATCTTAAATGTTAAGAGGATGAACCATCATGTGAGATCAATGGAGATTGTATTTTCTTTATTGTTTTTAATAACAATACAGATATGAAGCATTCCCTCTTATCTGTCTGTACCAATCATTTATTGTAATAATCCTTAGTAGTTAAAATATTTTATTTTGATAGGATATCACTAAGGTAGTCGGAGGTAAAAGGATCTATGATCTCTTTTTGTATAAATGTCTATATTGTATGCCCAAAGGAGGTTACAAAAGGTTATTGTAGTTGAAAATTGTTTAATCTTATTGAGTTGTATGATGCCATGTACATATAATTTGAATGAAGATAACAGAGAAAAGTTGATACAAAAGGATTAGTTGCAATTCTATTTAGTTGAATGAATGGTAGGCTTTTTGTTTAGTTGCAATTATTTGTTATTACTTTTTCTTTATCTTATGAATGCATTACATGGTTGAATGTATGAATCTATGAGAATTAGATAAGTTTCAATTGTTTCTCTTCTACGAGCTTGTGCAAGGAGTGCATAGTGTCCGCAAGGAGTGCGTTGATAGAGTCTAGTTTTACTCAGAAGCTAAGGAGAGATAACATGGAGCTTTATATGCAAGGTGTGCATAATGTCCGCAAGGAGTGC
Source organism: Picea glauca (assembly GCA_000966675.3). Lineage (NCBI taxonomy): Eukaryota > Viridiplantae > Streptophyta > Pinopsida > Pinales > Pinaceae > Picea > Picea glauca. The sequence goes on along the minus strand of JZKD02S0079328.1, from coordinate 306,391 downwards.
AGTGACAATGTCTAGTTTGACTCAGAAGCTCATAAGAGATAGTCGATGTAAATTCTTCAATAGGGAGGAGACCATTGAAAATTTCATAATCAACAAGAACGATCAATCTAGAGGAATCATGATATTTTCAAACCTTGAGATCTAGGAAAGTTGCATGGAGGATAGTCTTAAAATACTTGGAAACTTCCTATATTCAGAGGTTTCAAAGTGTTTAAGTAGTGGAATCGTTGAAGTCCTGAAGTGGCAAAGTGAAATCCTAGTCATCAGTGTCAAGGAGGATATATGGAAACATATCAAAGATTACACGAGATAAAGCTCTCGGGGATTTGCATGGAGAAAAGAGCAATTTATACCAAAGTCACAAAGGCTAAATAAATCTGGACCATTGGATCCAAAAGGACATGTGGTGGAGATCCGTGTAGTTCAGAAGAGGAGTGTTTTGGAGGAAAGTGAGAGTGGTGAAGCCAAAACTTCTAAATCCATAAGTAGAAAAGTAAATCATGGTTGTCAATCTGAGAGGGATGCACATCATTAGATCATGGAATCTGGAAGAGTGGACTTTGGAAAAGAAAGAAGGAAGTGGAGTTGTTGACCAAAAGTCATCCAAAGTTGCAAAGGTAAGAAGAAATCTTAGCCATCAGTGGTTTGGAAACATGGCATCACATATATCAATTCGGTCATAGAACACTTCGGGGGAAATTGGAGAGTAAATTCCCGAAGGTCGAAGGGCTCAAAGGTTGGATCCAACAGAAGTAGTTGATGAATGGAGGGACACATGGAGAGTGAAGAGTCACTATGGAGAATAGTCACTCTGGAAGAAGTGAAGTGTGAAGGTACAAGAACTCTGGAAAGCCAAAGAACCATAGTTCATCTCAGCCATTCATTGGAACAAGACGCGTGGTGGAAGATTTATCACTTTGAAGGATTTACACTTCGAGAAAAAGAGAAGTAAGGGAGTGTTGACTGGAAGTTGTCTGAAGTAGGGACAAGGGACGAATCTTAACCATCGATCGAGGCGAGCATGTGGAAGTCGTTCTGTAGCTCCGAGTATGAAGCAATAGGAAAACAGAAGGCATTTGGAACACTCAAAACTCCCAAATCTAGAGTTCGAAGTGAATCAAATATGTTGGTTGTTGGAGAAGCATGGGTCATAGAAAATTTTCGTGTGATTTTGCCGCTCCAGAGTTCGTGGAATTGAGAATCAGTTGTACTAAAAAAGACTGAAGCTCGAAGTCACAAAGGGGGCTAGACAGAGGTTATGTCTTGTGGTCATAAGGAAGAAGGGCCTAGCAAAGGAGCTAGTGCTCGCCACACATAGTTACTAGAAGCTCCATAGAAATGGTGTGTGGGTGAAACAATCATGTGTGGGTAACAAAAGGGGGGTTGTGTGAATTGATTTCAGGGTTTAGTAGAGGCTCAGAGAGATGATTTGGTTCAGTGAATTGAATATCCTTGATCAGGAGATCACGCAACCCTGAGGAGATAAGGGGGTCTGCATCAAATAATGTCTTAGAACTATCATGGTGACACCATGACAATTATAAATATGTCATATAGAGAATTTTTGGTAATAAACATTTAATTGACAAGGAACTTTCTATAGATATATTACTACAAGTACAATATTAAATATGAAATTAAAGAAAACAAATTATGGTGATAGGGGAAACATTACAAATGGCATCAAATCGTGGTTCAAGCACTATGGAATTATGGGTTCAAAACCAACATAAATGTTGTTTTACAAATATACTAGTGTATGCAACCATTAAACGTATTAAAGAGAAAATATTGACATCAATTATGTTTTTCACATTTCAAAAACACAATCTAGGAATTATGGATGAAGAACCTGGTAAATCAACATTGCGTGGACTTGTTGGTGTGAAGTAGGAAGACATATGGTTCAACATGAATTCACCAATAAAACCATAATATACTTCCCCTTTAATCGTTACCTACAAGTAGGTGATGTCTCACCTGAGGTATCTATGAGAACTGCAGGAATTAGGTTTCTGTAGTGATGAAGGGATGGGAGGCAGTAGTCATAACCATTATAACTTAGAATTTATTTAGGATCATATCATGTGTGTAAAAAAATAATAACATGCAACATATTCATAGCAAGAGGATGTATATAATATGCATAATAAACAAAAAAATAACATCATAAGACATAGATAGCATGATTTAATGTGGTTCACCCAAGAAATGATATGTCCATAATGGTCATGTTCCTATTATATTATTCAGAACATCCATTAAGAAATATGCTCACTACACTCATACATTATGCTCTTGTCATTCTCCTATCTCTCTATCTCTTTTTGTCACTCTTCAATCTTACCTATATCACATACTTTACATACATTCCATACTATCTATCCTAAAATGCTTACATATTTTTACAATTAAAACACGGCTTGGCACATAACAATGGTACCAAAATCCCTTATGGCCCTCAATCGTCTTCCTTCTTTTGTGTGTGTTGACCCCTGCATCACCAATTTTGTTTCCTTCATTTTTCATGCCCTGCCAAATTCCCAAAATGAGTCCCAAAATCCTATCCTAATAAGCCCCCAAAACTCACATGTGTCTTGTACCGATCCACTCAGTCCTTCTGCTACGCTTCCTATCACGTTGAAGTGAACTTATAAACATTTCCTTGGCACTTGCGAACGTATCTCTTGTTAGTGTGTCTTGCTCCAAAATCCTCTTTGTTGTATACACTGTAATGGGGATCTTCAGTTTCTCTATGTTTTCTTTCACCTCTTTCTTTACTATTCCTTGTGCAAGCGCAAGTTATTCTGTCATGGACAATGATTCTTCCTACAATGACTCATGTTTCTGTGAAACATTTTGTTTTTCAACTCTTATCTACTTTATATTGAGGTATATTTTCCTCTTATCAATTATTTCATTCATTAATTATTTTGTTGGAAGAGTGTTTATTATGTCTTTGAACTTCTACACCTTCTCCTATGCAACCTATAGCCTATGTTCTATTGCTAGTAACTATGCATCATCCATCAAATGACACCAAACTTGTGTAATTTCATCATATAAATTTATGCATTCCTCATCCAAACTTCTAACATTATCCATGGTGTTCATGGTTTTCTTCTCTTGCTTCTCCCTTTCTTCTTTTTGGGTACTAGATGTTCTGTGAGATTCCAAATCGACTATATTTACGCGAAATCCCTCAATGGTTTCGCTTATATTTGTCACTTTCTCTTACAAGGAATATCATATTCCATTTGTACCTCTAGGATGTTTTTGTATACCACTCACACTTCCTATTGCAGTCTTGTTGTTTTATGTGTGGCCTCCTCCCATTCTAGTATGAGTTTGTTTTATTCTACGTGTAGATAATCATTGTTTTCAATCACTTTGACCAACTCCATAGCAGTTGATTCTGTGTGAAACTAGATAGCATGTGTGATAATTGTGTGCAAGTTCTTTAGTATGTTCAATGGTAACTCTGACAACACTAGGTCAATATGAATTAATGTTTGTGAATGCTCTTGCATTTATGTCATGGGGAACTCTATGGCCCTTGTTGATATTTTCTTGATATGACACTATGTTATTGCAAATGATGGTTGAGATGTTGTTGGTCGTGACTTTGTTGTCTTTGTTGTGCTCTTTATATGTTCTTCTTATGTCATCCGAATAGGCATTATCCTAGTCGATTCCAAAATCTAGTGCACGATAGCTATCTATGCTTGCACATTCATGTGCATTTCCTCTTGTTTATGTGAATTTTTATAAAATACTTCTTGAGTGAATTTTTTCACTTGATCTCCAATATTGTCCAATTCATATTCCATTAAGGCCTGGATGACTACTTCCTTTGAGGCTTTCCTCTTCTTTTGCTTATGTGTTGAGTGCTCCTTAGGATTATCTATTCTCTTCTCTCGAGTGTGCAATGTTGTTTGACCATTGCTTGCACCATTCCCTTCTTCTTCATGTTCTTTTTCTTCTTCTTAATCTTTGTATTAATGTTGGGTTTCCTTCTACATTGTTTCTAGCCCTCAGGTTTTCCACTATGCTTCCCAGTCATTTAAAATCTGGAAAACATCCTATTCTATCAACCTATAGTTATTCAAAAACCATTGTTGATCTCGATCTTTCTTTTCTTGTAAATACATGTGGTGTGGCACTTATTTGAATCGAGATATTTCTTTGTATGATTCAATAATCTGAGGTAGTATGCATAGGGTGTCCTCAATACACATATGAATTATATCCTTATAAATGTAGAACATGATATTTTTGTCCATTTGTTTGTTCTTGTGTGTGGCATGCTAGAAATAAAAATACCTCTCTCCTAGACATGGTTGTTGTGTACCTTCAAGAAGTTGGGTTTCTTTCAAATCCCTCCAAGAGACTAATGCAATCAAAATCAATAACCAAGCATAGTGAAACTAGGTACCTTTTTCCTATGCTTCCCTGCAATCAGTTAAAAATTGGTTCACAAAAAATGTCTCCTAGTTCATCTGCACTCTTGTTGTGAAGTTTTATGTTGTTGTTATTACTCTTGTAGGAACCTGATCTCAACGACATTTCATGAGTAACTTGCAAGCCAACACCTGCAATATAAACCTGACGAAATCATAATTTATTCCTGCAATATCTAATCCCCATTCTCCTCTGTGTGTTCCATATGTGTCCTTCATCTTTTCCACTAATTGTTTATCTTGAGTATTATCCATGAACAAGGGTAGTGGGTATTCCCCTACTATCGAAAATCCTATAATATACACTATAAGTTAGGTGTTGACAAACACTACCCTATCCAACTAGCTAAATCCTCCATGGATGCAACTCAAAAAGAACTTGATGCAGATGTTGATTTATGCGCTTCTTCCAAAATGTTGGATCTCCAATGGTTTCAATATGCATGTTCATTGCAGTGGTGTTTCCCACTCTTGCATCTCAACTGTGAGTAACGATGAGTATGAGCTAAGTCTTGTGCATAGATAGTTTTATGGTTCTAACTCTAGAAATTTCTTCAGATCTACCAGATTATGGTATGGAAACCATATATTTCATACTACGCCCAACATATCTCCCTCAACAGTGATCCCAAGTGGAATCATCGGTGTAACAATATCATACTTTAGCTCCTTGGGCATCACAACTTTATTTTCTATTGGATTTGTAGGTGGCACATATGTCTTAGGAAGGTTGATTGTATCTTGCGCCTCTCCTCTCAAGGTTTCTTCTTGTACTTGTATTGACGCCTGCTTACTGCACAGTTTCTTTCTCTATGTTGTCGATGCTCTTCCCTTCTATGGTGTCGTGGCTATAATATCCTCAAATTTTAGAATATTAAATTCTAAGTGAACTTTGAAATAAATTATTTTCCATTTATGGAAAATCTAAATTTGGAATTTTGATTGTGTTAATTAATTATTTGATGATTGTTGGGAAAATATTTGACTTGCCCAACTCTCCTCTTTTATTTTGACACATGTGTAAGACAAAATTTTAATAAATTAAATTTTGTAAGACAAATAGAACAACCAGGTTAAAAATAGCTAACCATGTCTCCATGAGTGGGGGACAGGTTTGACTTACCTCAAGGCTTCTTTTTACAAGTGGTAGAAGCCGAATTTGACCACTAGCAGCTCGTGAAAATCAGGGATTTGTAAAGCTGTGAATTTCCCCAATTAGGGAAGGAAATACCTAGGAACAAGGATTCATATTTTAACAACATATGGAGGAGGCAAGATGATTCTTAGTATGTTGGGGAAAATAAAACGATTTTTTTTTATGAACATTGTTAGTGTAAGGCAAAGGATTTTTCTGATCTGTGGATGGTGACTATAGCTAAGGAGCATAATTCATTTTTCCCTTATGGCCTCATGGTCAGGCTAGGGGGGTGAGGAGGACAAATGAACTTGTTTGTTATGTTCTATGGTTGGGTGGAATGTCATTGTTCCATTTGTATTCCAGCATCAGGTTTTAAATATGTATCTTAGCTTGTATTCCTTTGTCAATGTTATATTTAGGGTTACGTTAATTGTTATGAATGTGTTAATTGTGTATACATAAGTAAATCAGTTCTTAAGGAACTGTATGACCATATTATACTATGGCTTAACATAGTTGAAAGATACTGGAAATGTTTCTTATTTGAAATATGATGGTCGTACACATATATTTAAATATATACATATACATATCTATATATGTGTGTGTGTGTGTGTGTGTGTGTCTTCTCATACAAAAACATATTGGATATATGTTTAGGTGCCTATTGGCCTTTGATATTATGCATTTGGATTTCTATTCAAATATGTACATAAAAAAAACACTATAGATAAATATTGCAATAGGGAATAAACTTATATGGTATTCTTATCAATTTGATAACATGCAAAGAATAGGTAGAAAGAATAACAGTCCAAATATATTCTTTATTTTATCTATTACCACAGAAATATAGTGATTCAGTAGACTACTAAGTGTCTTGCAAAAAAAAAAAAATTGTCGTATTCAAATTAATCTTTTTCAATATAGTTAGAGAACCATGGATCAAGAACTCCACATTCTTATGTGTTGTAAATAAAATCGTAGGAAAGTCTCTACAAAATTTTGTATGTAGTTGAATATTAATGCATGCATAGGTCAGTCAAGGAAGGACATGAAACTCAAATACCTTTAGATTTTAGATACTTCCTTCATCCGATTACACCGACTTGCACAACCTACAAAATAAGTAAAACGAGGGTTTAGTAACTTGCTAGCATTTTAATTCTATGGAAATTAAAGAGTAGAATAAACCAAGAACACAAATTATTTCGAGTCTCGATGAAAACCAAATTGCATTTTTTTCCTTATGAGACAATATTTGCACGATCTAGGAGGAGAAGGAGTGGATCCAAAACCGACTGATAGGTACCCTCACAAAACAGAAAGGGCCCATCATTAATTTTTAATATTTGTGCATAGAAATTTTGATCCAGATTTTATGAGAAGAATGAAATGACTACAGATTATTACCAGATGTTTAACACAGAATAACAGAGATACAGTAAAACTAGTTTTATATTCAATAAGGAAATAAGTTGAAATTGTAAAATGTAGCGGAAAACAAGATTGTTGGAATGGTAGGAGTTTATGTCTGAGAAGATATGTGATGGTTGCGCTAATTCACAAGAAGATGATTACAATGAGGATATCAAGACCTTTTTACAATAAAAAGGAGTTTCAAAAACCCTAAACATCGAAAAATCTAACCCTAGGAGATGAAGCGCCAAAAGTCATGTGGGCCCCATTTGGGTAAGTCAGTACATCAACTTCCCAAGGTCGTAACCTGTGCATACAATCTCCATTTTAGGCGTATGATAAACCATTGGAAAGATCTATCCAAGGACTACAACAGTTGCACAAAATTTTATGATGAAATTTTTTGGTTGCAACATACCCCAAAAAACATCGTTTATGGCCTCAAAATGGCTTCGGAAGTTGAGGACCCAAAAAATTGCTAAAAATAGTAAATTATCAAAATTGCTAGAAAGTTGTTTTGAGCCAAATGGAAAAGGTGGGTGGCCACCAATATCCACCTGTATCAATCCTCCATCCTTAGGAAGAAATGGTTTCCATTGTGTTGAGTTCCCCCATCAGATGAGGAAATTTCTATTGAATTTGGCCCTGGGTGAGCCACTTGCCTTGGTGCAGGAGTTGCCCTGCTTTGACGACTCAATAAAGATGGATCCTTTTTTGTCGAGTGACCTTGATCTATGTGTCCACAATATGATCACTGGATTCCTTTTGTATGTAGTTGGGGTTGAGCTCTGTTGGTGTCCTCTAATCTACTACATCTGAGGTGTCCAATAATGGTGGGAAATAAGGCCAAAGGAGGTCCACGTTGAACACTGGGTGTAAGCCAAGGAAAGGAGGAATGTTGAGCAGGAAAGAATCATCCCCCACAACCTTGGTGATGGTGTATGTCCCATAACAGAGTGGGCGAAGCTTCTGATGGGGTCCTGTAAGGCGTTCTTTCTACAAGTGCAACCAAACTTTGTCACCCACCTGAAACTTATGTGGAACCTGATGTTGATCGTGGCATTGCTTGTACTTGTCATTGGACTACTATAGAATATCCTGAACCTATTGGTAGATGTGTTGGATCCTCTCAATGAACTAGGTGGCTTTGTCAGCCTCAGTTGGTGCAGGAGAGGATTCGATCAAGGAGACTGCAAGGGGAAGTGAAAAATCTATGGGACCCAATGATTAGAATCCAAACCCCACCTGAAAGAGGATGTGGCCAATTGAGCTATGCAGGGCTCAGTTGTAGCTATGCTAGACATAGGGAAGACTCTCATCCCATGTGCGAGGGTGGTTGGAATTATACATGCGCAGGATATGCATGTTCATTCAATTTATGACCTCAGTTTGGCCATCTATATGGGTGTGGAAGGCCATGGATTTGGTGAGCTTGGTGTCTAGCATTTACCAGAGGCGCGACCAGAATGTGTTGAGAAATCAACTATCCCGATCTGAGACAATGGTTTTTGGGATTCCAAAATGTACCTAAACTCGTTCAAACAAGAGCTTGGAAATGGCTTCTACTGTGATGCTCTTCTTGAAAGCCACCAGAATCGCCATCTTAGAAAAGAGATCGACAACCACAAAAACACAGTCATTTCCCCACTTGGTGGATGGGAGGCCCGACATGTAGTCCATTGAGATGGATTCCCATAGTCTTTCAGGAGTAGGAAGAGGGTTCTATAGGCCATGTTTCTTATTCATTGGTTTGGTAATAGTGCAGGTAATGCAAGACCTGATATACTTGCTAAACTCATGTCAAAGTTTTGGTCAGTAGAAATGTTTTTGTAGCATCACCACTGTCTTTTCGACACGGAAGTGTCCTGCCACCCGGATGTAGTTGGATTCCCAGATTAGCTTCTCTTTCTCACTTGAGGGAACACATATATGGCCCAAATGACAGAACAACCCATCCTGAAGATGGAAATTATTGACAACTTCCTTTGCACCCAACATTTGGTAGGTGGTGGCGAACTTCAGGTCTGTCTCATAGAGTTGGGGCCATCTAGAGGTCTCATGGTCGTAGGAGTCTAGCACTATGGTGAGTGCCACGAATGGTGGTCCTCTGAGTCAATCAGTGACACAGTTGGTGCTTCCTATTTTATACTTGATGTTGAGGTGAAAATGGTGCAAGTATGTGCACCACTTTTGATGGCGGTCATTCTGTAATTTTCCTTGTGTCTGCATGAACTATAGTGGCTTATGATCAATTTGGATGATTTTCTCCCTCCCAAGAATGTAATGTCTCCACTGGCGGTAGGCTTGAACAATGGAGTACATTTCTTTGTCATAAGTAGGGTACTTACGAACAACATCTGATAGTGTTGCACTATGATAGGCCACGGGGTGGTTGTGATACATGAGAATGGCACCCACTGCATAGTCTGAAGCATCAGTCTCAATCTCAAAGGGTTGTTGTAGGTCTAGTAGTGAAAGTAATGAGGTTGAGCACAAGCATTGCTTCAAATCATTGAACGCTTGTTGTTGGGGCTAACCCAATACAAATTTTTCCTTACCATCACCCCTAGTTATTTGGTTGAGGACCCATGCAATATGGGATAATCCCAACACAAACCTGCTATAGAAATTGGCAAGGCCCAAGAACATACAAACCTTAGTAAGTGTGGTTGGGGCTGTCCAGTCATGGATGACTTGGATCTTGGCTAGATCCACATGTACGCCATGTTGATCAGTGATGTATCCTAGGTAATGGACCCTATCCATGCCAAAGGAGAATGTTTCCAAGTTGGCATACAGCTTGTGCTGTCGCAGGGTGCGCAAAACCTGTTGAATATGTTGCAAGTGTTTGGCCCAAGGCTTGTTGTAAATGAGAATGTCATCAAGATACACCACTATAAAAGTATTGGTGAATCATTGTAGGATATCGTCCATCATCCTCGTGAAAGTGGTTGCAGTGTTTCTCAGACCAAACGGCATGACCAACCATTCAAAAACGCCTTCCTTTGACTTGAAGGTGGTCTTCCATACATCTATTTATTCTATCAGGACTTGGTGGTAGCCAGAATTTAGATCAATCATACTAAATTATTTGGCCCCCATGAGTTGAATAAGGAAGTTTTCGATTCAGGGAATCGGGTACCAGTTTTTACTGTGATTTTATTAAGAGCCTGAAAATCAATGCAAAGTCGTCAGGTTCCATATTTCTTTTGTACAATCATGATTGGGTTCCCACAAGGTGATGAGCTAGGATGGATGTGCCCCTTGTGGAGAAATTCTTTGATCTATCTCTTGATCTCCTCATTCTCTAACAGAGAGCGGTGATAGATCGACCCATTAGGAAGCGATGCGTTGGGGGTCAGATCATTGGGGTGCTTGACCTGGCAGTGTAAAGGTACCCCCGTAGGTGAGGAGAAGATATCCAAGTATTCTTCCAGGACCTTATCTACTTGCTTCTACTGTGTGGAGAGGTCGGCTGCAGAGACCCTGGATGTGGTTGTGATTTTTCTCTCATTCTAAGAGCGAATCATGAAGAAGAAAAACTTCCACATCTAAGAGATGACCTTCCTACATTGCTTAGCAGAGATCAAGGAAATAGCACTAGGTGGGACAACCTCGGGTATCCTGTACAATTTCCTGTTCAAAGTAATAATAACACTATGAGGCCTAGAMTCATATATAGCATGACGTTTCCATATATAAGGTTCCCCCAAAAGAACATCACAAACTTTGAGAGGAGAAAAATCACACAATACATCGTCTTTGAAGGGATTGATGTCATATGACAGTTGACACTGTTGGCTAACGCTGAGATCACTTCCTTGGTAGAGCCATCCAATGATTTAGGGTTGTTGTTGTAGCATTGTCAGTAGGGCTAGTCGCTTGATGACCTCTGCTGAGATGAGGTTCTTCTAGATACCACTATCAACAATGAAGTCTAGTGGGGTTCCTTTTACCCACATCTATGAATGGAAGAGGTGCTCTCCTTCTTCTGGCTCATCTAGTTCACCATGTTGGAGCTTGGTGGTAGCAATGGTGGAATTAGGTTCCATGTCAATGACATGTCTTCCCATTTCTAGTTTTGAATTAGAGTCAGAACCCATATCTGGTTCAAAGGCTTTCACTTCGACCACCAGTGTCTTCTTTGAGCGGCAATTGGCAGTGTTATGCCAAGGGCTCTTATGGAAATTGGCACCACTTCCCAGTATCTTTCTTTGTCTTTCTGGTGTCCTTATTTGCTTACGGCTTGGATTGGTTGTCCTGATACTGTCCATATTTTCTCTATCCTTTGGTCTGTGGGTTGGGGCTTCCCTTTCCTGGCTTTTGTTTTGAGGGTTCCCTTGCCCAAATTTTCGCGTCTTTTGTTTGAGCTCCTACTCAATTTTGACGACATATCGGTACGCTGCGCCTAAGGATGAGATGTCCATAAATTCTATTTCGATATGGATGTATCTATGCAGAGCCCCATGATACTTTAGCACCAGATGTATCTCTAAATCTTTGATACCCAGCTTGGTGCGCAAGGTATGGAAGATATTTGTGAAATCTGGCACTGCTTGGTCTCTTTCCTGCCACAGTGTGTTCCATTTGGTATACAAGTCATCATAACTTCCGATAGGGTAGTATTGTTCCTTAATAACATCCTTGAAGGATTCCCAGGTGGTCATGACTATAAATAATGAGGGTTCCTCTGTTTCCTTTTGCTCACATAAAGTTTCCAACCAATCTTTGACATGGGGAATGACTTTTAGGAACGCAAAAGTAATATTTTCTCTATTCGAAAAGTTATGGGAAGAGAAATACCCTTCTAGTAGATTCAACCACTTGTCTACAGCATCTGCATCTATCTGACCTTCAAATATAGGAATATCGAAGTTTATTTGTACCTTAAAGGGTTTGGTGCCTCCGCTCGAAGAAGATGCATTGCTTGTTGGTAGTCGCCAAAGGATTTTCGCGAAATTATCCATCATCTCATTACTTTGTTGTGTGAGGGCTTCCTCAATCAACAATTTGAAAGGATCTCCTATCCCATCATCTTTATTTTCTCCTTCCACGAGAGGTCGCTTGGGCATGCGAGATCTTTTTTCCTCAAGAGAAGCAAGCTCGAGACCCAAATCTTTGTACTCTGACCTCGTTGGGGACATGCATTAAGATGACAAGGATAATACCTCTTTGATTCCACCGATCCAGATTTTATGAGCAGAATGAAATGACTACAGATTATTACCAAATGCTTAACACAGAATAATAGAGATACAATAAAACTGGTTTTCTATTCAATAAGGAAATAAGTTGGAACTATAAAATGCAGCGGAAAACAAGCTTGCTGGAATGGTGGCGGCTTATCTCTGCTCGAAGAGATGTGACAGTTGTGCTCATTTGCAAGAAGATGATTACAATGAGGCTCACAAGGCCTTTTTACAATAAATAGAAGTTTCAAAAACCCTTAGATATCCAAAAACCTAACCCTAGGAGATGAAGCACCAAAAGTCATGTGGGCCCCATTTGGGTAAGTCAGTACATCAACTTCTCGGGGTTGTAACTTTTGCATATGATATTTGTTTTAGGTGTATGATAGCCCATTGGAAATATATATCCGAGGACTAGAACAGTTGCAAAAAATTTCATGATGAAATTTTACAGCCACAACATACCCCAAAAAACATCGTTTACGGCCTCAAAACGGCTCCAGAAGTTCACGACTCGAAAAACTACTAAAAATAGTAAATTATCAAAATTGCTAGAAAGATGTTTTGAGCCACCTAGAAAAGGTGGGTGGCCATCGATATCCACCTAGATCAAATTTTCACTTGTAAAGTAAAGGAAGCGACAATAAGCAAAGAATTGAAACTAGTTATCATCGAAATAGACCATGCATACAATGATCAAGCAGGAAATACATAATCTCCAAACCATGTGTAGAGGACCAAATAAACAGAAGGAGTCTATTGTGGCAAGGTCAACGATTCAACAAAGCTACCCTTTAATTCCCCATAATCACATAGTTGGAATTTCAAATTTGGGGTAGCGATCATAGTGAAAGAATTATTAAATTAATAAGCATTCATAGAGGTGCACAAGATGCGACATAAGTATATTCACAATAGAGGGATCATTAAAATTAAGAATTAGAGAATGGTAAAATATGAACATCTGAGTGCATAAAAATTTATAGTAAGAACCCAATTCATAGGTTAAAGTCTAAATTGTACAAAACGTGTTTGAACCCTATGATTTTTGTTCCACATACATTCAAAAGATGAGGCGTGAATGATTACAAGCTTAGTGGATAACAATTAATAAACAAGGATACCCTCTCTTTTGTTAGCACATAGTGGTTGACATAGGAAAATCCATTTCATAAACGGCTTAATTTTATAACTATATTTGATGAGAGATCAAGTGAAGGATGTTGTTGAGGTGGCCATGGGACAAACCATGATTCTTCCCGGCAGAGAAATTTTTACAACTAGAGGATACAAACAAATGTTGTTGCTAGTTTCAAAATGATTAAGATCCTGTTAATGTTTCCATACATGTACAGATTGTAAATATGAAATTTTTCTACAGAGTTGAAACAACAACCAAGTCTGAATAACATCAACCAATGCAGGAAGTTTTGAGATATTTGGATGAATTCCAGAGTGTAAGAATAACAATGTTATGACAATGAATAAAAGAAAACGAGAAATATTAGAGTTTCTAACTTCTAATAACGATTAGGGCCATGGTCTGATTGGGAAGGGACCGAAAATAACTATAGTATTGAAGACTAACAACCAACCTAGGGGAAAACACAATAACCTTCAAACCCGAGCATTAAACCTAAAGGTTTTTCACCCAACTTACAAAGGGAACCATAAACATAGTGGAATCCTGGGAAGAAAATGCATACAGAGGCATAATTTTCATGTGTTGTCAACCCTCAAACAAAGAAAAGAAACATGAGGTCTATTGCATTGAACCTCTCGATTATTTACATTGAACCTCTCAATCCTTTACATTGCACCAGACAGATAATACAATTTACATAATACTTGTTAAGCCCTAAATAGTGGCTCATTACCCCTTAATTAGGTCATATTATATTAGTAATGTTATTTTATTTATGTTGTCTTTAGTCCATTAGTTGTAATTATACCTCCTAGTCTCATATATATACCAAGGAGACATTTTCATTTTGAATCATCTTGTACTTGTACATTTATGTTGGCATAAGGAGGTTTTCCCCTCGAAGAGGCTTATTATTTGAGTTTATCTCTTTTTCAAGGCATTGAGTACTTATTCTAAGGTTTTTCTATGCTATATTGATATTTGGTTCTTAACATATGGTATCAGAGATCAAGGTCTTGGGGTTTCGCTGCTACATCTGAGACACCTTGGAATTTTCACTACAAATTGTTTTCTACAATGTTTCAAAAGGAACGGCTTGGAGAATCTTTAGTACACGGATTAAGGTATGTTGGGTTACAATTTCAGCTCCCGAGGTCCTATACTTTTGGAGATACAACCTGTGCAAGATAGGGTTCTGGAATCATCCTAAACTAAGTCATTGAGGATTTTTTGCTATAAAAAAATGTCTGTAACGTTGTAGACCATGAACTCCAGAGGCTATTCAAAAAAATTAGTAAGGTATCTCTGGCACAAATTTCATCTTCTTGGTCATCTTAAATTTGTATATACACCCTAAGGAAGATAGGGTATCTGACTAGTCCTATTGACTAGTCTCAAGAAGGTGTTCCAGGTAAAAAAGTCATAACTTCTTCCTAGAGTATCAAAATTGAGTGAGACCAGTTTCATTGGATAGAGAACATTCCGTAGTATTTCTGGTACAAGTTTCATAAATTTGTGTCATTTATTTTCTTTGGGGCATGGTGTACAAGTGAGATCTCTTGGAAAGGAAACAAATTAGCAAGTTGTGGGGAAGTTACCATAAATTCCACTTGGCGCATCCAATTTTGATCAGACCTCTAGAATTGAAAAGAAGAAATATTAGAGAACTACAAAAATAGAGTTCCATACCCAGAAGGGCCGAAAATTTGGAGATATAGCAGAAGAAATATTATCTAGCAGAACCACCTCAAAATCAAGGTTCAAAAGTGATACTTGGCCAACATGCCACCCAAAAGGCAACTTCTACACCAAATAAGCCTCAAGAAAATCCTAATTGGACTCTTGATGAAGGTGAAGAAATGTGTAGGGACATAAATGATTTACAAAATAAGACAGTAACAAAAGCTGAACTACAAGAGATGGAATCTAAGTTGGAGGCAATAAATACTAAGATGGATGGTTTAAAAGAGGAGATCATGGAAGGATTGAAAAATTTCGTAATAGAGAGGACATCTAAAAGTGAAAATGTATCCCATGAAATTCATGATGAGGACACAAGGAATGCGAATCAATAATGGAGAAAATCTAACTTTGGGTTGAAGACCAACCATGTTCCTAAGATCGATATGGGGAAGTTTGATGGCAAGGACCCTATCACATGCCTACTTCAGATGGAGCAATTCTTTGATCTACATAATGTTCCACATACACAAAAGGTACGAATTACTTCTTTATATTTAGAACCCAATCAATTTGTATGGTATATATGGCTTTGTTCTCATAAATCACTCATCACTTGAACAATTTTCATGGAAGAAATTATAGCACACTATGAGGACACAAGGAGCAATACGTTATTTATCCAATTGATAAATATCAAGCAAAAGGGTTCAGTTACAGAGCACATTGAGAACTTCCAAAGATTGAATATAAAGGTAAAAAATATTCTAGATGAGCACTTGATTGATGTATTCATAGGAACTTTAAGAGATAACATTCAACTTGAAGTTTTCCTTTGGGAACCCAAATCATTGGAGAATGCATTTAGGGTGGCAAGAAATGTTGAAGGTAAAAATATGGCTATGGCTACTAGAAGGACCCATCCTAACATCTATAGAGAGAATAATGCTCCTTCTAAAATAGTTGAACTTACAAGGTTGACACCTCAACAATTGGAGGAAAGAAAAGAAAAAGGTTTATGCTTTAATTGTGACAACAAGTACAGTAAGGGACATAAGTGTAGTGAGAAGAAATTATTCTACATATATTGTGAAGAGGAAGAAGAACAAGAACATGAACAAGAACCATGTCAAGATGAAAATGTAGAATCAATTTCATTTGAAGAGTTGACTCCCACAATATCATGTAATGCATTGGTTGGAATTAGCACTCCTCAAACCCTCAAGATCGAAGGATATATCAAAAAGAAAAAGGTAATAGTCCTAATTGATTCTGGCAGTACTCATAATTCCATTCACTATAAATTAGAGAAAGATATCAATTTCTTTGTATATCCAGCACCAAAGTTTCAAGTAATGATTGCAGATGGAGGAACTATCAATTGCTCAGGAAAATGCAATAAGATCAATCTTACTATGGGGAAATATGTAATGAATAGTACAATGATTTCTATACCCATGGGTGGTGCTGATGTTGTACTAGGAATCCAATGGTTACAATCATTAGGAACAATGGCTTTCAATTTTCAAGAACTTTTCATGAAATTTTCATTGGAAGGAAAATAAATTGAGCTAAGAGGTGTCACAGGGAAACCCGGTAAGGTGATAAGCTCTAATGGCATGAAAACATTATTGAAAAAGGGGAATCAAGGTGTTATTTCATAACTATGCTCATTATATGTTCAAACATCTAAGCCATCTATTCCTCTAGATCTCCAAGGGATCATTGATAATCATTCCAAAGTATTTGAATATATTCCCAAAGGTCTTCCACCCACTCGAAATCATGATCATGAAATTGAGCGCATGGTTGAATAAATGTTACAGGTTGGCATTATTAGACCTAGCCAAAGTTGTTACTTTGCACGAGTGGTAATGGTATTCATGAAAGATGGCTCATGGCATATGTGTCCAGATTATAGAGAGATCAACAAGATCACTATTAAATATAAGTTTCCCATTCCTGTCATTGATGAATTGTTAGATGAAGTACATGGAGA